>BMAC01000293.1:0-53970 GCA_014905375.1 Phtheirospermum japonicum | reverse complement strand
GTAATAATCAATCAATTAGAGTCCAACTTAGGAATAATCGATTAATTAGGGGTCAATTTAATAATTATTACACAATTGGGGTTCAATTTAGTAATAATCAATCAATTAGAGTCCAATTTAGGAATAATCGATTAATTAGGGTCAATTTAGTAATAATTATAAAATTAGGGTTCAATTTAGTAATAATCAATCAATTAGAGTCCAATTTAGGAATAATCGATTAATTAGGGGTCAATTTAATAATTATTACACAATTGGGGTTCAATTTAGTAATAATTATAAAATTAGAGTTCAATTTAGTAATAATCAATCAATTAGAGTCCAATTTAGGAATAATCGATTAATTAGGGGTCAATTTAATAATTATTACACAATTGGGGTTCAATTTAATAATTGTGTATATATTGTTCATGCATGGGAGGCCGTGGTGATCGGCCGGGGTTTTAAAAAAAATTTAAATTGAACCCTAATTTTATAATTATTACTAAATTGAACCCCAATTGTGTAATAATTATTAAATTGACACCACAAGTTTATGTATAATAAAATTAAACTTATTAGCTTATAAGTTAATAAAATTTATATTAATAATTTGTAATATGATTAGTGACAATGCCTGATCATATGATTAGGTAGAGATTCAATACCCAATCTCAGCTCACAATTCTTTTTTAGTGTCTATCGGAGTGATGCACAATATATTTCATGACACGTAATTTATACCTTCCCAAGTCACAAAATGCTGATTAATTAAATTAAACCAAGAAAAATATACGATCTCTGCAAACTCCAAAAATCCCATACCAACAAATTTATGTATAATTAAAATTAAACTGAAAAAAATAATTAAAAAAAAACTAAAAAAAAAATTTTTACCTTGACGGGCGGACAGGCGGCTTCGGGCGGCGACGGGCGGTCGGCGACGGGCTGCAAAAATAAAAATAAAAATAAAAAATTAAAACCTAAATAAAAATTAAAACAAATAAAATACAAAAATAAAAAATAAATAGTAAAAAACCTCCTGGCGGCGGCTGCTTCGGACGGCGGCGGCAACTTCGGACGACGGCGAGGCAGAGAGCGGCGGCAACTCCTAGCGGCGGCGGCAACTTCGGCGGCAACTCTCGGACAGCGGAGCGACGGGAGGCGAGCTCTCGAACGTCGGCGGCTCACGGCGGAGGGATGGCAGCGACTCACAGCGGAAGGGCGGCGATTCTTCTTTCTCTTTTCTTTCTCTTTCTTTCTTTCTGTATTTTTTTCTTCCTGAACGCGCAGAGTGACAGCGGCTGAGTCCACTGTCTAAATTAGGGCAAAATTTCCGAGGAAAAACGATTCCCTCGGAAAATCGAGGGACTCAAATCCCTCGGTTTTTTCCTTTTTTAAATTCCGTGGGAATTCAAAATCCCTCGGAATTCCGAGGGATGTTTGAAAACAATCCCTCGGAATTCCGAGGGATTTTGAATTCCCTCGAAAATGTCAAAAAATAAAAAAAAATTGAAATAAATCGAAAAAAATATAAAAAACTAGAAAAAAATAGGGTTTATTTCCGGGTCGCCGAGACGCACCCCTACCCGCCCCGGTCGTAATTTCTCGAGTTTTGTTTCCATTTTTTACTATTTTTTCTATTTTTTCGGATTTTTTTTTAAAATTCCACTTAAAATCGAAAAAGAATAGAAAACGCGCACTAAACGATCGACGTCCGACCCCCATGGTTCCACAACGACGAGACGCACACCTCCTCCAATATCAAAAATCACGACGCTACCTCGCTTCACGTTTCCAACCGAAGGAGTTTATCGATCAATCGTATCTTGTTGTTGGTCGAACCCCACGACACGTGAGGGCACGCACGTGCTCGTTGGTATTTTACGATCGAATTTGGAGTCAAAACCACCCCACGTGCCTAAGATGATAGGATCGGTTTCATTTTTACGATTTTTCTATTTTTTTCTATTTATTTTGATTTTTTTTATTTTTGACATTTCCGAGGGAATTCAAAATCCCTCGAAATTCCGAGGGATTTTGAAATCCCTCGGAAATGTCAAAAAATAAAAAAAATCGAAATAAATAAAAAAAAATAGAAAAAACTAGAAAAAAAATAGGGTTTATTTTCGGGTCGTCGAGGCGCACCCCTCCACGCCCCGGTCGTATTTTCTCGAGTTTTGTTTCTATTTTTTACTATTTTTTCTATTTTTTCAGATTTTTCGGTTTTATTCATATAAAATCGGAAAAAAATATAAACGCGTGCGGACGATCGACGCCCAACGCCCATGGTACCACGACGCCGAGGCGCACCCCTCCCCACCACGGTCGTGAAATGATGGGATTCGTTTTTATTATTTACTAATTTTTCTATTTTCTAGGTTTTTTTTTCAATTTTTTTTAAATCGAAAAAAAATAGAAAACGCGCAATAAACGATCGACGTCCGACCCCCGTGGTTCCACAACGACGAGACGCACACCTCCTTCAATATCTAAAATCACGACGCTACGTCGCTTCACGTTTCTAACCGAAGGAGTTCATCGATCAATCGTATCTTGTTGTTGGTCGACCCCCACGACACGTGAGGGCACGCACATGCTCGTTGGTATTTTAAGATCGAATTTGGGTTCAAAACCACCCCACGTGCCTAAGATGATAGAATCGATTTCATCTTTACGATTTTTCAATTTTTTTCGATTTATTTTGTTTTTTTTTTATTTTTTGACATTTCCGAGGGAATTCAAAATCCCTCGGAATTCCGAGGGAATTTGAATTCCCTCGGAAATGTCAAAAAATAAAAAAAAATCGAAATAAATAGAAAAAAATAGAAAAAACTATAGGGTTTATTTCCGGGTCGTCGAGGCGCACCCCTCCACGCCCGGTCGTATTTTCTCGAGTTTTGTTTCTATTTTTTACTATTTTTTACGGATTTTTCGGTTTTATATCATTATAAAAATCGATCTTTAATAATTTAAGAGGCTAAAATAAGATTTATTTATTTATATACAAAATATGCTATTCTGTTTTTTTATTTTTTTGGCAATTTGTGATTTTCACATAACTAATAATAATAATTTAACCCTATATAGTTGCAATAATATTGAACCGAAAATGAAAGCATACAAACTTACGTTGAGTTGATTGGTGGAGAAGCAGTTTTGAGGAGAGAGAAGAGTCCAAACTTGTACGGACGGTGAGGAGAAGCATATAAAATTACCATGCCTATTTGTTAAATAACAAAATAGAAAAAAATCCAACAAATAGTAAAAAATAGAAACAAAATCCAAAAAATCACGACCGGGACGGGGAGGGGTGCGCCTAAGCATCCCGAAAATAAATCCTATTTTGTATTATTTTTTTCTATTTTTATTTCGAGGGAAATTATATTCCCTCGGAAATTTAATTAATTTTTTTAAAAAAATAATAAATGAAACCGAGGGAATCAAATATCCCTCGGTTTTCCGAGGGATTACTTCCCTCGGAAAACCACCCGTCGGTCATCCCTCGGTTTTTCGTTCGGTAAATATCGCGGGAACATTTGGCGCCCTGATTTCCGAGGGATTTTCCGAGGGAACGGAATTCCCTCGGAAAAAATCGAGGGATTTTTATTTCCCTCGGTGTTCCCTCGGAAAATTTCGAGGGAATTTCGTTCCCTCGGAAAATCCCTCGGAAATTTGCTGTTTTTTTGTAGTGACAGATTTTAAGAGCGTGATTTAGCATCGATAAGTATATAATCTTTGTACACTGAAACACTTATCTTAGACCCATTTGGGTTTAGTATCAAATAGATAGTTTGATACTAAATTCTGATCTGCCCACTGATTTGGACAGTTTGAGAATGTGATTTTAATGTGATTACCTTACGGTGTATGTATTTTGTGGACTTTCGAGATTCGATTTTGATCTCTCCGTTGTTCTCGGGTGCACTGCAATATATGTGTACTTAGAGAACTAAGGGGAGGTGCTGCCGAAATTTTCAGGTTCTCAAAATGCATAGTAAGATAATTTTATTACTGGACATCACATTCTTGAATGGGATAGGGCCCTTACCAAAAATTCAATCATGATCTATAGGCAACCTCATAACGCTCGATTATCTATAATCTGATCATCTATATTATAATCACAATTAGGATATTATAAGATGAGTTCTCATCGTAGTTGGATGTACAAACGAAGGGTGGATGGTTATCTGTCGAACACGTTAGTGGAAGGGGTTGAGAGTTTCATACAATTCGCACTCACCCATGGAGCAATGAAGAATGGGAAAAACTGAAGTGTCCTCGTAATAATACTAAATGTAGGAACTGCAGCTACCACGATGTAAACGAGATCAAATTTCATCTCGTTAAAAATGGATTCGCACCAGATTAATACATCAGGACATTCCATGGTGAAACAAATCTTGATTGCATACACCGTGTCGATCCTGAGGTTTAAGTTGGAGGATCATCTTACACTGCCCCTGAAGAATCATCAAACTATTACATCAATATGGTTCACGATGCAGCCGGTCCGAACTTTGTATTCCGACCTAATGTTCAAGAATCGCCCAATCCTGAGGCCCAAAAGTTCTACGATATGTTGAGTGCTGGAAATCAACCTTTGTATCACGAATGTGAGAAACATTCTCAGTTGTCTCTAGTTTCCCATCTTATGAACCTGAAGGGGGAAAATCGCATGTCCCAGAATTGCTATGATCAAGTACTTGATTTATTTAATGAAGTTGTGCCGAAAGATGATCATATACCAGATGACTTCTACAAGAGCAAGAAGTTATTGAGGGGCATGGGTCTACCGTTTGAGAAGATCGATTGTTGCATCAACAATTGTATGATCTATTGGAGAGACGATGCCTATTTGACCAATTACAAGTTTTGCAACCATCCTCGGTTCAAACCCGCTAAGCAGGAAAAAGTAAAATGATAGAAAAGCAGCATTGCGTATATGAAGATGTATTTTTTCCATAACTCCTTGTCTTTAAAGGCTATACGCATCTACAACAACTATAAAAGACATGAGGCTATGCGTCACCCGTCAGATTCAGAGACATGGAAATATTTCAATCAAACTTATCTGGAGTTCGCTGTTCAAAGTCGGAATGTAAGATTGGGCCTTTACACAAATGGTTTTCAAACTTTTCGTTATCTCGGAAGTGTAATGTTCCTCGTGGCTGGTGGTAGTCACTCCATACAACTTACATCTATGGATCAAATAGATCAACTTCGAGCACTAGTGTCTGTATAAAAGGAATAAACTACGGGGATGATGAGTATAATTACTATGGTCGTCTCGTAGAAGTTGTTAGACTCGACTATACTGGCTTGCCTTACAAGAGCACATTCATGTTCAATTGTGAGTGGTTTGATCCAACTTCTGCAGGCACAAAGGTTCATCCTCAGTATAATCTTGTCGATGTCAATTATAAGCGTAGATTCAATTCATACTTGCTGCCCAAGTTGTTCAAGTTTACTACTGCCCATATCCATGTTTGAAACGAGATAAGCTGGGTTGGTTGGCAATGTGCAAAACTAAAGCGAGATCGATAATAGATTTTATTGAGCATATGATGCCTAATCAATCCTTTCAAGCGGAGCAGATAGAAATGCACAATTCAATACGATTGGACGATGGAGATTTCCGATTACACATCGACCTTATTATAAGTGAGTCGGATGAACTTTTCGACGAGGCAGAGGAGGAGGCAGAAGATGAGTTTCTAACCGAAGATGAGTTTGACGATAGCCTAAACAGTGAAAGTGTCGGTTTAAGTTAATTATAAAACTGATATATACATATATTGTTAAAACTTGATTAGATTGGTTGAATTGGTTAAATTTTTTGAGTTCAATTGTGCTTAAAATTTAATGTTTTTTAGATGATAGAGAGAGGTCGTGGGCGTTCTTCTCTAGGCTCATCTTCGAGCTGTGCTTCTCTTGGTTCATCATCATCATCTCATCGTCAGACAGAGGATGAAGACGATGATATGATGGAGTCATCTTCAGGGACTCCACTGATCGTTCCAGCCACCCCATCCGATGCTAGTACATCGAGAGGACACATGCCACCACGTCTTGGTATGATCGAGATCTTTGTCGTCCTCCCGAGGTAAGTAACTTTAATTTAATTTTTATAAGTAATAAATTCTTTATTTCAATATATTGCCCTAATAAACTCTACATTTCACAGGATACGCAGTGACTCATCGGAGTTACCGACGATTCTTCGGCTGATCTACGAGGCTCGTGTACATCCCTATGGGTGGAAGTAGCACTGTCAAACGGGCTGGCCCAAAACGGGGCGGGCGTGGGCCAGCCCATTTTTTCGCGGGCTGGGAAATTCTAGGTCCGCAGCCCGCCCACGGGCCAGTCTGTTTTTTTTTTAATAAAATCTTATTTTAATGTAAAAAATTATAAAAAATAAAATTAAAATTTTAAAAAAAGTTATTATAATATTTAAAGTATACTAATGGGCTCATAGAAAATAAAAGAATACAAATATACCTCAAAATTTAACCAATATAAATTATAATTATAATTATAAAAAAATATAAAAAATTTAAAAAAAAAAATAATAAAAGTGGCCAGCCCGCTCCGGCCCGCGGTCTTCACGAAGCGGGCCAAAAAAGCCCGCGCTCAAATGTACTGCAAGAAGGGTGGCCCAAGCCCGCCCGTTTGTGCGGGCTGACGGGCCAGCCCGCGGGCTTTGGCTCGTTTTGACAGTGCTAGGTGGAAGTACGAGCATATTCCCAATTATCATCGTCAGTAGTGGTGGCCTGAGTTTTTGGTAATTCAACTAATATTATTTTCGAAAGCTATATATATAATGATTTTTATTAATCAAATTATTTTATTTTGCAGAGGCGCTGTTATTGAGACCCGAGTGTATATTCTGAGGAGGTCGTACGGATGTATTTATACAGTTCTATGGCCGACTCGTGGCGTAGACGTCTCCACGAGTAGAAGGTTAAGTGGAGAACGAAGGGGGGGAGGGGGGCGAGAAAATATGGAGGAGATGGCTGGTGGAGTTCGAGAATCCAGAGAATGAGAAACAGTCAGAGCAGGCGAGCAGGAACAGGATGAGCGAGCCCAGCGGACCTGGTACTGGGACAGCCAAGCACAGAGGAGGGTCTCGCACTGTGATTGGTCATGCATGTCAGCTCGTAAGTAAAATTAAAATATATTTGTAAATTTAACTCATAAGTAATTAATAGTTCATAATTAAAAAATAATTTAAATATTGTATACAGTGTGAGGATTTGAGTAGGGCACCCAATACATTCGAGCTTTTCTTGACTATGCACCAGAGACTCGACGACTCTTTCACTGATCCTCAATCACAGTAGACTTTTGTAAGTATATTTTTAGGTATAATTAATATAAATATATATCTTCGTTTCTAATCCTCGTAATGGTAAATTACACATCAATCAAAATATTACAGGAGGAGTATCACAGACGACTAGAGGAGGCTCGTGTTTCATCAGCGGATCCTGTCGCCATTGACGAGAACACGGTCTATCTACAGATCGTCAGGGAATAGAAGGGTCGACGATTTGACATGAGATGTTTAGGAACTCTTCTGAATTCAAAGAGTTCCAGAGGCGGCACCTCCTCTGTTCCTAATAGCCGTATCTCGGAGCTCCAGATGTAGATGGAGGCTTTGAAGAACCAGGTGGAGAGTCAGCACAGGTGAGAGAGCGTGCACATCAGGAGAAGCTTCAGGCCATGCGTGAGGAGCACGCACGTCAATAGCTCCAGTACGAAGCGACTTTCCATGATCGGGTGATGTAGGAAGTCAACGCAGCGATGGTAGTGCAACGTCGATGGCCGTCCTCTGATGCTCCAACTGCTGCTTCTGCTGCTGATGATGATGATTCTGCGGTTTAGTTGATTTAGGACCGAATAATATTTATATTTGGTACTTTATTTTTTTTATACATTATACGATAAAATTGTTAATTAATTATATTATATTTTTAATTATATATATATTTTTTTGGAAATTCAAATTAGTTTTTGTATTGAATTTTTTATATGTGAAAGAAATACAGATAAGAATTTTAAATAAAATAAAAATAAAATAAAATTTAAAAAATGCTGACGGGTTGGACCCATCAGCATCATTTAAAAAATGCTGACGGGTAAAGCCTGTCTGCATATGCTAACATCATACACCCGTCAACATTATTTGAATTTGCTGACGTATCGTATCTGTCTGCATTTGCTGACGGGTCTCGGGTTATGACTGGGGGATTTATTGAAGGGTCAAATCCATCATCAAATCATTTACTGACGCCAAGAATACCGACGGGCGGGACCCATCAATATCCGTTTGCTGATGGGTTAATTGACGGGTCCCGCCTGTCAGCATTCACCTTTTTTTTGTAGTGTTCACACTCTTCAAATCTGACTCAATATCCATAATTAGGAAACCATCACATATTGGAATTCTTGCTCTCCTAAATTACCATAATAATCGTTGTTCTGAAAATCGGATTGGTCATCCAACCGGTAAAGCTATAGGTTTAGTGGTTCATAGGTTCAACCATGTTTGGACCGTGGTCGGACCGATTTTAATACACATACAAACACACACACAAATATATATATATATATATATATATAGGGGTGAGTTCAAATAGAACCATGTCATTATATGCGAACCTACGAACTAGTGCTTTTATTATATACTAGCACTGCTTTTATTATATAATCACCGTACTTTATTAATATTTTCTGTTATATACACTAGTAGTGCTTTTATTATACTATCATAATGCTTTTAATCAAATAAGGAAATACACAGAAAATCTGATCCATCCATTTAATTAGATCTAAGGCCCATAATTGATTTCAGGTTCACATATAATGACATGGTTCTCATTTGAACCTAATCATATATATATATATATATATATATATATATATATATGATTAGGTTCAAATGAGAACCATGTCATTATATGTGAACCTGAGATCAATTATGGGCCTTAGATCTAATTAAATGGATGGATCAGATTTGTTGTGTATTTCCTTATTTATTTAAAAGCATTATAATTTTATAATAAAAGCAATGCTGGTGTATATAACTAAAAATATTAATAAAGCACTGTGATTGTATTATAAAAGCACTGGTGGTATATAATATAAGCACTAGTTCGCAGGTTCGCATATAATGACATGATTCTATTTGAACCCACCCTTATATATATATATATATATATATATATATATATGGGTGGGTTCAAATGAGAACCATGTCCTTATGCGAACCTGCAAACTAGTGCTTTTATTATACAATCCTAATATTTTTAATTAAATAAGAAATTATATAAAAAATCTGATCCATCCATTTAATTAGATCTAAGGCCCATAATTGACCCTAAGTTCACATATAGGAACACGGTTCTCATTTGAACCTAATCCTATATATATATATATATATATATATATATATATAACTATTAAATATATTATAAATAAATAAATTAAATTAAGTTAATAAAAAAATATGATTATAAAATCTCCTAATATTCAATCCACTACAAAAAAATAGTTAAATACTGACAGGCCACATCCGTCAGCAAATGAATACTAACGGGTGACACCCGTCATTATATTTGGTGTCAGTAAATGATTTGTTATGGGATTTTCCCGTCATCGAAACATCCCGCCATAACCCGAGACCCGTCAGCAAATGCTGACGGTTGTGTTTTTCGTCAGTATATGCTGACGGTTTGGGCCTGTCAGCATTCTCAAATTCTATTTATTTTTCTATTATTTTAATTGAAGTTTTTACATGTTTTTATTTCACATACCAATAATTCAATAAGAAAACTAATTTGCATTTCCCCAATAAAATATAAAATTAAAAATCAAAACATAAAATTAATTAACAATTTTATCGTATAATTTATAAAATATAAATAAGCTACCAAATATAAGTAATATTCGTTTGTAAATAAACTAATTCACCGCATCAACATCATCATCATCATCATCATTAGGAGGAGCAGGAGCAGGAACAAGACCAGCAGGAGCATTAAAATATCGTCGTCGATGTCGCGCTTCCATCTCTGTGGCGACTTCCCTCATCACCTGGGCATGGAGAGCCTCCTCGTTTTGTGTCATCTGGCGTGCATGCTCCTCACGCATGGCCTGGAGCTGCTCCTGATATGCACGCTCGCTCGCCTCGAACTGGCTCTTCAAAAGCTTCATCTGGGTCTGGAGCTGCGAGACATGGCTATAAGGAATAGAGGAGGTACCGCCACTGGAACTCTTCGAAGTCAGAAGAGATCCTAAACATCCCGTGCCAAACCTCCGACCCTTCTTCACCCCGACAGTTTATAAATAAACCCTGTTCTCGTCGACGGAGCTAGGATCTGGTGATTAAGCATGAGCCTTCTCCAGATTTCTCTAATACTCCTCCTGTAATATTTTTATTGATGTGTTATGTACTATTACGAGGACTAAAAACGAATGATATATATTTATATTAATTACATCTAAAAATATACTTACAAAAATCTGTTGCGATTGAGTATCAGTGAAAGAGCCATCGGGATTCTGGTGCTTAGTCAGGAAAAGCTCGAATCCATTGGGTTCCCTACCCGAATTCTCACGTTGTATACAATATTTTAATTTTTTTAATTATGAAATAAATAATTACTTACGATTTAAATTTATAAATATATTTTAAAATGACTTAGGAGACGATGTGCATGACCAATCGCAGTGCGAGACCCTCCTCTGTGCTTAGCAATCACAGTGCCAGGTCCGTTGGGCTCGCTCAGCTTGTTTCTGCTCGCCTGCTCCGACTCCTTCTTGTTCTCTGGCTTCTCGAACTCCACCAGCCACCTCCTCCAAATTTGCTTGCCGACGCACGTGGCCACCTTCCCCTCCCTTTTCCATGCCTTCTTCCATTCGTTGAGACGGTTGCGATACGAGGTGGCCATAGAACTGTAGAAATTCTTCTGTACGACCGCCTATGAACATACGCTCGGATTCTAATAACAGCGCTTTTGCAAAGTATAACAAAACAAAATAAGAGAAGCACAAACTGATTAATAAAAATCATTATATACAATTATTTTCAAAAATAATATTAGTTTAAATACCAAAAACTCAGGCCATCACAGCTGACGATGAGAATTAGGAATACGCCCGTACTTCCACCTATCGGGGTGTATACGAGTCTCGTGGATCTCCCGAAGGATAGTCGGTAACTGCGGCGAGTCACTGCGTAACCTGGTAAAATATATAGTTTATTAGGGTAATATATGAAAGTAAAGAGTTTATCGACGGATTACGCACGTCCTTTACTAATAATTTAATTACTTAAATAAATAATAATAATAATAAGTTGTGTTTAATTAATATTTAAGTTTTGATACACATGTTTGATTGGTGACATTATTATATTTTAAGTGTGACAACTGATTATAATATAATATTCTGAAATTTTTAGTAAAAGTGACAAGTTTTAGTGATAATGTGGTTATTTAATGCAAAAGTGATAATATTTTTATATAAATAAAACACACTACCTAAATCTAAAAAGTTCATAAAATCATGTTTCTATAAGAAAACTTATCCAAATCAACCATTAAACTAGATTTGAAAAAAAACAAAACAACCGAACCTTCATAAAAAGCCCGACCTTGTACACTTTATCTAACTGATCAAATTCACACTTCATCTAACTTATCATATTCTAGTTATTTTTTCAGTTTCAATTGGTCGATAATAGTTTTATTAGCCATAGTCAATTCCTTGATTGTCTTAAAAGCATCCGATTTTATCACTGGTCCAATTCTCAATCTCTAATCCGATTTTCTCGTGGGTCAAACCCTCGATCTCTAATTTCATTTCTATAATTATCGTGCCTTATTTTTTAGAAACACAATTGAACATTTGATCATAACAATTTAATGAATTTCTCCATTTAATTTTTTGGGTGTTGAAAAGTTGGGGTGAAATAGAAACATGGGTATATTGGTTTTTTGTCGGACTTGTTATGATTAGTACTGATTGTTATTTCTAGTTCTCTAGGTTTCTTTATATAATCATGTCTTATGATTACCCTCCAACTAATTCACCAGAACTCTAATAAGTTAGCTGAAGTGTAATCTTAAGAAATAATTATATAAAGAAACCTAGAGAACTACGACAACAACCAGTACTAATCATAACAAGTCTGACAAAAAACCAATATACCCATGTTTCCATTTCACACCAACTTTTCAACACCAAAAAAATTACAGGGAGAAATTCATGAAATTTTTATGATCAAATATTCAATCGGGTTTAAAAAAACCGGGCACGATGATTGTAAAAATGGAATTAGAGATCGAGGGTTTGGCCCACGAGAAAATCGGATTAAAGATCGAGGATTGGACCCGTGATAAAATTGGATTCTTTGAAGACAATCAAGAAATTGACTGTGGCTAATAAAATTATTATCGACCAGGCGAAATTGAAAAATAACTAGAACCTGATAAGTTAGATGAAGTGTGAATCTGATCAGTTAGATAAAGTGTACAAAGTCGGACTTTTTATGAAGGTTCGATTGTTTAGTTTTTTATTTAGTTTTTTTTTTCAAATCTAGTTTAATGGTTGATTTGGTTTAGTTCTCTTCTAAAAACATGATTTTATAAACTTTTTAAATTTAGGTATTATGATTTATTTATATAGAAATATTATCACTTTTGGATTAAATAATCACATTACCACTAAAACCTGTCACTTTTACTAAAAGGTTCAAAATATTATATTATAATTAGTTGTTACACTTAAAATATAATAATGTCACCAGTCAAACATGTGTATCAAAACTTAAATATTGATTAGACACAAATTTCCGATCACCGCGGCATTTGAAAACCTCAACCACGCACTTTTTAAAACTTTTTAAAATCACCATCATTTTTTAAAATAATTTTGAAAACCATTATTGGAGGGACGAAACCTCCCAGCCGGCGCCGTACACCACGTCATCACTGACGTCTTCCCAAACCAATCACAACATCAATCAATCACAATTGCACAATCACAACATCAATTAATCCCTAATTAAATCGTAATAAACTTTAAAAACCACCATCGCATAAACTTTAAAAAATAATTGCATAATTGAACCCTATTTGAACTAACAAATCCTAATTGTATAATTGAACCATAATTATGTAATAATTGCTAAATTGAACTCCAACTATTTAATTATTACTAAATTGAACCCTAACTATTTAATAATTTCTAAATTGAACCCTAATTGGAAATTAAAACCTAAATTGAAACCATAATATAAATAACGAAACTAAAAATGAATTAAACCCTAACTTAACCCCAAATCGAAACTTTAATTGGAAATTATAACCTAAATTAAAATTCTAATTGAAAATTAAAACCTAAATTGAAACCCTAATATAAATAACGAAACTATAAACGAATTAAACCCTAATTCAACCCTAAATCGAAACTTTAATCAAAAACTATAACCTAAATTGAAACCCTAATTAAAAATTGAAACTTAAATTGGAAACCTAATATAAATAACGAAACTAAAAATGAATTAAACCCTATTTCAACCCTAAATTAAAACTTTAATCGGAAATTATAACCTAAATTCAGACTCTAATTGGATATTAAAACCTAAATTGAAACCTTAATACAAATAATGAAACTAAAAACAAAATTAAAACTAAACTATCGTTACAAATTAAAAACGAAATTAATACATATAAATAATATACAAGATTATAAAAAAATTAAAAAACAAACAAACAAAATAAACATATGGATGGACGACGACGGACGAGCGACGGGTGGTGACTGGACGGACGGCGTGCTGTGGATGATTTTCTGGGATGTGGACGGACGACGGGCTGTGGACGAACGACGAGCTGTGGACGGACGGTGGGCGGCGACAGAACACTGGCAACAGCTAGCCGTGGTGGCAGGATGTGGACGGACTGCGGTTATAAGTAGCGATTTTGAAGTTTTTTTTGTTGAATTTCATGAGTACCTAAACAAAATATTTTTCATGCATATTAATAGTATTAACAGTGAACCACGAATATCTTGAAGTATTTACCGTTGATCTTTTGAGTCTACAAGAAGATTGTCGTAATAGAGAACAAGAACATCTTCAATATCTAAATGCGAAATATAGAACGGCATCATCCGTGTTGAAAGACATGTAGATCTATTTTCAAGAGTTGTGTCTGAGAGGATGGGGATCTGAATTTATCCCCAAAATACTGACGGTCACGGCCCCGTCAGCATTTTTTTTTCAATTTCTTAATATTGCTGACGGGTAGGTTCCCGTGAGCAGTATTTTTTTATTTTTATTTAATTATGCTGCGCAAACCCGTCAGCACTTCGGCCCGTCAGTGGCCCATCAGCAAACCCATCGCCCAATTAGTATACTGACGCCGTTCTGAGGGTAGGCCGGCGGGCTTCTTGGTGATGGCTTTAGACCGTCAGTATGCCGTCAGCATAGCCATACCGTCAGCAGCCGTCAGTATATGCTAACGGTTTTTAGCCCGTCATCAAAATCCATCAGTATTTAACTATTTTTTTGTAGTGATTCAGAGAGTCCATGTGAATACATATGAGTTCATCAACCACAATACAACATAAAAAAATGTAGTTGAATTAAATACGACGAAGAGAAATCAAATAAAATAGTTTAAGTCTAATATCATCACTACAAGTCCAATAATTTCAAAATGAAATAATATTAACCATCATAATCTGTATTTATTTGTACCCCAAATAAAAAAATAAGACCCCATCAGTTTTTATTTAATATAAAAATAAGAAAGCAAATTAAAAAAAATGACGTCGAACCGGTCACATGTTCACTGGTCTAACCGGTTCATGATCGGATTGGACGGTTTTCTACCACTTTGTGAGTCCACCGATTTTAACATGAAAACCGGAGTAGTGTGATGACCGGTTCCCGATTGAACCAGTCGAACTGGCCGGTCCGGTCCAGTTTTTAGAACCATAAACTATACTTTTGTATTTGATCTTAAACTTTCTTGGCCTGTCGAGGTCCCACAACCATATTCAACTAGAAGACCGTATTATCATTTACGCAGGGACCTATAAACTTCACCATATTTATATTATCGTCGAAGCATTAAAGCCCGACTTTTCTACACGCCACCTGTTCTATCTGTCCTGCTACCCGCAACCTCATTTATACGACATGTCGGCCAATTAGGCGTAGAAAGAGCCATGTGACATGATCTTCACGGATAGGTTTCCCAAGAACCTCTTTGTATCAACCTATCTTCCAGCTTTTATACCCCTGTATGAACAAACCAATATTTGATGTCACATTATGAATAATCACACCTTTAGATAATAATTTCATTCGTTTAGGAATAATTATTAAATCTAATAATAATTTCCAACATAAATCTCTATCATTCAACTCTAACAGAATCCCACAGATGAATATTTTTTACACCTCTGGCGTCATTTAATTTATATCTACTCTGGTTTGTACAAATTATGTGTTCTATTATGTGGTTAAATGTTATAATAAAATTGGTCAAGCTGGAATGGGTCAAAGGGTTGGTTCAGAAGCATGGAGTTGAAGCTAGATTGCAAGAAATAGAAGCGGAGAAGAATAAATCACTAGCTGGTAATAGTGAAGGATCCTTCTAGTTAAATTTGCTGATTTAATACTTAAAACTAATCCATGCTACATGCACTCATTGTGTTGGAGATTATTGTTAAAAGTTTAATAAATATTTCTAAATGAATGAAAATTTAATTTCCTAAAGGTGTGACTTTTGTCATGAAAGGGTTTATGCTAATAATTGTGTTGTTCAATTGATGTGTCCGTTCATTTACATCATTTAGATTGAATAGATTTGTATGAATAGATGTGTGGTTTCAATTGAAACCTTTAAAAAACTATAAATAAGCCCTTGGATGATCATTAATAACACATGATTAGAACACAATTTATTAAAAATTCATTAAGCAAAACAAATATAGTTCCATAGAAGCATATTGTCTAAGTTCTTATTCCTTCTAAGGCTTGAAAGTTTTATATACAGTTATGTTCGCCGAAGGTCTTAAGTATTGAAGTACTGCTTAGTTATGATCGTAAATCATTTTATTTTAGAGAAAATTGCCTTTAACCATGAGCAACGTAGTAGGGCAATATTCGTCTTTAGAAAAGAGTGTCCGACACTCGAATCGATTTAAACCTTACCTTGTTAGTTGCACATTTCTAATAAAACCATAAACTCATTTTACCAACAATCTAAAGACGAATACTTCATTTTCTTGGAAGTGGCAATCGTTTTGTGGTGAAACTGTGAATTTCATGAATAAATTCAACTTCAAATAGTTGAAGAAGGAACATTGAGAGATCAATAGTTTCGACATAAGATATTAAAGATATGTAGTTTTTCTATTTGTAAATTACTTATTACTATTATTCTAACATTGAGATCTGATTTTACATAAACTACTAAGTGAAGGGGTAATACTTGTGTCATAGTTATCGGTGGATATAAATCTAACATTATTAACCCCATTATTACTAACCTATCTACCAAGAGAGAAAGAATCATTTTGAATATAAGTACCATCATGAATCAAGATAATCTTCGAATTCCAGTGGTGTTGCTGAACTAATTACTTGAATATTGAGTTGAAATATTTATGGTTGTACTACTAAACTACACAAAACCTTGAATTGAGACTTTAGAATTTCTTTGATTCGATCTTACGTACATCGATTGGAGAATCTCTACCGAGCAACCACCACACCATGCGGTGACTAGGTTCATTTGATGGATGATGCATGGAATAGCCATGTACGACCAGTTGGTCTGACGGGCTTCCTTAAATCGTGCCGATTGAATGTTGATGGTAAATGATAACCTATTGAATGTATAAGTAGGACATGATTACTCGCGGCTGACGACCTTCTAAGGCAAGTCGATTGACGGCGATGGTAGATGGACTGATCTGTTGCTGTCAATTCCTAGTGATACTATCGGTGGTGTACTAACCACTGTAGTTCGTGACGGTTAGTGAGGCTTCAACTGACAATGGAGATAGGCTTCTCGACAAGTTGTTCGAGGCAGAATAGGACATCCATCATTGTTTTGTTGAGCACCAGTAGACAGCTGCAAGCGAAATAGTTTGGCGGTGGATGTTATTGCCTTGCTGCTAAGTTATAGCGGCTGGTAATTTCTTCTCCTAGAGAAGAAAGAAAGGAGTAGGCTTTTTTGTTTTGGATTCTGTTGGACCCATTTTCTATTAAGCCTTGGGATTAATAAAACTAAAGGATGACTCATAGGTCGGGCCAGAGTTTTAATAACCAATTTAATTTAAGGCTTTATATTAGTTTGGGTTTGTTTTTGGTTTTGTCCCACAGACTTGAGATATATATTAGTCAAGGTCAGTTGAAAAGTTGGGCCATACAGGTTATTTCTTGATTTGAGTTTCCAATTTAATATGAGTCATTGTTTACTCTGACAAAATGAATCCATTTATTGGGTTGCGTGATTGATATCATAAATTTATATTATTGATCTGCCTCTTGTTTGGGCAGCATTAAATATTTTGAAGAGTTAAAGATGGCTATGCGTAAAAATTAAAAAAAAATTGGCCTATTTATGGATTAAATGTGAATTTTAGTTTATTTGTAATTTAGTGTCTACGATACACTATAAATTATTTGAAATGTGTTCATCTTAACATACAAAGAATATTAGTAAATCAGATTTGCTATAGAGAAATAGAAAGAAAAAAGATAAGAGAGAAAAATCTTTGAAATTTATTCACGTAAAAAAAAGTGATTAGAGTTTGTGTGATCTAGAGGTTGAAAAGTATTTGTTGAAAATAAAATACTTTTAATATATATATTTTTTATGAGATTGATAAAAGTGCAAGTATTCTGTTTTGGTAAAAGAAATAAATAGAACTATAGTAAATTCTCGTGCAAATATGTCTTAAAGTATATAGTGAGATTTGTGACTTTAAAAAATCGAGAAGGTGCAAATTTCTAAAAAGAAATAAAATTACACTTTGAATAATCCCAATAGGTTCAAAGTTATTTGAATTAATCAAATGTCTTCAGATAAAGTAGGAGTTCCTAAAATCAAGAGGATTAAAGAATTAAAGTCTGAAGTAAAATTGATGGAAACCAAATAGAGAAGTTAGTGAGTGTGATAAAGTTAGAGCTTACCCATAACCGTGGGGGTTGAAGTTATCCTTTAAGATATCACACTCATTTTAAGATGGCACACTATGGTAACAAGAGATTCTGAATCGTCTTGTAAATGCCTAAAGTGTGGGGGTTGACTTTAAGTTATAACAGAAATATTCAAACATGTCAATATGAAGATGAAATGGTCATATGTAATGGAATAAAATCATAACAGTGCATAATGTAATGTCAAACAGTTTTATGATATAATTAATTAAATATCATCAAATTATAAATTGTGAAAGTCTTTGGTAGATATTTTCTTTGCAAAAGAAGGTGAACAATGCAACGTGTGTAATGGTAAGTCAAGACAAATGACATAATACCATTAGAATATTTGATTTCAAAGAGAGGTTCTTTCGATTGATTACGAGGAGTTAAAGAAAAGCCCGGTGGGTCCACCAACAAAAGTTACAAAGCAAGATCAAATATTTAAATTGGTTAAAAGAATGGGTTTAAATTCCACAAAAAACAAACAATCTTAGCAAACACTCAACCTTGAGAATTGGAGGATCCCAAAACCTTAGTTCAATGGGAAACCTAAGTTTTGACAGTTCAGTGAACACATGAAAATACATCAGCTCATTCCTAGAACGTCCAAGTGAAAGATTTGCCTAAGGGCGAGGCTGAATTCTTAAAGAATTTTTAATGATTCATATGCCTGTGGAGTAAATCAGTATACTCATTATACTAAATTACCTATATAAGTGAAAAAGTAATGGCCGCTTGTAAATGAAAAAACACTTACGAATCTAAGATATGATTTAGGGCTGAAAAGGAGAAAAATGTGAAAATAAGAATGTATTAGAAAACTTATTGTGTGAGAACTGTTGTCTTGTTTTACACAAACGGTTGGGTAGTTCAAAACATCGCTTTACTAAACAATCAGTAAATCCAATGTATTTTACTAGGGATGATTCAAAGTCAGAAGATATTTATCCTGATACAATAATGGTTCGCCGAAACTTTCAAGTGAGTTTGCATACATGCATGCATTAATGTTCATTCCTGGGGAGAGGGTTGTTTCAAATTACTATTAAAAGTTTAATAAATACTTCTAAATGAATGAAAACTTAATTTCCTAAAAGTGTGACTTTTGGCATGAAAGGGTTTATACTAATAGTTGTATTGTTCAATTGATGTGTCCGTTCGTTTAAACCATTTGAATTGAATATGTTTGTATGAATAGATGTGTCATTTCAATTAAGATCTTTGAAAATATATAAATAAGTATTTGGATGATCATTAAGAAAACATGATTACAACACAACTAGAAAACTCCATTAAGTAAAATAAATAGAGTTCTATAAAAGCATATTATCTAAGTTTTCCTTCCAAGGTTTGAAAATTTCAAATACAATTCTGTTCGTCGAAGATTCTAAGTATCGAAATGCTGCTTAATTATGATCGTAAATTATTTTATCTTAAAGGTGATTGCCGGTAGCCGTAAGCACTATTTTTATAAAAAAAATATTCAAACACTCGATTCAATTTGAACCTTACATAGTTAGCTGCACGTTTCTAGAAAAATCATAAATACACTTTTACCAATAAATTGATGGGTTTTTCTTCTCCTCTGTAAAATCACATATCTAATATCACAGAGATAGAGGCATGAATTATTTGTTGCAGGTACAAGTATCCATGTTTTGCCAATTTGATTGACGTCTTGGACAATTCACAAGAGCTGTTAGATGCATTCTGACGATTTACCTGCAAAAGGTTGGTTTACTATTACCTCACGCAATTATCAATCGTCAAAATGACCATCTCTGATGAGCATAATAAATTGGTAACTGTGCAATGAGTAATTATATGCGAAAATGTGGTGTCAAAGGAGGAAACGACAAGTTTTATTTCTTTTACTCGAGTTGTAGATTTTTATTTTGTTTTTTCATTTTTTTAAAGGCAGTGTAGAATTTAACTCTAATGGTACATAAAAGTGTTCACGTGTTATGACTATATACGGGTGAGTCGGTCAGTTTTCTTGGAATTGGAATTGAAACCGGTCATGACCGGGTCAAAAAAAAGAGAATCGATCCCACAATTGATACTAATCGAATCCAAAGTTTTTAGAACCGGTCCCAGATCCGGTGGGAATCGGTTTCGAAACCGGGTACCCAGTACCATGCAATCACCAATAATAATTTAATACAATATTTAATTAAATAGATTTTGTGTATTAAATTATGCTTTTTAATTAAATGACAATAATTTCATTATACCATGCAATCACAAAAAATTATACCACATAGTATTTAATCAAATCTTACTATAAATGTTAGCCATTTTTATCATCAATTTTCTACCAGAAATAGTAACACTTAAATTTTAGCCTAAATTCATGAATATTTTGAAAAATAAAATTTTAGTGCATAATTAATTATATAGATAAATTATAATAATAATAATAATAATAATAATAATAATAATAATAATAATAATAAAGACTTGGTACCGGGTACCCAATTCAAGAATTGGTACCAACGGGTAACCGGCCCCGAAACCGGTCTCACTGGGTACCCGGTGGATACCGAGTCTCGAAAGTGTGGACCCAGAACCGAAATCGGTCATAACCGGTGCCAAAATTTTGGAATCAGAACCGGTACCGGCGTATCCGGTGTCCAAAACCGGGTACCCATATTTTTGCTCACCCCTATAACTAAACGTACAAAGGTTAACACTTCAAGAAATTAGTCAAATAATGAATTTTTTTTATTTGTTGAGCCCATATGCTATTTAATTTCCCTTTGTACGACCTATACACAATTTTGCAGGCTTTAAACTTTAAACAACACAAGTCCATTTAAAAAACACTATTTTCTGTACTATACATATAAAAAGTATATATATTTGAGAAAAAAAGAATTTTCCTCCTCAACTTATGGCCATTTTGACACTTTGCTTTCTAAATTTTTTTTTTCGTGCAAATTACCTCATAAATTGTACGAATATTGCACTTAACCTCCTGAACTCCCATTTTTTGGTTGAAATTCTAGCCAAATCTCACTCGTGTGACATGCACACTAACATATAAGGGGTAAAATTGACCTTCCATCTTTTCCTTATGACTCCCGTTTAAAATAATGGCACATGAGCAATACGTAAATTCTAAATCCTACGTGTATACATATATTAATGTGAACATTATCTTAACAAGTCACACGACTGCTCACGTTCCATTGTTTTGAGAAGGAGTCATAAGTAAGAGATGTATAGTCGGTTTTAGCCCTTATATGTAAGCGTGCATGTCACACGAGTGAGTTCCGATCAAAAGTTCCACCAAAAATGGGAGTTCAGGAGGTTAAGTGCAAAATTCGTACAGTTTAGGAGGTAAGTTGCAAGGAAAAAAAGTTCAGGAGCCAAATTGTCAAAATGACCATAGTTCATGAGGTAAAAAAAGATTCTCTATATATTTCCCTCTTAAAAGACATATTTACGTTTCATATTTCCTAGCTTCTGCTCCACCTCAGCCACTCGGTTATCCATAATTAATGTACTCAAAACTCATGTACTCTTTGTCATATCATATAATCGTTGATTCGAGTTCGTGTATCTCCATCATATTGGTTTGAACTTATGTATTCTCAACCATATTGTATACTAATTGGTTCGAACTCGTGTACTCTTCACTATATCATATACAAGCTGTTTCGAACTTGTGCACTCCTCACCATTTCGTTTATTAACTGCCTCGAACTCGTGTACTTCACACCATATCGTGTACTAACTATTTCAAACTCAAGTACGAATTCGTTCGAACTCGTGTACTCCCCACCATATCATGTACTAACTAGTTCAAACTCGTTTTCTAACTAGTTTGAAATCGTATACTAAGAAAAAATAAATTTTTACTCTCCCGTTAACTCAATTTTCAAACTACAACACACATATCAATGAACAAGTATAAAAACTATTTCGAATAAGCATAAAACCTACTACCAATAAATGTTCAAAATTCCTCGGATTTTTGCTATGAATAGAGCTTTTTCACACGAGCGACAATTTTTTAAATTGAAAATAAGAAATATCTAAAATGTGTTGGAAGAAATTAAAAAAGATTGCAAACGGTTAATAAAGGAATGTACTATGTGCGTTATGGTTGTTGGATGAATGCAAAATTAGTCTGGAGATGATATGAACATTTTGCATGAATATTAGTCATTGCATGATGAGTCTCCAACATAAGTCATATCAATTACACATTATAATATTTATTGTAATATTGCACAATTGTTTATGAGAGAAAAAAATGCACGATAAATTCATCGCTTCATATTTATAAGAAACCATACGCAATGCTCACAACCTTACTTTCATCAAGTAATTATCGTATTGAATGAGCATACAAAACTCAAGGCGGACAATCCTAACGTAGGCCCTACGATACTTAAATCAAATAGTGTTCGATAAAGATATGCGATACCCCAATAGTGCGCAAGAGCTATAAGAGATAAGAAACGCGTTCAAAAAGCGTGTTCCCAATAGACAAGAGACGTGTTCACAATCTAGGGTTCTTGTCACCTGTATAAGAGCTCATCTCTCCTAAATAATAGCTCCTAAATGAGAGGTCACCATAAATCCATCCATAATAATTAGAGATGAGAGAATTATTCGTAAAGAGAGAATAATGTGAGTTTCATGATAGAGAGAGCATGAGATCAGTTATGAGAGTTATGAGAGAGAGATGATAAGCTTGTGAAATAAGGATCTGAACCCCCTATTTATAAGATCATTGAGACTTATCTACCAATTAATAAGATTCCTTTATAAGGAGAGATTAAATCTTCTAATTATACTCAATCTCCATAATTTAAGAAATATTCTCATATTAGGGTTCTTACTTCCCATAATTTTATAATAACCATAAAACCTTATTGCCATATATGCCGGGACCTAGAACCTTCCATCCATTCGTTACTTTTTTACCATATATAACCAAGCCGACATTTGATGTCGTATGAGATTGCCAAATACAGTGCTACAAACAAAATGCAAGAAAAGCCAATGCACGTCATTTTCTAAATGCACTATACAATAATAATTAAAAAATTGAATAAGTTTATAGATTATTATTATTATTTACTTGATATGCGAGATTTTTATAGTGCTGCCCTATAGACTTTGTTTGTTCAAGCTAGAGGACATTTTTAAAAAATAAAAATTTTATCAATAAGTTCGTAAAAAGAAAATAATAAATAGTTGTGAATTTATCACTCACACACACACACAACAAAAACAACAACAACAACAACAAAAAAAAAAAAGAACTTAAAGATACAAAAATATAACATTAATTTTTTTTTTAACAAAGAGTTAATTTTAAGATTTTGCATATATAAGATGCAACACTTGAAACTGAATAAAATTTGAAAACCCGGACACATTAAAAATTAATATTTTGGAGTCTCAAAAAATTTGAGTTTAAGACCAACGATTGGAGATGATTTTATATCTATATACTAAGAAAGGAGATACATACAAGCTTACGTACATACACACATATATTCTGATTTGGAGATAATTATAAATACTAATGAACCCTTTCAAAATTCATCAACTAGGAGGGGGGGTAGTGTGAGATATCACACCTTATCAAAAATGGTATTGTGTCAGTGATAGTGTTAAACGATAGTATAAATCACAGCGACAGGTCGCATGATCGTAGACCTATTTGGCGACCTGATAACCTCATATCGCATGGGTGCCGACCTAATAGGTTCAAGTCGAGTGAGTGCTGACCTGATAGGTTCAGGTCGAATGAGTGCCGACCTGATAGGTCTCAACACGAGAGGTCTTCATGGAGCCTACATCACGTGGGATGACATCATCCCTAGATTAGTACAGTCCAGTCTGTTATAGCTGTAAAATAGTACTATAGAATTATTGGTCGCACGATCATAGCTATCCATTGTCAGATGTACTGTAGCCATTCTGACCACAGGATCTAGGGCAACCTTAGTCTATTATGTTTCTATAAATAGTTGTGCATTTCATTGATGTAATGTATGAAAAAGATTACTGAAATTATATATTACATCCTCCTCAGGTCGCCTTTACTAATATAAATCTTATAGTTGCTCGCCTCTGATTGCATGAGCTCGCTACTTTTCTTTCATGGTATCGGAGCAGGATTGGGGGCCTGACTCTATTTTTCTATTACCAAAATATCTCACAACAGCTCTTCCTCCTCAACCCAAATATCTTCACCTCTACCTCCAATCGTTTATCCCCAAAGTCAGCATTTCAACCAAATTAGATGAAAATAACTACTTGATCTGGAGACAACAAGTCTTGACGACTATCAAGGGCTATGGTCTTAAAGCATTCATTAAGAAAGGATCTGCAGCTCCACCACAATTTATAACTGATGAAGGATAAAATTTGACAAGCCCCTAATTTTCTATGTGGGATAGGCAAGATCAGATCTTAGCCTCATGGATCTTGTCCTATTTAAGTGAAAGCATTCTTCTTTTAACTGTTGGTTTCAACACATCTGAAGAAATATGGTCTGCTCTTGAGAACAACTTTGCCACACAGTCTCAAGCCAAGATAATGCAGTATAGGATAATGTTGCAGTCCTTAAGGAAGAATGTCTTGTCTATGAAAGAGTATTTGGGAAAAATGAAGTCTTGTGTCATGGATCTGGATAAATTGTCGACGTTTGGGGAAATTAGGGCAAAAGATGGGTTTGGAAAGAAATTGGGGAAACTGTACAATGAAGAAGAAAGGAGAAAATGTCCAGTTGGGTTTGGGTCGGTTGCACCCGTTCAGAAGTGGACCGGGTCAAGGCTAGAGACTGACACGTGGCGAGAGCAGGACCATAGGATTCAATTAATCCATTGAATCTTGATCGTTCGATTATTATGCTTTAATTTTTTTTTTTGTTAGTGTGTTACTACCGGGTTTTTGTGGATCAAGGGGCATTTGGTATTAGTCCCCCCCTTGTTTTTGTAATTTATGCATGAGGAAGGGAATAAGAAGGAAGCAAGCAGATAATTATAATTTCATCATCTCTCTATCTTATTCTCTCTTCCTTCCTCCCCAAGTCACTCATTCTTAAACAATACATACACAAAACTACTTTAGATTACATATTTTTACCCAAGAAATTGGAAAATTAATATATAACAAATTAGGAAATACAACATCTTGCTGTGATGTTTAAGCTTTTGCAGGGAACAAGATCTCTGAAAAAAGATCAGATCTTGCACATCTTGGCTGGATTGGGAAGTGAATATGACTCGGTGATGATTAATGTTACATTCAGGCCGCAGCCTTACACACTAGATGAGTTGCATGCTCTTTTACTCAGCTATGAAGCCAGATTGGAAACCAACAGAAACAATGCTTCATATCTTAATACATAAGGATCTCATCCCTTTGTCAATGCTGCTACACATGTCAACGCTATAAGTGTCAACAACGATAATTATCAACAAGGCAGAGGAAGCTCAAGAGGTCGCGGAGGTGGCAGGAACAGTTTCAGAGGTAGTAGGGGAGGCAGAAGTCAAAGAGGTCGCGGAGGAAGATCAAATGGAGAAGACAAAGTTGTCTGTCAGATCTGCTATATATCTGGACACACATCAGACAGGTGCTGGTACAGGAATGACAACTCTTACAGCAACACCCAATCGAACCAGCAGTCAGTCAGAAATCCTTCACTCCATATATCACATTTTGGGGATAGTGGAAGCATGAGCTCGCACTCGGACCATGATGCAGATACTCTTTGGTTTCCTGACTCTAGAGCAACTGCGCATGTGACAAATGATCTCTCAAATTTGAATATAGACTCAGAATATGCTGGAGGGAATAGGCTCCAAATGGAAAATGGAGCTGGAGTAAACATTAATCACATTGGTAACACTCTTTTCAAAGATCCTCTCAGTTCTAAAACGTTTTTGCTCAAAAACCTACTTCATGTTCCCTCAATCACTAAATAAATGTTGAGTGTCTCCAATTTTGCCTCTGATAATAATGTCTTTTTTGAATTCCATCCTTCTTATTGTATCATTAAGGATCAAACCACCTAGGCCACCTTGCTCAGAGGAACAGTTAAAGATGGACCCTATCATTTCCACCTACATATCACCAAGCCAGACACTTATCAACATCCACCTACACCATCTTTCATCATGCGACCTACTCAAACTTGCTTTGTTTCCAGTCTTCAGAATAAAGAGCCTATTTTGGATCTATGGCATTCTAGATTAGGTCACTCTAGTCAAGATGTAATAGATAAGGTTTTGAAAAGGTGTAATATCCTATATAAAATCAATAACAAAAAATTTTCTTTATGTTCCTCTTGTATGTTAGCAAAAAGTCACAAGCTTCCTTTTTCAAACTCTCGATTTACTAGCTCCCAACCCCTTGAACTCATTCACTCTGACCTCTGGGGAACAACACCCATCAAATCATCAAATGGTGTTCTTTATTATGTTAATTTCATTGATCATGTTAGTATATATCTCCTAAAGTCCAAATCAGAAGTTTCAAATGCCTTTATCTACTTTAAAACCCTTGTTGAAAATCAACTAAACTGCAAGATCAAAAATTTTAAATCAGATGGTAGCACTGAATATAAACCTCTTGTTAAGGTTTTTCAAGATAATGGTATAAATCATAGGATATCTTTCCCTTATACACCAGAACAGAATGGTGTGTTTGAAAGGAAATATAGACATCTTGTGGAGATGGGACTGTCTTTGCTTGCTCATTCAAACCTACCTCTTAGGTTTTGGGATGATGCTTTCACTACTTCTGCTTACATTATCAACAAGATTCCCTGCAAAATAAATCTTTATAAAACCCCTCTTGAGTGTCTCTTCAACCAGCGACCTGGTTATAACCTTCTTAGAGTGTTTGGTTGCCTCTGATTCCTCATATCAGGCCCTACAATTCACACAAACTTCATTACAGGTTGGTTCCAAGTACCTTTCTTGGTTACAACACTCAATACAAAGGATACAAAGTTTTGTTACCTTCTGGGAAGGTGATCATCTCCAGAAATGTTGTGTTCAGTGAGCATGAGTTCCCAAACACTCTAGTCCACACTTCACCTTGTCCCCTTTGCCATCCATTCTATCACTACCCCAATATCATACCTTTCCCATTCCATCTCCTCAAACAAACACACCATCAACACCTCTGAATAATATTCCCACATCTCCAGTCACATTGCATGATCAAACTCCTTCTTCACACCAATCACCTCGACATGCTCACTCCAACACACCTCAAAGTTCTAACACTAAGGTTCCCCTTGTTGTTCAACTACCAGCCTTTTCCAATGATCACTCTAGTCCTTCTCCACCATGTCCACCTCAGAGTTTACATCCTATTCTCACCAGGTCTAGAAATGGTATTCACAAACCTAAAATACTCAATGCCGAAGTCATAAATGAGGATGATGAACCATTAAATGCTCATCAAGCTCTTAAGATTAGAGTTTGGAAACAGGCTATGCAGGCAGAATATGATGCATTGACTGAAAATCGCACTTGGACTTTGGTTCCACCACCTGAGGGGAGGAATGTAATTGGTTGCAGCTGGGTGTTTAAGACCAAGAGAAACACCGATGGTTGAGTTGCTAGACACAAAGCAAGATGGGTTGCTCAAGGTTTTTCTCAGGGAGCTGGTTTTGATTTCTCTGAAACCTTCAGCCCAGTTGTCAAGACGACAACAATAAGGATAATCTTAAGTATTGTTGTTTCTTGTGGATGGGATGTTAAACATCTTGATATTAATAATGCATTCCTGCATGGAGATTTAAAGGAAGTGATCTATATGAGACAACCTCCAGGTTTTGAACAACGGAAAAACAAACAGTTTGTTTGTAGACTCACCAAGTCTATTTATGGGCTTAAACAGGCCTCTAGAGCATGGTTTTACAAGATTCAAGGAATAATTCAAGGTCTTGGATTCACATGTTCAAAAGCTAATGCTTCTCTTTTATACAGATTGAAGAATGGGTCAAGAATTTATCTCCTCATCTATGTAGATGACATACTGATTACAGGGAGCAATGAGAATGAGGTAAAAAGGTTTTATCACTGAAAGAGTTGGGCAGTGTTAAATAGTTTTTGGGGATTCATTTTACCACTTCCAGTGATGAAATGCATCTGAGACAAGGACAGTACATAAGAGAGCTTCTCAACCGAGCTAATATGATGTCATCTAATCCAGTTCCCAGTACAATGATTACTTCCAACAGCCTGTCCAGATTCAAGGGGAGCAGCACAGGCATAAATCCTACTCTTTACAGAAGTTTGGTCGGAGGTCTACAATATGTCACTATTACGAGACCTAAAATTTCCTTCAGTGTTAACAAAGTTAGTCAGTTCATGGCTAATCCCTTAAACACGAGCTGCAGAGCACTGAAACGAATTCTGAGATACTTGGCAGACATTATTGATAATGGACTGGGTAACGAGAGCTCCAAACTTCAATTTAACTGGTTTTTCTGACTCTGATTGAGCTACCGACCTTGATGATAGGAAGTCTATTAGTGGTTCCTGTGTCTATCTTGGCAATAATCTTGTATCATGAAGTTTGAAGAAGCAGGGTTTTGTGTCAAGGTCGAGCACTGAGGCAGAGTAGATGAGTTTAGCGAACACTACTGCAGAGATTACATGGATAGGGTATTTGCTCAAGGAATTGAAAGTTGGATCAGTTCGCACGCCTACGATTTAGGTAGATAATTTGAGCACGATTGCTCTAGCATCGAATCATGTCCTACATGCAAGAACTAAGAACATTGAACTTTAACTTCGATTTGTTAGAGACAAGATTCTTTCACAACAGCAGGCAGTGCAACATGTTCCTCCTTCAGAGCATATAGCTGATATTCTAATGAAATCTTTAAGCGAGCAACTCTTCACCAAGCTCAGAGACAGATTGAGAATCATGTCCAAGAGCTCGTTCGAGTTCAGGGGCCGTGTTAAACGATAGTATAAGTTACAGTAACCTGATGGATTCAGGTCACATGATCGCAAACATATTTGGCGACCTGATAACCTTAAATCGCATGGGTGCTAACCTAATAGGTTCAGGTCGAGTGAGTGGGGACTTGACCGGTCTCAACACGAGAGGTTTGCATGGAGCCTACATCAAGTCGGGTGTCATCAGCCCTAGATTAGTACAGTCTGTTACAGCTGTAAAATAGTACTGTAGTATTATTGGTCACACGATCATAGCTATCCGTTGTCAGATGTACTGTAGCAATTCTGACCACAGGATCTAGGGCAACCTTAGTCTGTTATGTTTCTATAAATAGTTGTGCATTTCATTGATGTAATGTATAAAAAAGGTTACTGAAATTACATCCTCCTCACCTCGCCTTTACTTATATAAAGTTTATAGTAGCTCTCCTCTGATTGTATAAACTCGTCATAAACTCGCTACTTTTCTTTCAGATAAACACGTCTTTTAGCGCCTAATGTGATTTATATATTAATGCATGCTCGAAATATATTTATTCGAAACACTTATTAATACCTTATTCGTACAATAAGTGTCATAAATCATGTAAAATGGTGAATTTATACCCGCAATGCCACCTTATAAATCATCCAATGTAATGTCCAATAAATGACAATATACAAAAGAAATCACTCAAATCGATAATGTTTACTTGAGAATTAAAAATATAATGTCAATATTTCAATTATGAACATATGAGCTTCTTCCTATAAAAGCTACACAAGAAAAACTAACTTTGTATCGAAGAAGACCGGAAAGGTGTTATTATTCTCATGCTTTTACACACACACCAAAGCAGATATTTTCGAACAAAGTGTGACAACTAACGACTAGAGGGTGGTAGATAAATCATATATTTTTTAGGTAAGGTTGTCATCAAGTCCCAGGTTAATCCATGATTTTCTTCATATATTAATCCATTAGATTCATGTTCCCATTCTTTATCGGTTTGATTTTATAACCAATAATAATAGGTTTAGATATTAGAAAACATTGAGTGGGTGTTAAAGTCAATAGTGAAAGAAAGTTAAATATATAAGGAATCTTCAAGTCAAATGGTACAATTTGGGGTTATTTCAACTATTAATATTGCAAATAGTTTTTTGCATATGATAATTTATGTTATATGTGTATGTATGTATGCAGTGTGTATATGATATAAATATTTTTTCAAGGGTTGCAGGGCTAAAGCACCCTTACAGCCTAAGGAGACTCCTCCTTGTTATCATTTCTCGTGTTAGATCCAAAATATCAAAATTGAGTATGCATGATTATAAGAAATTAATATATTAAAATATCAAAGATTTTACAAATACACTTCAGGGTGTAATAAGAGACAAGGGAAAGCCTGCATATGTATTTTTTTTTTATTTTTTAGTTTTTGATAATACAATTCTAATGTACTTTTTTCTCACATTGTTATTTTTCTTTCTTTCTTTTTTTTTTTTGGGATCGGTCTCACACATAGTTGAATTTAGTGAGGGTGACTTTGAGAAAAAAAGATTTTATAAAAAATACTTTTATATATATGTGTGTGTGTGTGTTTGTGTGTGTGTCTATGTGTTTTCTTTAAAAAAATAGTAGATATTCAAGTGCCACACCCTCGTTGTACTATGTGAAAAAAGCGATATCATTCTTATATTAACTTTTCAGTATAAACATACAATCGTTTATTTTTTTTTATGGTTGAGGCCATCTCCAGCGTGGGCCGTTATTTTAGAGAATAGATGGTGCTCCAGCAGTGCGTCAATTCTTGCAGTATTTTAGTGATAGTATACAATGCAGCGCCAATTATATCGCTGCACTGTTTCTGCGTTACTTTTTTTAAAAAAAAATTTAATGTAATATTTATATTTATATCTTTTTTATGTAATATATATTGTTTTTAATTTAATGTAATATATATATATATATATATATATATATATATATATATATATATATATATATATATATATATATATATATATTTATGTTATCTTTCTTCTGGTAAACAATCCGTTTTAAAGCATTTATGTAATATATATTATTTTTAATTTAATATAATAATAATAATAATAATAATAATAATAATAATAATAATAATAATAATAAAAGTAAAAATATTAAAGAGACTACACATAAAATTACAATATAAAATGTAGAAATATAGAATTACCAATACAGATAAAATTACATAAGATTATTAATAATACAAATAAAATACACATTTATAACATAGAAGTACCAAATTTAAATTGCATACGACAACTAAACAGAAAACTATTAAAATACAAATAAAACACACATAATATTTTCTTAATAATCTGGAAGACCAGCTCCATCCCCTCCAACATCTGGAAAAAGTTGATCAAACATATTAAATGTACTAGAGCCTTGTTGATCTGGTTGTTGTGCTTGTCTTCGCTTCTGCATAATTTGTTGTTGCTCCTATTGGAAGAATTCGCGTCGCACTGGATCAGAAATGGTTTCCAAATTCATCATTAAAATGTTATCTTCTCTCATCAATTCATTTATTTTAGACTTACGATTTCTTGTTTCGATTTTTTTCATTTAAACTTCAATATCACGATATTTTTTTGCGGCTGAACTTAATAGTATTTCTCGAAATTTCTCATTTCTTCGTTTTTGCGAAAATAGATGCATCCTCATTCTGTTTCCTTTTTAATTTGGATTTTTTGACCCCTTCGGGTCGTTGTGAAGAAGAACCTCCACTATTAATATTTTCAGTTTCATCACTTAAATTGATAGAAAATGAAGATAACGAAGAATTTGAAGGATTAGGTGACTCCGACACATTTTCTTCTTCTGCAAATGAATTGACTCCACCAATCGTTTCACTTTGCACATAATTTTTTATAAGGGACCATATGTGGTCAAATTTAAATCCACTAGCATAATCTCTTTGTTGCATCAAGCTGCATTAATATTGCAAAGATGTTAGAAATTAGAAAAAAATTTACTGGGACAAACAAATAGAAATAAAGCGTATTTAAATAACTACTTACAGGTATTTGTTCATTTGCACCACTTGGATTCAGATATTTTAGATATTCAATTCAATTTGTTGAAGACAACCATTGAATTTTCTTGAATCTTTGAGAATGGCTTGTATATGACATTGCAGTGATCTTTGGGTACGGTCATTTATATTAGGATTTGGTTTTTCAGAATGATATTTCTCTGCAATACGCTTCTAAAATTGATCTTTTGATTGGTTTATTCCCACAATTGGATCTTGTGAAACATCAAGATACAAGTTGTTGATCTTCTGCAACAGTATAATTTTTAGAACAGGACTTTGACATTATTGAGATGAGTAGAGGGTGCTAAAAAAATGGATTGAATAATAATTGTGATTTGTCTGATTTATGTGTCAAATAATATATGTTAGATGGTCTATTTATAGAAAACTTGGAGATACACATGTAGGGCTATGATTGAAATATGAATTTTATGATCAACGGTCATAATTGAAAGCACGAGGATTGTGCTTTCTTGAATAGTGTTCAGCATTGAACGACTAGGATGCAAATGATATGTGATCAACGGCCATAATTGAAAGCACAAGGATTGTGCTTTCTTGAATAGTGTTCAGCTTTTGGATATGAGCATTGAACGGCTAGGATGCAAATGATATGTGATCAATGGCCATAATTGAAAGCACAAGGATTGTGCTTTCTTGAATAGTATTCAACTTTTGGATATGAGCATCGAACGGCTAGGTTGAAAATGATATATGATCAACGGCCATAATTGAAAGTACAAGGATTGTGCTTTCTTGAATAGTGTTTAGGTTTTGGAGATAAGCATTGAACGGCTAAGATGCAAATGATATGTGATCAACGGCCATAATTGAAAGCACAAGGATTGTGCTTTCTTGAATAGTGTTCAACTTTTGGATATGAGCATTGAACGGCTAGGATGCAAATGATATATGATCAACGGCCATAATTGAAAGCACAAAGATTTTGCTTTCTTGAATTGTGTTTAGCTTTTGAAGATAAGCATTGAACGGCTATGATTAAAATGATATATGATCAACGGCCATAATTGAAAGCACAAGTATTGTGCTTTCTTGAATATTATTTAGTTTTTGGAGATCAGCATTGAACGGTTAGGATGCAAATGATATATGATCAACGGACATAATTGAAAGCACAAGGATTGTGCTTTCTTGAATAGTGTTAGCTTTTGGAGATAAGCATTGAACGTCTAAGATGCAAATCATATGTGATCAATGGCCATAATTGAAAGCAAAAGGATTGTGCTTTCTTGAATAGTGTTCATCTTTTGGATATGAGCATTGAACGATTAGGATGCAAATGATATATGATAAACGGCCATAATTGAAAGCACAAGGATTGTGCTTTCTTGAATAGTGTTTAGATTTTGGAGATAAGCATTGAACGGCTAAGATGAAAATGATATATGATCAACCTTCCATAATTGAAAGTACAAGGATTGTGCTTTCTTGAATAGTGTTCAGCTTTTGGATATGAGCATTGAACGGCTAAGATGGGAATGATATATGATCAACAGCCATAATTGAAAGCACAAGGATTGTGCTTTTTTGAATGTGTTCAGCTTTTGGAGATAAGCATTGAACGGCTAAGATGCAAATGATATATGATTATTGGTCACCATTATATACGCTTCTATATATATGTACACGCAGAAAAACTTACCAAGAAATATAAACTATATCAGCTAATAATGGCTAATTTTGACGAAAATCGTCCAGATGTACTAAAAATACACCATGATTTCTATAATCCTTCAATCACTCCATGGACCATGGAGATGGAACAAGTCATCTTGAAATTTCTCATCGGTTAGAAAGAAAGTGTTCAAAGAGGTGCAAAAAAAGCGGATTTCATCTTGAGTGTCCCGCTGGTAAGAAGTCTACTGCAGAGTCATTTCATGATTTTACCTACTTTTCTTTAAATTTACGATAGGGTCTAAGAAATGGAGATGAGGTACGTTTGGTGGAAAACAATAATTTTTGGGGATGGAGTTTTTTTTTGATGAAGAACGTGGATTGATCTGTATTGATACCACTATCAATAATAATATCTCCTCAGCCTATGTAAAGTCCACACACCTGTCTACAATTAATTATGTGGTTTGTGTTGATTTCATTTCAATGACTAGCCTTTTTTTTTAATAAAGGAATACGTGTAAGACCCCGTACTAATATAACAAGTTTATTAAGGTAAATTGGATTTTAGTGTATAATGGATATAATTTAATAATTTATCTAATTGTCTTAAATGTGGTTTGTATTAATTATTATAACAATTAGGTGTTATGTATATATTTATACGGTACTTGGCGTTAGTCTATATATATTTTTTTTTTGATCAAGCCATGTTGTCAATCACCATGTTGTCAATCACCACTCAAACTAACTTAATTATTTTTTTAGCCCATTTGATTTAAATATTTTTTTAGCCCATTTGATTTAAGTTTTTAGCCCAGCTTGCTTTCAAGCCCAGCCCCTTTACTCCTTAGTATAAATAGGTTTTTGTTCACAAAAATTAACTCAAAACATCATTTGGTAAGTTGTTTTTCCTCTCCAGCCTACAAGAAATGCTTTCGGGAGCTTTTAGTATCTTTCTTCTCTTCTCTTTTCTGACCACCGTCCGCCACCGCCGGACCACCGGTCGCCGCCGTCGGCACCACTGGCCGCCGTCGTGTCGGTCGCCGGAAATGAAATTTTCCAGCCAAAATTTATTATATTTTTTTATTTTTTTCCCTTTTTTTCTTTTATACTATTGCATGTTATATTAACCTATTCTTTGGTTGGTGAATTTTATGGTCTAAAACCTAACCTAGGGTTCTTTGAAATTTTTTAAAAGCTATTCTTGAAAAACCGGCTCCGAGCTTCGTAGTTACCGGAAAATTTGAGCCGAGGACAGCCACTAAGTGGTCGAGGCTGAAAACGGGGCTGAATTTTAATAAAAATTATATATTCTTATAATTATATGTTATTTACGGTTATAGTTTATGGTTCGTTAATGTGTTTTGGTTTTTCGTTAGAGTTGGTCGGAGTTTTAATCAAGTTTCCGACATGTGTAGGACTTGCGCACGACAACCACGSTAATCCGMCGATAGCTCAATCACCTAATTAAATAAGTGAGTAAAACTTCTTAAACTGGAGGTTTGAGATTTTTTCTTCATTTAGGGCGTATCCATGTTTAGTACTTATAACGTTCGGTGTTTTAATACATTTGTTTATGTATTCGTTGAATTGCTTGGTGGTTATATTTTGATGTATGCGTTGATTGAATTATGGCGGATATTAAAAGACTCGTGTCATCTAATATGATCTTAATTATAGTGGACTTTGTGATGAAATGGTTTGTAGGATTCGTATTTGACCTATATTAATGGTTTTGTTAGTTGATGTTTGTTGTCGAATAAATGGTTGCTGTCAGGTTTCGGAAAGCCTGTTTATAAGCTGTTTTGACCATCTTAAACTATTTTTTGGTGTTGAGTGTCTTAATGAAAGTTGTATAAGTGTGTCTTATGTGTAAATAGCCGCTGGAATCAATCAATTATCTAATTTCTACTAGGAATTATGTTTAAAATACGGAATCTGCGCATTGATAAATTTTTGTCCAGTTTCTGCAGCTTTATTCCACGGTTTTACACTGTTTTCACCCTCGTAACCTATTTGTTAGTTTTTAGCGTCCTCATGAAAGTTGTAGCTTGTTGTGTTAGATTTCTTTTGCCGTAAAAATCATATTTTTACCTACTGTTTTAAGAAAGTTACGACTGTTTTAAAAACACAGCGCATGATGACGAAAAATTTCAAATGTCGAATAAATAAAACTTGATTTGCGACAACTTTGTGAAATTGGTTTTAATTGTGGAAATATGCTATTAACTGTCCGTGTCTGTCAGGCACGAGTAGTTTGGGTAATTAATCGAGCAGGTTGCCTGTGGTTATTGCTCGACTACTCGTGGTACCTATTCCCATTGCACCTGGTCGGGTCGGAGACGATGGCAGGATTTGGGTCGTAGATTGGGTATATTCCAGAATATAACGTACCCTGGGTTTGAATCCCATATCTAAGGGACGTCGAGCCTACTGGGAGGGATAAGGTGATTGAGGCTTCGGCCGGGAGTGTCACCTTTCATGGTGAGTGGAAACGTATGGGTCATGTTTGATCTACATGATTCTACGTTTATGTGAGTTAATCTGGTTCGAAAACTAAGTGCTACGCGTGGGAGCCACCTCTAGAGTCCTTCGGGAGTTAAGTGCTACGCACGGGAGCCACCTCTAGAGTTCCATACTCGGACACTCACTAATTGGACTAACTTTTGGGAACGAGACAGACTTTCCTGTCTGTTCCACTGTTAACCTTTATATTGTTTCACAAATTGTTATGTCTTGATAAAATAAATTACTAATTGGTTGATGCATACACGAAAATTTTATATTTAAAAATAAAAATTGCATTTTTTTTTATTATTTAATTCTGAACTCACTGAGCTCCTTTAGCTCACGCTCTCTTTTGTCAAACCAAACTCTCCATATGTCGACGATAGGGCAAGCGATTTCGATTTTGGGTTTCAAGGTGAAGGCTAAAATGTTGTCAAAAGTTTCCTTGTAGCAACTTCTTGTCTTTTATGTTGTTGGTAGAGAATGTTGGTTTTTATCTCAGGAGTTGTACATTTAAATAATTGCTCAAAGCTTTGAATCGTTTCACCTGTACTTTAAACCAAACTTATTTATGTAAATTATGTGTGCTCTTGTGTTTGGTTAGTGTTCGGTTTTTGGGTCGTGACAGTTGTGGTATCAGAGCTTTGGTGTAAAAGAAATGGTAATTACACCAAAGTGAAACCCGGGATAGGATTCTTCCGCCTATGGACGACCACACTAGACTGTGACTTTTAAGATTTCTTAGTCGACTATTATTGTAGTAAAGCGACATTAGTTACCGTGAATTTTTATTTTATGTATTTAAATATTTATTTATTTAATTTTTTATTTTTTTTTCTTAACTAATCATTCCAGGCATATTATTATAAACCAGAGGATAATAAAGTATTCTGTTAGCATGGACTCACCCGTACATTCAAGATGCCGAGAGCATATCGCTTACCTTGATAGTTTATTAAAACATTATCAGGAGTTGTATGATGGGTCACAAGTTTTATTTGTTAAGGAGCACACTCAGGTACTCCATCTTGAAGCCCAGCTTGTCGCGTCACATAATAGTATACATGCCAGGAACTTTCAGCTCGAGCAGGTTACCGAACAGATATTGGCAATACAGGCCAATCTTAACCACGAGAAAATGGTCCTTTTAGAAAAAATCGAGCAGGACAGAGCCTTTATTTGTAAGCAGGTATACGATATTTTGGCATACTTCCCTGGACCATCGACTCCCCCTAGTTCCCCATCGCCACCCCCTGCTCCTACGCCGCCTGCCACCCCATTGTCGCCGAAGGAGGAGCATGTTGAGTCTGAGGAAGATCCGAGCGAGGATTCAGGGTTTGACGAGGATGTCGAGGAGTTATGGGAGGTTGATGCTAATGGTGTGATAATAATCGACTGATAAGTTTTATTTGGTTAAGACAATCGTTGTATATGTATATATCTACTAGACTTTGATAGACATTACTATGGTACGTAGCACTATGCGAGGTATCTTTTGGCATAGGTTTTATATGACCTATTGCGGTACATAGTGTAGATATAAGTTTTATGTAGTACTAACCTCGTCGGATGGCACATTTTGTTTATGGTGCTATCTCGTATATTATATATATTTAATATTACTTTCTTAACTATGTTGGTAAAGTATTATATTTGAAGTTGAAATTTATTTATTTCTTTGATTATATGTTTATATATTTGTGTGTTTACTTATTCTAGATTACTACGATTCTTTGAGTATTTATTGGACTATTATTATTTTAGTGACGAATTAGATTACCATAGTTAGAGGTTAGGTTTTGCTCAATACGTGCAACACTTTCATTATATAATGGCACTATATATAATGAGCGTGTTTGTACACCTCAGGATGGCAGAGAGGAGAGGACGAGGGCGCCCATGTTTACACCCTCGTTATGAACCATACCCCATTCGTGAGGAGAATCATGAAGAAGACCAAGAACCACGACAAGATGTACCACCCCCTCCTATAGGAGAACCTGATCTAAACACGCAAGTAATGCAGCAGTTACTGGCATTCTTACAACAACAAAACGCACCAAACTCTCGACCTAGAGGTCCACTCCCGGAACCCCATGACCGAGTGCTAGAAAGGTTTCTTCGTTTGATCCGCCAATTTTCTTGGGAGAACCAGACGATGTTAAAGCCGAAGAGTGGATTGAGAAAATAGAGAGCATTTTTTCAACCTTAAATTATACAGAAGAACAAAAATTGACTCTAGTGGTGTTTCGTTTGGAAGCTGCTGCTCGCGATTGGTGGAGAACAATTGAAGTTATATGGGCAAGAGAAGGATGTGAAAGATCTTGGAAAAGATATGTAGAAGAATTTCGAGATCATTACATTCCTAGGGTAGTGAGAGAGGCTAAGAGAGATGAGTTTTGTCGTCTCACGCAAGGAACTATGACAGTCGCGCAATATGAAGCTAGTTTTCATAGGCTGTCTAAGTATGCACCTGGATTAGTGCAGGATGAAGAAGACAAGTTACATAAGTTTACCAGAAGTTTGAGGCCTGAGTTACAGAAACAATTACTCGCGACTGATATCCGTACATATAGTATTGCGGTCCAAGCTGCCGCAAGAATCAAAAGTGGATTAAGTCGTTTGGAACCAGTAACTCAACAAAGGTTTGGAAATCAAAGTAGATCGGTAGGGTCAAATTCTTATAAGAAACCACAATATTTCCAAAGACCTAAATCTCAAGGTTTTATAAGAACATGGAAACAATCTGAAGCTTCAGTTTGCCCTCATTGCAAAAGGTCAGGTCATTCCGAGAATAATTGCTGGTTGAAACAAGGAAAATGCCTTCATTGCGGAAGTGATCAGCATCAAATGAAAGACTGCAAGGCACCGATACGACCTATTTTTAATCCAACAGAAAGGTCCACCGTAAGCAATAGGGGTAAGAATCGTCCTAAGATGCAAGGACGAGTGTTTGCGCTAGCAGGACAAGAGGCTCAGGAGACAACTGATGTGGTAGAAGGTACGCTTTGTGTATCTAACCACCCTGCTAAAGTTTTATTAGATCCTGGTTCAACACATTCATTCATTGCACCACATTTTACTTGTCGTTTGGATGCTTGTTTGAAGCAATTACCTTATGTTCTAGAGGTTGTTACTCCGATGGGAAATAGTCATGTAGCTGACAGGGTATTTGATAATTGGGAGGTGAATATTGAACAAATTATTTTCCTGCAGATTTAATCGTGTTACCAAATTTATATTACGATATAATTTCGGGAATGGATTGGTTATCCCGACATCATGCTCGCATGGATTGTCACACGAAAGAAGTGAAATTTTGTGTTCCTGGACAACCAGAAGTAATGTTGTCTGGTAAAGCTAGAGTTGTCTTAGACCCACTGATCTCGGCAGTCAAAGCAAGAAAATCATTATTTAGAGGGGCGAAAGGATACCTGGCTTATCTAATCAACAAACCGGAAGATGAAAAGGAGATAACTGGGGTGCCGGTAGTGTCTGAATTTTTTGATGTCTTTCCTAAGGAGCTTACATCATTACCTCCTAATAGAGAGATTGAGTTTACCATTGATATTCTACCGGGAACGATGCCCATTGCTAAAACGCCGTATAGAATGGCCCCGTTGGAATTGCAAGAATTGAAAGCCCAGTTGCAAAAATTACTGGAATTAGGATTCATTCGTCCTAGTACGTCTCTTTGGGGTGCCCCAGTGTTATTTATGAAAAAGAAAGATGGGACTTTGAGATTATGTGTGGATTACCGAGAGCTTAATAATGTCACCATAAAGAATAAATATCCTTTACCGCGAATAGATGAACTTTTTGATCAATTACATGGAGCAAAGGTGTTTTCCAAATTGTATCTCCAACAAGGATATCACCAATTAAGAATTAAGGAGGATGATATTTCTAAAGCGGCTTTTCAAACCCGTTATGGACACTATGAGTTTGTAGTGATGCCGTTTGGGTTAACTAATGCTCCGACAGCATTTATGGACTTGATGCACCGAGTGTTTAGCCCGTATTTAGATCAATTCGTAGTGATATTTATCGATGACATTTTGGTGTATTCCAAATCAGCTGAGGAACATGAGAAACATTTGAGAATTGTGTTAGAGACGTTACAGAAACATAAGTTGTACGCCAAGTTTAGCAAATGTGAATTTTGGCTAAACGAAGTGGCATTCTTAGGTCATATCATCTCGGGAGATGGAATCGCGGTAGATCCATCTAAAGTTCAGACTGTGTTAGATTGGAAAAGACCTGAAACAGTGACAGAGATAAGAAGTTTCCTTGGTCTTGCAGGTTATTATCGCAGGTTTATCAAAGATTTTTCTAAATTCGCAGGACCATTATCAAAGTTAACGCAAAAACAGGTAAAATTTGTGTGGGATAGAAAATGTGAATCCAGCTTTCAAGAATTAAAGGAAAGACTTACTGCTGCGCCTGTTTTGGCTCTGCCGGAAGGACTTGACAACTTTGTAGTATATAGTGATGCATCAAAAGAAGGATTAGGTGCGGTATTGATGCAAAATGGAAGAGTTGTTGCTTATGCTACTAGAAAACTTAAACCGTATGAGGTAGATTATCCCACGCATGACCTTGAGTTGGCAGCCATTGTGTTTGCTTTAAAGAAATGGCGACACAATTTGTACGGAGCTCAGTTTATAGTGTTTACAGATCATAAAAGTCTTAAATACTTGTTTTCTCAAAAAGAGTTGAATCTTAGACAGCGAAGATGGGTTGAATTACTTGAGGATTATAATTTTGATATTCAGTATCATCCCGGTAAAGCTAATGTTGTTGCCGATGCTCTGAGTCGAAAGGTACAACTCGCTCACTTAATGATTCGGGAATGGAATTCATTGCAAGAATTAAGTTATTGGAACCCGAAGTGGTCAAAAACTCAACTCATATGTTCAGGACTATCGAAGTTGATTCAATTTGGGTAGTCGTCGACCGTTTGACCAAGTCGGCTCACTTTTTACCTATGAGAAAAATCGACAGTTTGCAAAAGCTTGCGCAAATGTACATAAAAGAAATAGTTAGATTACATGGAATCCCAGTGGATATTGTATCGGATAGAGACCCAATATTTGTATCTCGATTTTGGAAAAGTTTATAAGAGGGACTTGGAACCAAATTAAGTTTTAGCACAGGGTCTCATCCTCGGACAGATGGACAATCCGAGAGAACGATTTAAACACTAGAAGATATGTTAAGGGCTTGTGCTTTAGACTTTTCAGGAAATTGGGATTTACATATTCCATTAGTAGAATTCGCCTACAACAATAGTTTTCAAGCAACTATCGGCATGACACCGTATGAAGCTTTGTATGGAAGAAAGTGCAGATCTCCAATTCACTGGGAGATTGATGATAGGTGGACTCCAAAACAAAAAAGAGAATCACAATTTGCAATTGCAAAAATAGATTCCTCATATCAGGAAGCACTAGATAAGGTTCGACTTATAAAAGATAGAATCAGAACGGCGCAAAGTCGACAAAAGAGTTATGCTGATAACAGACGTAAGGACTTAGAATTTGAAGTGGGAGACATGGTGTTTCTCCGATTATCACCAAGGAAAGATCTGATTCGATATAAGAAAGGTGGTAAACTAAGTCCTCGGTATGTGGGTCCCTATCGAGTGACTGAAAGAATTGGTAATCTAGCTTATCGTTTGGAACTTCCTATTCCATTATCAGGAATGCACGATCTGTTTCACGTTTCTCGCCTTAAGAAGTATAATTCTGACCCCGACCATATCATTAAGGACGATATTCCCATGATTCGAGAGGATCTCACCTATACCGAATCACCCTTACAGATTATCGATTACCAAGTAAAGAAGTTACGAGGCAGGAACATACCTTTAGTTAAAGTATTGTGGCAGAAAAATAATAGACCTGAAGAAGCCACATGGGAATCAAGGGACGATATGTTTCAAACTTATCCAGAGTTATTTTGAGAGGGAATTTTGGGACTAAATTCCTTAAAGGAGGGGTGTATGTAAGACCCCGTACTAATATAACAAGTTTATTAAGGTAAATTGGATTTTAGTGTATAATGGATATAATTTAATAATTTATCTAATTGTCTTAAATGTGGTTTGTATTAATTATTATAACAATTAGGTGTTATGTATATATTTATACGGTACTTGGCGTTAGTCTATATATATTTTTTTTTTGATCAAGCCATGTTGTCAATCACCATGTTGTCAATCACCACTCAAACTAACTTAATTATTTTTTTAGCCCATTTGATTTAAATATTTTTTTAGCCCATTTGATTTAAGTTTTTAGCCCAGCTTGCTTTCAAGCCCAGCCCCTTTACTCCTTAGTATAAATAGGTTTTTGTTCACAAAAATTAACTCAAAACATCATTTGGTAAGTTGTTTTTCCTCTCCAGCCTACAAGAAATGCTTTCGGGAGCTTTTAGTATCTTTCTTCTCTTCTCTTTTCTGACCACCGTCCGCCACCGCCGGACCACCGGTCGCCGCCGTCGGCACCACTGGCCGCCGTCGTGTCGGTCGCCGGAAATGAAATTTTCCAGCCAAAATTTATTATATTTTTTTATTTTTTTCCCTTTTTTTCTTTTATACTATTGCATGTTATATTAACCTATTCTTTGGTTGGTGAATTTTATGGTCTAAAACCTAACCTAGGGTTCTTTGAAATTTTTTAAAAGCTATTCTTGAAAAACCGGCTCCGAGCTTCGTAGTTACCGGAAAATTTGAGCCGAGGACAGCCACTAAGTGGTCGAGGCTGAAAACGGGGCTGAATTTTAATAAAAATTATATATTCTTATAATTATATGTTATTTACGGTTATAGTTTATGGTTCGTTAATGTGTTTTGGTTTTTCGTTAGAGTTGGTCGGAGTTTTAATCAAGTTTCCGACATGTGTAGGACTTGCGCACGACAACCACGSTAATCCGMCGATAGCTCAATCACCTAATTAAATAAGTGAGTAAAACTTCTTAAACTGGAGGTTTGAGATTTTTTCTTCATTTAGGGCGTATCCATGTTTAGTACTTATAACGTTCGGTGTTTTAATACATTTGTTTATGTATTCGTTGAATTGCTTGGTGGTTATATTTTGATGTATGCGTTGATTGAATTATGGCGGATATTAAAAGACTCGTGTCATCTAATATGATCTTAATTATAGTGGACTTTGTGATGAAATGGTTTGTAGGATTCGTATTTGACCTATATTAATGGTTTTGTTAGTTGATGTTTGTTGTCGAATAAATGGTTGCTGTCAGGTTTCGGAAAGCCTGTTTATAAGCTGTTTTGACCATCTTAAACTATTTTTTGGTGTTGAGTGTCTTAATGAAAGTTGTATAAGTGTGTCTTATGTGTAAATAGCCGCTGGAATCAATCAATTATCTAATTTCTACTAGGAATTATGTTTAAAATACGGAATCTGCGCATTGATAAATTTTTGTCCAGTTTCTGCAGCTTTATTCCACGGTTTTACACTGTTTTCACCCTCGTAACCTATTTGTTAGTTTTTAGCGTCCTCATGAAAGTTGTAGCTTGTTGTGTTAGATTTCTTTTGCCGTAAAAATCATATTTTTACCTACTGTTTTAAGAAAGTTACGACTGTTTTAAAAACACAGCGCATGATGACGAAAAATTTCAAATGTCGAATAAATAAAACTTGATTTGCGACAACTTTGTGAAATTGGTTTTAATTGTGGAAATATGCTATTAACTTTTTGTGTCTATCAGGCAAGAGTAGTTTGGGTAATTAATCGAGCAGGTTGCCTGTGGTTATTGCTCGACTACTCGTGGTACCTATTCCCATTGTTCCTGGTCGGGTCGGAGACGATGGCAGGATTTGGGTCGTAGATTGGGTATATTCCAGAATATAACGTACCCTGGGTTTGAATACCATATCTAAAGGGACGTCGAGCCTACTGGGAGGGATAAGGTGATTGAGGCCGGGAGTATCACCTTTCATGGTGAGCGGAAACGTATGGGTCATGTTTGATCGACATGATTCTACGTTTATGTGAGTTAATCTGGTTCAGAAACTAAGTGCTACGCGTGGGAGCCACCTCTAGAGTCCTTCGGGAGTTAAGTGCTACGCACGGGAGCCACCTCTAGAGTTACGTACTCGGACACTCACTAATTGGACTAACTTTTGGGAACGAGACAGAATTTCCTGTCTGTTCCACTGTTAACCTTCATATTGTTTATTTCTTTTAAATTCACAAATTGTTATGTCTTGATAAAATCAATTACTAATTGGTTGATGCATACACGAAAATTTTATATTTAAAAATAAAAATTGCATTTTTTTTAATTATTTTATTCTGAACTCACTGAGCTCCTTTAGCTCACTCTCTCTTTTGTCAAACCGAACTCTCCAGATGTCGACGATAGGGCAAGCGATTTCAATTTTTGTTTTCAAGGTGAAGGTTAAAATGTCGTCAAAAGTTTCCTTGTAGCAACTTCTTGTCTTTTATGTCGTTGGTAGAGAATGTTGGTTTTTATCTCAGGAGTTGTACATTTAAATAATTGCTCCAAGCTCTGAATCGTTTCACCTGTACTTTAAACCAAACTTATTTATGTAAATTATGTGTGCTCTTGTGTTTGGTTATTGTTCGGTCTTTGGGTCGTGACAATACGGTGCTGATGCATCACGGAGATATTATCTATATGACCTGCTACCATTGTGGAAGAAGATGGAATCAGTTTTTAATTGATACATTATCAATGTATTAGTACTCAAATCTGTAATAAAATGTGATCGAAATGACCTTAGCCTGAGTGTGCAATTATGTATTATGTTTAATTCATAATGTTTGAATTTGTCACGTTCTCTAGTTTTTTATTTAATCAAATGTGTAATCTTTTGTTTTTTCTTTATTTAATAAAATTATTTATTTAATGTTTATCCAAAAACGCAATAACTTTTTAATAAGTATTATTTTACCAATTTTGAATTAAAAATATATTATTTATCTAATAATACCTTACAAAATAATATAAGATTAAAAAAAAATTAGAAATGAAGAATATACTGGAATATTCTTTTTGAGTGCAAACTGCTGGAGTTGTTGTGCAGATTTTGCACTATTTTAGTGCAGATTCTGCTCTAAAACAATGCGGACTGCTGGAGATGGCCTGAGAAGGAGATAGTTATTTATAGCAGCGCACATAACGAATGTTACCCTAAAATTTGTGGGAATGAATGCTACAGTACAATCTGGCATGGCTATCTAAAATATGTGGTGAGTAATGGTACAATACAATTTGACAGCTATATCAGACTAGATGTACTGAACTAAGGCTAACATCATCTGATGCAGTGTAGGTCCCAAGTAATGGTAACGGACTCTTTGCGACCTCTCGTAAGAGTTGTTTCTAGCTTCTTCTGCGACCTCATTGCGACCTCTCATATGACCTATATGGTTTATGCTCATGGGACCTGAGGTTATCAGGTCGCTAATTTGTTAATGGTCAAGCGACCTGAAGTTATCAGGTCACTCTCTAATATCCCGCCTCAATTCAAGGGCGGTGAGAGGAATAACAGAGAGTTTGTTCTAGAGCCGAATGAAGAATTGATGCGATAGTGGCTTGGTAAAGACATGTGCAGTCTGATCGATAGATGGAACAATCTGGACTCGTAATAGTTTCTTCGCAGTAAGGAATCTGACAAAATGGAGATCTAACTCAAAGTATTTGGTACGGGAATGAAGAACATGATTGGAGGCAACAACAATGGCACTTTGATTGTCAACAAAAATTATAGGAATAGCAGAAAGTTTAACATGAAGCATGGACTAAACCCATATTATTTCTGCAATAGCATGAGCTAGGTTGTGATATTCAGCCTCAGTGCTGGACCTAGATACATAAGTTTGCTTTTTAGAGCACCAAGAGACAACATTTCTTACCAAATTAACTGTAATGGATTTTCTGCAATCCACTCCAGCCCAGTCTGAATCTAAAAATCATGTGAGAGTGAAGTGTGAGATTTTTCTGTATTTGATTCCAAAACGAACTGTACCAGTAAGGTATCACAAAATTATCTTCACAGCTCACTAGTGTGTGCTGAGGGGGCAGTGCATATATTGACACACCTTGTTGACACTATATGAGATGCAGTCCTAGTGATGGTAATATACTGAAGGGCTCTAACAATACTCCTGTAAAATGAGGGATCAATAGTTGGCTCTCCTTGTGATTGGATAGGACAGGAGAAACAATCATCGGTGTAGGGGTAACTTTAGCTCCTGCCTTACCAGCCCTCTCTATGATATTTGTAATGTACTTTCTTTGATTTTAAATGCAGACCTTGAGTTGTGTGGGAGACTTGAATAGCAAGAAAATGATGTTGTTCACCTAAATTCTTTAATGAAAAGGGTGAATCAAGATGGGTAATAAGTTTGGCAATCCCGGCTTTGTTGCTTCCTGTGACCAAAATGTCATCAACATACACCAACACAAAGATGCACCCAGGGGAAATGTTATTATATAAAAAACTACCAGCCTTTAAAGCAGAGAAGTCAAATTGAGTAAAAACAACTCTCAGCTTTCAAACTAGGCTCAAGGAGCCTGTTTAAGCCCATATATAGCTTTAGACAGCCTACACACTTGAAGTTTATCCCCATATGTTCAAAGCCAGGTGGCTGAGCCATGAAGATCACCTGTCCAGCTCTCCATTTAAGAAAGCATTATTAACATCCAATTGTTTAATGGACCGGTTACAATTGACAGCTATAGAGAGAACAATTCTAATAGTGGTAGCTTTAAAAACAAGACTAAATGTCTCATAAAAGTCAAAGCCTGGCACTTGGTTATATCCTTTGGTCACTAGTCTGGCCTTATACCGAGCTACTGTTCAATCGGCATGAATTTTCAGCTTGAAGACCCACTCGCAACCAATCAAAGACTTGCCTGGAGGTAGCTCAGAGAGAGACCAGGTCTAATTCTTAATGAGAGCTTCATACTCTTCACACATAGTTGCTTTCCATCAGGGATGAGTTAAGGCTTCAATATAGGAAGAAGGCTCTCTGAAGTCAATGAGTTGTGTTCTGAACACCTTGGGTTTTTAAATTCGTGCTTTGGCCCATGATATCATGTGGTGTTTCCATGCAAAGGTTTAATGACTACACTAAGGAAAAGGAGAAGTATGTGTAGGACTCATAAGTGGTAATTCAATAATGAGAGGAATAGTAGAGGAACTAGATTGACTGGAGGGAAGTGGGACTAGTTGATGTATAGAGCTGGACTTATATGAACTATGAGGTAATGGTGATATCTCAAGTGATTGTGGAGAGGTCGCATGTGATTGTGGTGAGGTCAATGGTGATTTTGGTGAGGTCACGGGTGATTGTGGTGAGGTCGATGGTGTTGTAGTAGCTTGGGGAACTATTATAAGAGGAGGTGGACCAAGTATAGATGGTTGAGTTATTAAAGGACATTTTTAAGAGAGCGTCTGAGAAGAGTTTGATGTGTGACCTGATCCTTAACACATCAAGAGGTATGAGGGAATTCAAAGTGCACAGAGTTATCTTGAGCAAATTGAGAGACACTAATGAGATTCTTGGTTATGTGAGGAACATGAAGGAGTTTTTTGAGTAGGAAAGATTTGTTAGCTCCTGTAATGGTCCAGTTTCCTCCTCTCTAACCAGAGGATTGAGTAGTAACATTTATAGTAGGACTTGACCCTTCTGTATTGATGAGATTTTAGGAATTTTCGGCTTCTAGTCTACTTTCATAGCTCAGTAACATAGGTAGGATGTCTTTGAGAGTGAGTGAGTCAATCCTAGTTGTAGCTGCTACAACCACTGGGTCAAAATCTCCTCCTACCTCTGTAAGAACATGCAATGCTTGATCTTCTTCAAAAATTGGTTGGCCATCAGAAGCTAGCATGTCGTAGAAGGTTTTTATTTTGTTGACATAATCCCTAATGTCCATGGTCCCTTTCTTGATAGAGGAGAGATGCATCTTGTACTGCATTTTTTTAGCTGCAGTTTGGCTGGAGAAGTTAGTTTCAAGAGTTTGCCATATTTATCTTGAGGATGCAAGGCCAACCATCATGGTAAGTAGATTTTCAAAGAGAGAAGAGAAAAGCCTGGATGCTAACAGTTGATCTTGCCTAACCCAGAATAGGAACTCAGGGTTGACAAATCCTTCAGCGACATGAGGTGGAGGTCTGATTTCTCCAGTCAGATAGCCTTAAATGTCGTATCCTATGAATATTGTATAGACTTTCATTTTCTAAAGCAAGTAATTTGAATCATTTAATTTGATTAAACAAGCTGATTCTATAGCTGAATAACTGAGTCTGAAATTTTTGGACATAAGGTATTATTGGAAATTACTGTATTAGAGCTCAAATGAGCCTAGTGTGAGGGAATGATGTTATCTCCCATGATAAATGAGAATTAAAGAGAAGAATAAAGAGTGAAGAGGTATTTAGAGTCAGGACAAAACCTGCTCTGATACCATGAAAGAAAACAGCAAGCACATTATAGGCAAAAGCGAGCTCATTCTTATATTAACTTTTCAGTATAAACATATAATCATTTCTTATTTATTTTTTATAGTTGAGAAGGAGATAGCTATTTATAGCAGCTCACATAACTATTATTACCCTAGAATGTGTGGCCATAAATGCTACAGTACAATCTGACAACGGCTACCTAGAATACGTGGTCAGTAATGATACAGTACAATCTGAAAGTTATATTTGGGATGGGTGTACTGGACTAAGCTGACATCATCTGATGCAGTGTAGGTCCCAAGTAATGGAAATAGACTCATTCGCAACCTCTCATGAGACCTATTTCCAGCTTCTTGAGATACCTTATAGCAACTTCTCGTACGACCTGTATATTCTGTGCTCATGCGACCTCTAATACTATGCATATAAATTCACTCAACTAAAGGCAAAGGGCACAAGTATGTAGTATCATTTGCAATGTTCAACAACTAGAGCTTAATAAATATTAATGTTTTCCATGAAATTTCTTGATTGGCATGTTTCTGAACAAGGCCACAAGTTCAAGATGTAATTATGTCATTTTATTATTATTTGATATATATTGAAGACCACTGGTTAGGAAAAACTGACTCAATCGCTTAGTTGATGATTTCTCATCTTAAAATGTTTGGAGAGTGAAGTTATATAATGTTCTCAATTTCACATTTATACAATTATAACTTTTTTTTTTGAAACAATGCTATTGTAACTTTGTGCTTTTTTAGTGTAATAAGCAACTTAAATTATGCTGAAATACGTAACTATATGTTCTTGTGCATTTTTTTAATCTCGATTTATAAATATTGTATTTGTTCAAAGACACAATTACGTAAATTATAAGGCCCCAAAATAGAATTCGCTTAAGGCCACCCAATTCTCAGGATCGGCACTATCGGTACTCTTATTCCTTTGGGGAAATTGTCAAATAGTCCTCCAAGTAGAGGTACATTTGTAAATTAGTCCTACATTCAATTTTAAGTCAAATAGTACCTACTTATTGTCAAATAGTCCAAAATTATGATATGAATATACCACAATACCCTTACTATAAAAAACTAATAAAAATAAATAAATAAATAAATAATTATTATTATTATTAATAGGGGCAGCCGCCGGCCTGCCGAAAAATTTTTCGATCGCCGAAATTTTTTTCGGCCACCGAATTTCTTTCCCGATCATCGAAAAGACCATCGCAAAATTTTCGGCTGCTGGAATTATTCTTTCGGCGAGTTTTATTTTTTTTTCGCCCAAAAAAATTCTTACTGTATGTCTTAATTTCTTACTATATGTTCATGGAGTCAGTGTATTTTTTTTTCAACCTAGACAATTTTTTACTATATGTTCAAATTTCTTACTATATGTCCAGACATTTCTTACTTAATGTCCAAAAATATCTTCGATATCTATTTGTTCAAATTTCTTACTATATGTACAAAAATATTTCTGGTCACCGGAAACATTTCTTACTATATGTCCGAGCTTCTAACCATATGTACCCAAATTTCTTATTTAATGTCCAAAAATTTATAATTGATGATAAAAGTATTACTTGATTGCAAAAGTTTCTTGCTTGATGTGCAAATGTTGTTATATATTTCTTACTTATTATACACTTTTTTCTCACCCTAAAAAAAATAGAAAAAAAAATCTCTTACTTAATAGCAAATTATTATTGTGGATTTCTTATTAAATACAACTTTATATTACTTTGTAGTGAATCTTTGAACTTTATATACGAAAGGGTAAAAAGTTTCTTACTTATATCACATAAAGTAAGAAAGTTTGTTATTTTATATTAAAAAAGTAAGAAAAAATTCTTATTTTATAGTGAAATCTCTTACTTTATTTCCTAAAAAAAAAGACAGTCTTAATTTATGTTCAAAAAGGTAAGAAAAATTTACTTTATAGTGAAAATTTCATATTTTATGTATGGAAATTTAAGAAAATTTCTTACTATGAATCTCTTACTTTATACTGAGATTTCTTACTTTATATTGGTTGGACAAAAAAAAATCGGCAAAAAAAAACTCGCTGAAAAATCTCCGGCGGCGGCGGCGGCGGCTGGACAGTGCCCGGCGGCAGGTAAGCTGGCGGGGTGGCCGGAGGGAGGTGGAATGGAGTAGTGGTGGTGGTGTGTTGGTTATTGATATTATTATTATATTATTCTTAATAAAGGTAACCTTGTAATTGTATATTTATGATTGAATTATTTCACATTTTGTATAATTAGTTAGAGTATTTGACAAAAATATTTTTTCATATGTGGTATTTGGCAATTGATCCTATGTCTTTTAACTTTAGATAAATTTATTTAATTAACAAGAAGATTTTCATTTTTGGTCACTATATTGGTCACATTCCAAAAAAGGTATGTGATGTCGTCCATCATCAAACAACGTCTACTAAATTGGTCAATTTATCAATTAAAAAAAAAGGTCCAAAAAATTCTGATCGGGCTTTTTTGCTGACGTGGCATAATTCAATACTTTCTTATCATTTTTATTTAATTTAAATATTAAAGTAAAAATAAAAAAACTTTGAAAATTTTCACTTTGGTCCATTATATTGGACACATTTTAGAAAAGGTATGTGAAATTGGCCATCGTCAAAATATATCTACTAAGTTGACAAATTCATCAAAAAATGTCCAAAAAAGCTTGTCGTATTTTATTTCTGACGTGGCATGATTATAGATTACTTTATTATTTTTATTTAATTTAAATATTAAATTGATGACAAAAAACCCGTTTGCTTTCATTTTTTTTCTTTTAATCAAATTAAAGAAATCTTAATTAATAAGAAATTAATAAATTCGGAGATAAATATAAAAATATAAAATGAGTTTTAAAAAATAATAAAATTTATATGAGAAAATCTCTTATAAATAATTAAAACTTCTATGTCTATATATATTTTAATATTTATATGATATTTTTATATTTATAAATAATTTATATTAATTTTTTATTGATTAGATTTTATTAATCAGGTTAACGAAAGATAAAAGAAAAACAGAAAAAGAAAAGGGAGAGCAAAACAAGTTTTTGTATTTAATTTAATTTTTATAATTATAGAAAATTGATAAGAAAATATAGAATAATACTACATCACCAAAAAATCTCGATCAAACTCGTTTTGAACCTTTTTTGATCTTGACCAACTTTGCAGATGTGGTTTGAGGATGGTAAATGTCACGTACATTTTGTAAAATATGGTCAATATAATGGGGCAAAAAGACATTGCCCCCCAATTTTTTTTCAACTTAATGATTAAAATTAAAGAAAAATGATAATAAAAAATTGAATTACGCCATGTCAGAAAAAAAAAAAGCTCGATCGGACTTTTTTGGACCTTTCTTTTAATGAATTGACCAACTTAGTAAAAGTTGTTTGATAATGACCAATAAAACTTACCTTTTGTTGAATATGGCCGTTATAATGGATTAAAAATAAAAAAATTAGTTAATTCACACATCCAACATATATATTTATTGTACGTACTTAGTTTGTTAGTTATTGTTGCTACTATAGTATTTAGTATTTACAATTTACGAAAAAGATATTAATTAGGCATTAAATAGTCATTTCAAATCTAAGCCATGTCATGATCTCAGTGCGCTAATCTAGTATGCATAAATTGAATGAAAATGTAGCTATAAGAAGGCTCGTGATTCCTTTTCTCCTCTCCGCCTTTTAATGAAATGTAACTTTGATTAATAATAAATATTAAAGCATAAATGAAAAAAAGTTTCGGCACACATTTAACATAATGTGATACACAACAAATCTCACACATAAAAAATACAAAAACACACATTGCACAGTTTTCGCACAATACACGCACGCCCAAATTTATAGATTCACTTTTTTTAAATTTATTTATTATACTTTTTTACTATTTATTAAATAACAATTATTTTTGTTATTTGTAATGAATTTAAAATATTCACCAATCCACAGTACTTCCAAAGAAATGTCAAATGTATAGGAAGAGATGCCAAATGACACCATATAATGAAAAATTGCTCAAATATAGAGTTTCAGGATATAAAACCCATTATATTAAAACAAACTCAATAGAATTATTATTATGACCTGTGAATGTGAAAATCTTTACTACAAATCCAAAGCCTTGAAGTATTCTCATAATAAAACATGTACTTATTTTGCGAATCCGTTTACATTAGTACAATTTCTTTTTAAATTGCACAAAAAAAAATACATTTTTCTTGCTTATGATTTATCATTGTATTTTGATATAATAAATGTCTGTTTTTAATACAACTTGACTTTGACCACGTATATTGTTTCGGAGGATGGTGATGAAATAGATGCCATGGGGTATGAAGATGGAGGAAGCTAAGAGACTTTACACCTTTCGTAGGTGTTTTATTTCTTGTTGGTACATAAAATGGACTTGTGCCAAAATACTGGTGTATGTGTTTGGCAAATTCCAAACAAGTAAGTGTTTGTTTATCAAATCATTACAATTTACATTATTGTCTACAATTCTTGCTGGATGTTGCCAAATGTGCGTGCGCATGTGTTTTAAAATTTGTTAGAAATTTGTTGTCATATATTGGTTTAAATTAAATAAATATCAAGTTATGTATAATGAGGGAAAGAAAAAAAAAATTTAACGTGTTTCGACTTCACAAATCCTCCTCCACGAGCTCACCAAGAGAAAAAAAACAATTGATAACTATTAGAAAATGTCCATGATACATAATAGAATTTACAACTTACAGTTTACATACAAAAATAATATTATTACTAAATTTTATATTTATCTATAGAACACCGAGTAAAAAAAAACCAAATTACACATCCCCGTATTCGGATTCCGCTTGAGCCATGTATTGTAAGTGATCCGAACCTGCCCGGGGCCATAGCCAAAAGGAGCCTTAAGCACTTGTACTCTCCTTTCCTTTCAGTAGGTCTTTCGCTTTGGTGTGAAATTTATAGAAAGAAATAATGTAATAGTATTTATCATCGATCTCATGTTTTGATAGTATATATTCACTTATAACATTATTGCAAGATATAACATATGTATGTATTTAAAATTTATAGAAAGAAATAATGTAA
>BMAC01000292.1:1200084-1214720 GCA_014905375.1 Phtheirospermum japonicum | reverse complement strand
GAGCATTGTATGCTTGAGCTTCCGCTCGATTCCTAAAGTGCTGTAGACGGTTGATTTGATTTTCTGGAATCACTGCTTGACGATTATCTTGGCCTTGGGTCCCCCCGTTGCTTGGATTGTTGAGGAACTGGTTTCCTTCTTGATTCTCTTCGTTATTGATCCTTTGGTTGTTTCCGTCGTTTTGCGCATGATTAGGATCAAGAATCAGTGGATCTTCTTGACGATTATCGTCTTGTGGGTCTCCAAAGTTTAGATCATCGGTGGGCGGCATTCCATATGGTTCGTATCGTAGAGGGGTATTATTGTCATTTCCTTGCCCTCGGCCACCATTCGTTCGTCCTCCTCCTCTTCCTCCTGGTCCTCGGCCTCCAATAGGGGTAGTGTTTGACATGTTGGCCTAATTTGTTTTACGATTAATTGCGTCGGGGGAATGAAAGAGTCTTCTCGGTCTCCCAACTCGTTCGATGTTGTCTATATATATAGCAAGTTCGTTTCTAAGACTTCGACGTCCTAGCATCAATAACAAACAACATCAACGCATCGAGTGGCAAACAAATAACCTTTATACAAATAAACGGAAAAGCATAAAATAACACGAACAAACATTATCAAAACCTATTTCAGTCCCCGGCAACGGCGCTAATTTTTTTGATTCAAGCTTTTGTGTGTGCCTACTTTATAAATAATTGTCAGAAATTTAATAGCTCGCCCGAAAGAGAACGGGATCGCACGTAGGTTGGCAAGCTTAACTCGAGTCGTCTCTCAAGGACTGACGTTCGGAATTTTTAATGTTTGATTAATCACAATATTTAACACGAGAACTTGTATAAATTTGGTTATTGGAATATAAACTACTAATAAATTTAGAAGCAATATCTAACTATCTTGAACTAATTAAATTAAACTAATTTAACCAACTATAATTAACTAGCATGGGTTGAGCTACGATTATGACTATCAAGCATATGAATTCTCAAGAACAAAATTAATTCTAAAATTCCCACGCAATTGCATATCATAAACTAATTAACCAAGCATAAGCAATAAATGAACTAAGCATGAACGATCTCATCACCAAGCATGAACGAAGGTAAAACGCAGCAACTAATTAATTATTAAAAATAAAATCTAAGGTTCAAAGTTTCAGCGATTCAATGGTTCAAACGATTCTAATTATCAAACGGAAAGCAATAAATACTTAAAAAAATATAAATTAACTAAGAATTAATCTAAAAGAAATAACTAAAGTTTAGAGAACTTATTAATGTGTAAAAAAGTGCTGAACGATTGCTGTAACTTCGGACTATGGATGGTTGATCTTGGTCGAGAAAATCGGAGCTTGAACCACCGTCTTCGTCTTGGTGCTTCGTATCTTGAATCTTCGACGTAGATCTTTAAAATATATTGTAGGGTGTTGAAAATAGGTTTCTCAACCCTAGGTAAGTGTTTTTTGGTCGTGGTTGTATGTTTAATCCAAATTATGAAGGGTTTATATAGTTATTTCATGACTTGGCACATAAGAAACCCTAAAATCCAAATTCTGGGCCGTCGCGTCGACGGTGCGTCGACTGATGCGCGCTGGTGCTCGGTGTCGGTGCTGCCTGGGCATGCGCGTCGACTGGGCGGGTGCGTCGACTGGGTGCGTCGACATCGACGCTTCAGCAAGTTGCGTCGACATCGGTGCGTCGACATCGACGCTTCAGCAAGTTGCGTCGACGCTGCGTCGACTGACGCGGACCATGGCTTGCGTCGACGGAGTGTCGACGGTTACGTCAGTCGACGCGACTGCGCGTCTGCCTCCGTCTTTCTCTATCTTTTGCTACTCGTTTTGCCGGAAAGCTTGTTCTTCTATTCTTGAACATCGAACTTCATCTTTTACGTGTTAAATTCGTCCGGTTACTTAGCTGTAAACTGAAAAATAATCACTTATTTGCATCAATTATGATTAAAATATGGTAAAATAAGTCGGAACTATAAAAATACGGAATTAAGCTTAAATCATCCAACTTATACCAAAAAGAAAATAGCAAAAATAAACTAAAATACTAATAAAAATCAAGACAAATTCGTGCTAATCACATGTTAACAGTTACACCAATCGGTATACATGAGTTGTCCGATCGGTGTGTGTCCTTTTGGGCTACTTGTGAGTGTCTCTCCTTCGATCTTCGTACTTTGAATCTACCGGACACTCTAGTTGTATGAGAAAATCACAAAATTATTCTCGTTTGGACCAAATATTGATCAATAGGTCGAAAAATTAAGTAAAAAGATGAAAAACGCAAAATGATGTAATTCAACCTATTCTTAACCCGAAAAAAGAAAATAAAAAGACTAAAATAAGACTCAATTATGTACAGATTCGTAACAAAAATGTACGAATCATGCACACATTCTAGAACGGTTTGTTTAAAACCGTTCTGGATTGACGTACATTCTAGAACGGTATTGTAAAACCGTTCTGGAATGTGTGCACTGCAGAACGTTGTTTTAATACCGTTCTGGAATGTTCGTCAATCCAGAACGGTTTTAATAAAACCGTTCTAGAAAGTGTTTTCCAATTTAATTAGTGCGTAAGTGAAATTTTATTTGCCGCCCATAAATGAAAAAAAAAATAAGAGCCTCAAATTGGTCGCGCCCCTTTACAAACCCTACCACACACAACCCCAATGCCGCCCCTGCGGGTTTGCTGCCAAAAACTCAAACATCATCACCTCCGCTGCCTTCTCCGCCGCCACACGGCTACCTAGAGCAGGAAAGAGAGGGAAAACGAGAAAAAGCAAATGAAGTTTCGCGAACGGCACCGAGAAATTTCTCAATACCAAAAGGCAAAAAACTGAAGAAAAATCCATGGCGAGAACCAAACAACCTGCTAAGAAAAACCTTCACCGAAAAGCTTCTGGTGAGCCAGCCTCATTCTAATCCAGGAATTTCCCATTGTAACTAATTATTTAATTTCTGGATTTTTTGGAACCCTTATTCTTCATTTTTGCTCCAATTCTTGTGTGAGATTTTAGCCACAGAACGGAGTCCATCAACTTCAACATCTGAGGTACACGGAATTCTTCGTCTTTTTGTTTTTTAAGCATTTTCAAGTTTTAATTACAGGTTGTTCTTTATTGCGCTGTTAATTTTATAGTAATTTTTTGCAACTCTTTAGCAATAATCGCCAAGAAGAACCCCTCGCTCTGCTCCTCCACTGCGTGAGTCTTGTTTTGTTTCTATTTTTTACCCTTTTTTTTGGGGGGAACTCGAAAAAAGCGGCGAAATAGGCCAGGGACAGTGGCACTGCCCGAGATTTGTAAATATCAGAAGTCTTGGAACCTTCTTATTTATTCCTACTGATCCTTTCATTAGAGTTGTAATATCTCACACCGATGCTCACTCTCTACTATATTTTGTGATAAATCCACATTTAGGGTTTTTGACTTGTGGATATATGATTACCAGTGATTGGATTCATGTTTAAGGGCTTAATATAGGGTTTGATTTGATATGCTATTGTTTAACCATGTCGGTCAGTGTCGTAGTTTACCCAACCTTTTATTTATTTATTTTTCAATTTCGTGATCGTTGGATCTGCTTTTTGCTGATCTTTAATATTACATTGCAGTTGATGAACCACCTCATCGGCGCAACAAGAGTGCAAGGAGTTCCAACCTCCACAGGTGGGATGATCGCCTAATTTGATGCAGTCCATGAGCGTCGGCCCTAGCTGCATGCTAATGAACCCGAATATTGGCCTCGGCATCGCAAATGGACAACTACCTTCGTCCTTATCGCTCGTGTTGTCTAGCATCACGGGCGAAAGTAACGCGGCTGAGTATCATGATTGCGGGCTATCGCCATTATTTTTGGCATGCAATTCGCCGTGGGAGGTGATTCTCGAACCTTGTTGCCCACAGGCGAGGGATATAGCCAAGATGAGATATAATGAGAAGAAGAAGACGATAACGTATGTCATCTACCGTTTTATTTTATTTTTATTTATTAAATTGCTGCATTGGGTATTTTATGTAACTTATGCATAAATGTAGGTTTGGTAAACAAATACGATACGCTTCTAAAGCCAGAGCTGATACTAGAAAGCGCGTCAAGGGTAGATTCGTCAAAGCCGGTGAATCTTTCGGGAACAAACCTGGTGTGGCAAGGGGTTTTTTAGACAACCCGAATGCAGTTTTTCTCATATTTTTGAAGTGTACAATTTCATTGTCATAAAGGTATATAGACAAGTCTTAAGTAACTGTCTTCATTAGCTAGTTTTTGCCTTTTTTGGATATGACCGAGTCTTTATAAATATCGTGTATTTTCATCAACAGGCAGATGTAAGAGATGTCTGCCGGGCCGTTGAAATGCAAGAAGCCCGTTTGATTGGAGGTTCTTTCGGCTTCTGTATCTTTGAAAAAATTACATATTAATTAAAAAATCATAGTTTCATCATAAGAATTTCGTATTTCAAGATATATTATTTTTATCTTTGCTAATTCCTCGGTATATATTCTTGAAGGGCGAAAGAAGGTTATACGATGAGAGAGTTTGATCATGTGATGTGTCGTGCCCAAGCTTCGTATCCTCCTCGCCACTGCTCGAATTTCTTGCAAGACGTTTTGATAAAAAAAAATTTAATATATATATATTTTTTTAGAATCATTGATCATTGGTTCTTTAATAATTTTTTGACTTTTTTTTTAGAATCATTAATCTATGGTTTTTCTCTCATATGTCCTTTCATTTAATGTGCAGGTTCTTGTTAAACTTCATCAGACTGTCATTCCTCATCTCTCCAATCTAATCATGCTATGGTAGGTGCAGGGTTATTTATTCTTTATTCTTTCATGCTTACAAAATTTATTATTTGTATCCTAACTTTATATATGCACTATGCAGTGATTTCTTGACCCGGTCATATGACATCAGTGGTGTGGTCAGTGTTATGGCTCTTAGCAGCCTATTCATTCTCATGACACAACATGGTCTTGAATATCCCAACTTCTATAATAAACTTTATGCTCTGTTGGAGCCCTCTATATTCATGGCAAAACATCGAGCGAAATTCTTCTAGGCAAGTGATATATAATTTCTTTGATATATATGGTTGTGAAAAATCTTGTGGCTGCTAAAAGGATTCGTTTTAACCCTTTAGACTTATTGAACTTAGATTGGCTGTTAAGCAATTCCCCAAAAATAAAAAACATGTTACTTCCATATTTTAACATTTTTTCGGATGATAGTTAAATTGTATTTAGGGAAAGGTTGTCCATATCCCCGTCGACTTGTATAAAGGAAGTTCTTTATTCTCACGTTTTGAATATGTTAATGTGGCAATTTAAAACATTCTACTGCCACTTTTTTTTTTCATTCGGAATGTTCTTATTCTTCACAGTATTTTTTTCAAGGATATCGCATATAGCCCTGAGCTTACGGTACTGGGTTCCAAAATATTTACATCCATAATGGTGACCGCAAACTACTTTAGAATAAGGTCTTATGACCCTATCAGGCTGTTTTTCCACAATCCATAAAAGATAGTTTCACATGCAAATACCTATTGTCCTCTTTGTGTTGCAATATCATTTTTACCTAAATGTTAGCATGATGTGATAGAGTCGAGGGATTGAGGAAAGAATAAATAAGAAAAATATTATATTATGAAAACGAGAAACAATTTAAAAGACGAAGTCTGTTCCAAGCTCAAGCGCCGATTTTCCAAGCTTAAACCCAAATTCTGTCTAATGATCTCACGATACCTAAAAATAATGCAACCCTATTACTTAGATAAATAACTCTAACCCTAACCCTACAGGCCAAAGCCCATTAATTATTTAAATAAGCATTAAAACATAATTATTTAAATAAGCATTAAAACATTAAAACTCTCTTTTTCTATTGGTTTTCTCCTAGAACGTATGCAGGTGATAACCATAATACTAATGGACAATTTCGTATTAAGTAAGTTCACAAACAAAAGCATGATTTTCGTCATACTATTAATTTTTACAACTGTGTGCCACAAAATCTATTTAGTATGTCCAAAAGCATAAATAAAACATAAAATACAATTAAACTAAAATCAAACGCATTTAACAAGACGTTAATGTGATCCGCACAGAAGAACCAGAAAAAGAAAAACTGGAAAATGAAAAAGGAAAATCAGCAAACTCTGTGTACCTTTTCTACAAGTGAATGCTCGGCTTGACCAACAAGCTTACTGACTGTAAACAATAATTAATTGAACATTAAGCCGTTGATTTCAGCTAAGATTATAGTGGATATTGAAGAATAACATTGAATTGCACGAATAATCGCCAAGAGATGCATGAATAAATAACATGGAGTTGAATACAATAGGGCGTTGCATCTCTTATTCTTATATGCAGTGCGATATCCGGGCTGAAAACATGATTTTTGCTGTATAATTTTGAGTGAATTGAAGGCGAGACTTTGAGGATTCGAGTTGTTGGAGAGGAGAATTCCATGGCAAAAATCAACAACTTGATTCATCTCGAGAGAAATCGGCCGATTGCTGAATTTGGGATGGAAGAAACGGGTTAGGTCCTTTAAAATTACCTAATTCAATATAAAAAGGGACAAAAATATTCGTATTGGGACCCCTGGCCGTGAAGTAGCTGGCGCCATTGTGGGACCCGTTGTGCTTGCCCTCGCCGTCGGCATCCCAGTCGACGCCGACCCAATCGCCGGGAAACCTTCCACGGGTCCGGTTGGGGAAGAACAAGTTCACGAGACTTTAATGAATTCTGGATTTTTTTTAATTTTTAATTCATATAATTCAGTAATATAAAATTATAAATCTTTAGGGAATTTTTTAAAAAAATTTAAAGGTTGAAGAGTTAAATTATAAATTAGATAAAGTCGAAGAGGGGAATGCAATTAAATAAAGTTGAAGGATTAGGTTATAAATTAATTAACTTTATAATAATAATTTAATATAATTTTACATATTTAATATTATTATTATTAGAGGGTTATTTTGGTAATATAATAATAAAAATAATATTTTTTACATAAAAATAAAAAAAGTACAATACAGTACAACTGACATTGAATAATAACAAAATTTAAGTAGTATATAAGATATGTCTATCGACTTCTGCATAACAAAATTTAAGTAGTATATAAGATATGTCTATCGAAAGACCGCAGTGTTTCGTGTATACGCGGGTAAGATAATTTGTTGTGATTCTCAATTGAAGCAGGAAAGGTGCGAGAGAGAGATCGCGATGGAAAGGGAAGATGAGATGGCGTATTTGCGTAGCCGAGCACGAGAAACCCTGGAGACTCTACGCTTTCCAATTTGGCGTCGGCCTCGGAATCAGCCAGGGGAGAGCTTGCCGCGCGGAGTGGCCAACGTTCGAGAAAGACGTGAGCGCATCGGCCTTGACCTCATCTGCAATACCTGTGAACAACACATCCCCAAATCCGAAACACGTCTGATTTTGTGCCATTTTTACACACCACATGTATGTTATGTTTCTGTGCATAAACTTTTGTTTTATTTCTAGTAATTGTTCTGTTATCATTCATCCCTTGTCTGTTGTTTTTTTTACTAATAAGTGTTCTCTGAACAAGATTTTTCTGTTTCCTAGGAATTTGATTATACTTATCTTTTACCCTTAATCAGAACCTTTTGAAAACAAATAAATAAATAAATATAAATGTGTATATATGTTATATTATTATTATTATTATTATTTAGGGTGCTGTGTTCATTTACTTTCCTCCTTAATTTGTCTTAAACATCATATATTTAGAAACCGAGGGAGGGAGTACTATTTATTTCCTAAGAAATAGATCAAGTGTATGTAAATGAGTTCTACTTTCATATGTTTGATTAGTCCAGATAGCAGCAGCCAATCCTGTCCAAATTGCGACGTTAATTAGCGATCTGGCTTGTGTTTAGTTCTCTCTCTCTCTCAAATTGAACATGGATCATGACGAAGTAAAAAACTGATATTGAGGTTTCTGATAATGAAAATTAATTATGATGAGCAGGGTCCCCGTGGATCCCCACTTACAAGGTGCTATGTCAGGTGCCGAAATTGCCTAGATGATATTGAATTAGGCCGTAATATTGGCGATGCCAATAATTTCACTGTTATCGGTGGTGCAACTCAGCATTTTCCTGCTTCAGTAAGTGCCTTTTCTTTCTTTTTTTCTTTTAATTTGTTTATTTTCCCCTATTTAAATTGTATATGGCCTAATGATTTTCAAGATTTCCTCTGGTAATTAAGATGTGTGTTTCTTGGTGATGCTTTTGCTTTACCATTTACCAGTTTTTTTATTCACACATGCAATAATGTGGTGTGCTTAATTTTTATAATCATCAGGAAAATGCCGCTGAGTCTCACGCCGATCTCAGCAATGAAGCTTATCCAGATTCTTTACTCGACTCACCTAATGATTTTCGACCAGATTTAATTACGTGGGAGGAAGTGGAACCATCATTTTATGATGATAATGATGATGATGTTGATTGTGTTGAGAATCAAGTTTTAGATCTCGAACTTCTCAGGTCCGACTTACAGTTATTGGCACAGATGCATTGAACTCTACTCGTCATGTCTTGCACTATTGTCTGATGGTATTTTACGACTTTATCTATCTTTTTGATGATTTTGTCTTTAGTGGTATCTCCCTTGTGTTGGAGTAGAAATATTTCTGTAACTCTGTTCTCTCGTTTCTAGGATTTTAATTCTACCAAACTTCATTTATCTTTGGATAGTTGTCTAGTATCTCCCTCCTTTTCTCTTTCAGTCTGATCCATGATGCCTTTGAAAATTGACATCATCGAGAACACCTCTTTCCCAATTTCCTCTTAAAAGTACTTTTTTTTCTTTATTATTACCCTATGTGTTTTATATTTTATTGTACATAATAAAATAAAAAATAAAAGCTTTTATTCATCTGAAAACCTGAAACCAAAGACTAGCAAGTTTCAATCATTTAATGAACACGATAAAAATCATTATTCTTTCGACACAAGAAAAGATAAGGAATGTAGAAAATCTCTTATCACTAAGGGCATCTTTATCTCCCATAAAATTCCCCTTCCTCTTTTTCGATTCTCACTCCATATCATTTTCCCTTCTCTATTCATTTTATCTCATTTATTCACCCTACCAACGAAGGAAAAATTATTTTTTTGATCCATCATGTTGTCCACTTACCAATTTAGAACCAAGATATTGTCCATTATCAAAATACCTACACGAAATTGGTAAAATTATCAAAGAATGTACAAAATAATCCCAATCGGGCTTTTTTGCTGACGTGACGTGATTTAATAATTTTTTATCATTTTTTTAAAAATTTTAAACATTAATTGCAAAAAAACCTGAGAAATAAATCAATCTTGGTCCATTATATTGACCACATTTCAGAAAAGGTCCGTGTTGACCATCATCAAACCACATCTACTAAGTTGGCATAAAAAATGATCCTCTTAAAAGTACTTTTTTTTCTTTACTATTACCCTATGTGTTTTATATTTTATTGTACATAATAAAATAAAAAATAAAAGCTTTTATTCATCTTAAAACCTGAAACCAAGACTAGCAAGTTTCAATGATTTAATGAACACGATAAAAACATTATTCTTTCGACACAAGAAAACATAAGGAGTGTAGAAAATCTCTTATCACTAAGGGCATCTTTATTCCCCCTCCCCTCCTCCGAGCAAGTCTCATTTGTGACGGTCACATAAATCATTTATCATGTGACGGAGCTCTATACCTTTTTAAACCCGGATTCGGTCCATCAGGACTAAGCAGATTTATTGGATTTGGGGCTCGTCACATGACAGAATACCCGTGTGACCGTCACATTTGAATCTTGCCCCCTTCTCCTCCCTCTTTCTCAATTCTCACTTCATCACATCAGCAAAAGTACACTCCACATCATTTTCCCTCCCCTATTCATTTGATCTCATTTATTCACCCTACCAACAAAGGGAAAATTGTTTTTTTGATCCATTATGTTGTCCACTTTCCAATTTTAGACCAATATATTGTCCAGTATCAAAACACCTACACGAAGTTGGTAAAATTATCAAAGAATGTACAAAATAATCCCGACCGAGGCGTGATTCAATAATTTCTTATCATTTTTTTAATATTTAGACATTAATTGAACAAAAAAACTTGAGAAATAAATTAATTTTGGTCCATTATCTTGACCACATTTCAAAAAAGGTACGTGACATTGACCATCATCAAACCACATCTGCTAAGTTGGCATCGAAAATGATTCAAAAAAAACTTGATCGTGGCATTTTTCTGACATGGTGTTAATTTATATTTTCTTATCATTTTTATTAATTTTAAACATTAAATTGATGACAAAATCATATTAGCCCTTCATTCTTTTTCCTTGAATCAAATTAATATATTTTATTAAATAAGAAATTAAAAAAAAAACAGTGATAAATAAAAAAAATATAAAGTAGATCTTATAAAATTATAAAATAAATATTAATTTTATTTAATTTTTTTATTATTAGTAATATTTTAATTAATAAAAAATTAATAAAATTAGAAATAAATATAAAAATATAAATTGAATTTTAAAAAATGTTTAAAATATAGATATTTATAAAAATAAATTTAATTTTACTCATATAAAATTATATGTATGTTTTATAATTTCTTATAATATATTTTATGATTTTATATGTACATCTAATTGTATTATCTAGTTCTTTTTATTAATAATCATTTTCTAATATAAATTTTTATAATTATTTTATAATTTCTTAATATTTATTTTATATTTTTATATTTATCTTAGATTTTTAATCATTTTTTATTGATTAGATTAAAGGAAAAATAAAAGAAAAACGGAAAAGAAAAGGGAAGGCAAAACATATTTGTAATGTTTATAATTATAGAAAAAATGAAAATATAGCACCACGCCTTGTCAGCAAAAATCTCGACCAAACTTTTTTTGGATCATTTTTTATGAATTGACCAACTTAGCAGATGTTGTTTGATGATGGTCAATGTCACGTATCTTTTTTGGAATGTGACCAATATAATTGACCAAAAATGATTTTTTCTCAGGTTCTTTTGTTCAATTAATGTTTAAAAATAAAGAAAAGTGATAGGAAATTATTGAATCATGTCACGTCAGCAAATAAGCTCGATCGGGATAATTCTGTACCTTTTTAGATGATTTTGCCAACTTCGTGTATATGTTTTGATAGTGGACAATATTTTGGTCCTAAATTTGAAAGTGGATAACATAATGGACCAAAAAAGTAATTTTTCCTACCAACAAATTTACTTTTTATGGATCCCACATGTTCCCCATTAATTTTTATTTATACTTTTTATATAGCAATACAATTATATTTACCTATTATCTATTTAAACATTTTATCAATATAAAATTAAACATATAATATATATATATATATATATATATATATATATTTGAATTTTTTATTTATAATATTAATTTATTAAAAATTATTTGATTACTTTAAAATTTTAATGTATAATAAAGTTTTATATTTTCTTTAGGTTTGATAACTTATTTTATTAATTTTTTATTTTTATTTTTTTGAGATAAAATATGATATTTTATTTTACTTATATATCTATTCTTGATTTTTTTAACTTATAATTAATATTTATGAGTACTTTAAAATTTTAATTAATAATAAAATTTTAATTTTTTTAAGTTTGAAAAATTATTTTATTAAAATAAATTCTTTTTTTCACACACACACACACACACACACACGTATATATATATATATATATATATATATATATATATATATATATATAGGGTTGGGTTCAAATGAGAACCCGTCATTATATGTGAACCTAGGGACTCATCTTGACCATTAGATTGGATAATCTTGATGGTTGAGATCATGACATGTCAGCATGGTAATAATGTAAAAAATGCATTAATTAATTAAAAATGGTATTTTGGACATAATATCAACGTTTACAAAGAACACTACATTGTTCTTTGGAAAGCACAATAGATTAAGAGAAAAAAAACACTACGATTGTATACAAAAAAGCATCGCAAATTTCGTCTATAAACTGCAAATTCAAAAATTTGAAATGAAACTCAAATTTTCAACAAACCATAACTTTTTCAAATTTTAATCGTTTTGAATGAAATATATATCAAATTAATCACATTCTCAAGATCTACAACTTAAGATACATATTGCATGTTTTAAAACGTAAAAATATATATATATATATATATATATATATATATATATAATTAAATTAAAAAAAACTGGACTGATTTTAGCACTACAGTACTGTGTAAAAAGCACAATGAACCTGGACATATAATTGCACTGTGCAATATTAGATCTAAGGCCAGGATTAGTCCCTAGGTTCACATATAATGACGGGGTTCTCATTTGAACCCAATCATATATATATATATATATATATTATATATATATAAACAAGGCATGCACAGGACAAATTAGAAGAAGAAAGGAAGGAAAAAAAGGGAAGAAAAAAGGGGGAGGGGCGGGGGGGGGGGGGGGGGTCAACTTGCAGAGGTGGGGCCCACAGCCCCACTCTCCACACGGTGCGTGCAGTGCACGCGCCCATCTGATTGGCCAGGGGCGGCAATTGTCACCTAACCCCCTTCTCTTTCTTTCTTTTTTCTTTTCCCTTTTCTCCTTCCCTCCGTCACCTTATCCCCTCCCCCAACCCAACCCTTCCCCATTTAACCATTCTCTCCCCAACCCCACCTCATCCCCTCCCCAACACAACCCACCATTAAAGATGCCCTAAGAAGGCATTGTCTTCTACTATTCAGTGATTGGTGTGAATGATCTATATGCATGCTTGATTGGCCAATTTAAAACATAAATGCACCTAACTGAGATGTAACGATCAACACAAGCGCATTTGGGTTGAGCCTGGAACCAATATAATCCAATGATTAAATTGAGTTCATAAGTCATTTTGGGTATTTTTGGAAGAAGATCTTGCGGTTTATAAAGCCGAACTTGGATTTGAAAAAATATTTTGAATAGTAAATTTTTTATTTGGTTAAAGTTTTATTAAAATATTTTTGGTAGTGTAACATGTCTAATAATGTCTTTGTTTATACTCAAAACTTCAAATTTGTCATAGTTATTTTGTTTCTTATTATAAAATGTCTAATTAGTCCTATCTACGTTATCTATAATATGATACTCAAATTGTCGCTTCAATTAATAAATATTTTAAAAACTAAAATATTTTGTAGTGGTTTGTAATTTAAGTTGGTTATGGTGTTTTGGATTCGATGGTTTATGGTATTTTTGATTGGTTGAAAATGTTGTGTTAATGTTAATGGAATTCTAAAAACTTATCTAGTTGAATTATTAAATGTGAATAGTACATAAATATAATTTTCAGGTTAGGTGGATTAAATAAAAAAAGCCAGCTTCATGGTTGGTTAAAGATATCAAGCTTTCTATAGTTACCTATCTGGAAATATAACCAGCAAACCGAGCTCAACCTGAATTGCCACCCTCGAAGCATGAACACTTCTGCTCATGGGAAAGCCGAACTTCATACAAATCAAAAGAACTTAGAAAATTGATTTACGCAATGATTTCAAACGGTGCCTCTCTATGTCATCAGTAGTATAAAATATCTTGATCAAACTATGTAAATGTATTCCAATGGTTATGAAACTAGAAAGACCGTGTGTAAATGAAAGATGTAAATAGAATCCAATGGTTAGACCGGGTGTACATGAATGAAAGATGTAAATGGATCCAAAAGATTGTGTAAATGAAAGGCCCAGTTTAACGAGACTCTGCGCTACAGTCAAAGTCTAGCCACACCCGACCCGACTCAGTAATTGGGATCTTGGATCAACCCAGAATATTCGCTTGGGCTACTCAAACGACTAAGGACAATAGATTGCACAGTCGAAAAGGACAATCACCTTCGCATGTCTCCACGTAGGTTGCACTGGCGACCTAAATGGGTACATGGGGGTACAGTTGTACTGTACCCCCAAAATGTATTTTTAGTACTAGCATAAAAGTTCAAAGTTTATCAGGTAGTCAAGCAGTTTTAGAGTCTAGTTAGTTTCTTACTTAACAGGGTTTGAACTCCAACTGCATACTTTTTTGCAATTTCTAAACATTTTTACTCGATTTCTTAAAATAGGGAAATAGGGTTCGAACTCCAACTACATTTTTTTTTTTTTTGCAATTTCTAAGCATTTTCACTTGATTTCTTAAAATAAGAAAGAAAAAAAAAGAGTAGGGTACGAACTCGAACTACATACTTTTTTTGCAATTTCTAAACATTTTCACTTGATTTCTTAAAATAAGAAAAAAAGAGTGGGGAGCATGGGTTTCGAACCCAGGATCAATCAATTAAATTAAAGTTGTGGTCAAAATCTATTCTACTAATATGAATCTAATAATTGGTGCATCTTTTATTAAAGTTAGAAATTTAATGCAGTGATTTTGTATTTAAATATCTCTTACTAAGTATTTATATAATTCACTTTACACAATTGAATAAGGTATTAAAAAAGTTTTAAAAAAGAATAAAATGGACTACCATTTATTATTTATATATTTTTTATTGTAATGAATTTATATATATATATATATATATATATAT
>BMAC01000292.1:1173414-1200059 GCA_014905375.1 Phtheirospermum japonicum | reverse complement strand
TATATATATATATAAATATATATATGGATTAAAATATTATTGTACCCCCAAATTCAAAATTCTGAATCCGCCATCGGTGGGTTGCACAAACTACTAGGTCTAAACAGTACTCCCTCGGTCCCGTTCTATCTGTCGTAGTTTTGAAAATCTTTTGTCTCGTTCTACCTGTCGCATTTATATTTTCAAGAGAGAATCATTGTTACTTTTTACTTTCCCAATAAAAATTAAAAGTTACTTTACTACTTTGACCCCTACCTTTATTATTTTATACTTTTAATTAATTTAAACAAAAGATATTATGGTCATTTGATATCTATAATTATAACACCAATTATCTTTCTTAATCTTCGTGAAATGGTTAACTGCGACAGATAGAATGGGACGGAGGGAGTATATAGGCACAGTATTCGATGAAAGTGGTAACACATTTATTTTTATTTATCTCACTAGCTTCCTAATTAGCTCCTATGGTGGTTTCTATTAGGGCCTGTCTGGATTAGCATTTATTGATATTCTAAATTGTGGTATTCAAAATTTTGGGGTATTCAAAATTCTATAAATAATAAGAATTCTTGTTTGTTATTGATATCAAATCATGTCTGAAAAGTGAATGATAATATTTTATTATATTGTATTTGATGTTAAGTCATGTGTGAAAAGTGGGTGATAGTTTATTATTATATTGTATTTAGTAATATTTAATTATTTAGTTGCAATATATTGTTGTTTGAGTATTTGATTTTTGAGTTTTAGAAAAAACGAGTATTCGGTATTTCAAATCCCGAATCCGATATTCAGAATCCTAACCCAAACAGGTCGTTAAGCATCGTAGAGTCTTAGTAAGGGAGTTATTTTGTATATATTCATGTGTGTTTTGTTTGTTTTTGTATGTTGGTTTACGTGTTTAAATAATATTTTATCGTAATTCTATTTATGTATTTCGTATCGTTTTTAACTTATTTTGCGCTTTTCGTCTTGTTTTTAAGATAATTTTTATTCCCGGGTTAAAAGGACAAGAACCTAGATGACGTTGAGGTCGGAAGGCGTATCGATCATGGTTATTTTCAAGATATATTTTAGCATTTACTTGGTGCGAAAATCAGACGGAAACGGGGTCGTGCCAAATTCGACGAAACGACCGAATGGTATCGAGCACAGCTCGTAATCCTGCAAAAGATGTTGCAAATGTTGCATTTCAGATATAACTCATTGACCCGATGTCCTATCAAATTTAATCTTATATAATTGTAAATCTCAGAGAGATACCTACAATATTCTTGTTTATCACTATGCCTAATTCGGTCGTTGAAGATGCTCAAAATCAGGTTAAAGCGGAAACAGTGCGGTGAAAATATCAGATGTGGCATGTCTTAATATGGAGGTCATAAACCTCTCTATGAAATGTGGACTTAGATGGTTCAAATGGTCAAACGAAAGTTAAGAGAAAGAGTTACATTTCATTAAACATATAGATGTAATTTGAACGTTTTTTACCTAAAAAAACTCTCTAACTCCATAAGTCACACGTAGCACGTGGCCTTATTGCTCGGCACCCTTGTTGTTTGCACTTGCTCACCACCTATTGTACAAGACATGATTGGATACCTTCGTTTCACCTATATTTTCCCCCCAAATGAATATACATGCCCCTTTTACTCCCATTTTCACACACACTCCATTTTTCAACATTTTTTAGGTTTTAGTGTTTTTTTTCTTCAAGTTTTCTTTCCCTTCTTAGATTTAAATTTCATTTCTTGCTATTTCCACTCAAGATTCAGCTTTCTTATGGATTTGTAGTATGGATATTGATTTCTTCCTTAATTTTATGTATGTGTTCTTAATTTCCATTGAATTGCTTTAGTTTCTTGCTTTGCTTTCAAAGTGAGTTTTAACTGTACTTTTTGTGTTCTTCACTGTCCTTGCTTTAAGTTCTTGCAATTCTTATGGTTTTATTCGTATGATTTTAGACTAAATCTAGTGGTGTAGGGCTTAGAAGAGTTGATTTATTTTTCTAAACATGTCTGTGTATTATTTAATTGGACATGGACTAATTGGAATATTTTGATTATTAATTAAGTGTTCTCGTAAAACCTTAAATGGTACGATTTAATTAGAGTCTCAATTTGAACTCTTGATTGGTACAGTTGAGCTTTTATCTAATTATTAATGTCAAACGGCTAGCATAATCATTGAGATGAGGCGAATCCCATAGACATTAGTTTATTTTCTTTTTCAACTCATTTGTAAAATTGTTTTTAATTGCTTTCCTTTACCACCGTTTTTAAATTATTTTCCTTATAATTCCATTTAAAAAAATATTTTTTGTTTTAAATCTGGTTTTTTAAAATGTTTAGTTTACATGCTTTCTTTAAATTTTAATTTTAGTTCTTAGATTTGAAAACCCCAATCGTGAACATATGTTTAGATTAGGTTGCTCATTTCTTATTTTCTATTTTCGTGACATTTTGCAATAATCACTTTCAATTAACATTTCTCGATATATACGACTTGAGTCACCTCACCGAACTACGATCGACCTATGCTCATGAGGGTGATCTTCAATTTTCTTATTTTAAAAGTGCGATGGAGATCGTATCAAAATTTATCATTGTTGGGTAAGGTTATAGGTTTCGTGATTTTTGTGCTTTGTTTTCATGTTTTAAATTAGGATTTTGATTGTTTTATGCTTTGTTAGTCTTTCTTTCATGCTTTATTTTCTTTTTTTTAGTTTATTTATCTTGTTTGCCCCACTAGTGCATTTGATCTTCTTTGCTAGTGTTTTGTTTTCAAGGATAAGATTCTTGATGAACCAATTATAGCCAAAAATCAAACACCACGTCCTGTTTATTTGAGGGAGTTTACCCGGTCGGTCATTAGCTCTTCATCTTCTTGAATCCATTTGAATCACGTGGGCAGCAATTACAATTTTCCATGGGCACCCAGCGAAAATTCCCTCAACTTCATTTGCGATTTTTTTCGTCGTGATTCAAATGCTTCCCCTTAAAAGGCCTCAAAGAAAATAATTTGAAAATGTGATTCATCCCATCAACAGTAAAGGATAGGGCGAAGACGTGGCTTATGACTTTGCTGCTCAATTCCTTGAAGATATGGGACGAGGTCTATGATCGATTTGTGGGAAAGTATTACTCCCATCAAAAGATGCAAACACTCGAACGAAGATAGCAACATTTGCTCAAGCGAGTAGAGTGACTTCTCATGAGGTGTGGGAGTTTTTTAAGGGACTTCTTATAGATTGCCCCCACCACCATATGCTTGTATCTCTTGAACCATAAATCTTCGAGTCTGTGAGTTATAATTCTCAATAGATAATCACTCGATCGACATGGGATCAAGTGAATGAAGTGAGTCCTTACTATGATGTGATGCAGTAATTCACCGATTCGACAAGAGAGGTCCTCCTTATTTGCCAATCCTCCCCTCCGAGATGATCATCTAAGTTTTATGACATATGGCCACGATTTTAGTGCGCGTGCCTAAGTTTCTAACTCTTCGGGCTTTGAGGGGCATTGTAATGTTGTTTCAAACAATAACATCATATACCTTACATTTTGTGATACTCAACTATCTACCTTACATATGTTTTGTAATATTTGATTTAAGTTGTGATACTCTTAGCTTGATGTGTGGCACTTTTGCTATGATTTATAACACTTTTATTTATAACTATAATATACTTATTTACTATAATTGGTAATACTTTTATATGCAAGTATAATTTGCATATTTCTCCTTAATATTGAGATACACACACACATAACTGTTAAAAAATAATCAATGGTCAATCAACCAAGTCTCATCAAGAATAATGCGGCCCCAACCATTGAATTTTCACCTCTTTTGAACGCATGGACACAATGACTTCATTATTTAGATAAAGAGGAACAATCTACACCAACACAACCTTTTGTGATACTTTAACAATATTTTGTGACACTGTAATAACATTTTGTGATACTATAACAATCTCTTATGATGCTTTTAAGACCTACTGTAACAAAAATATAGACGTAAAAATATAAATTATACATCAAAGATCTGTGAACTTTACTTATGTTTTGTGATACTGTAATGAATATTTTATGATACTTTAACAACATGTAGTACAAAAAATATAAAAGTAAGAATACTAATTAGATATCAAAAATCTATGGAACTATGCGTTGTAACACTTTAATTACTGTTTGTGATATTTTAAATATATTTAGTAATATTTTTATATAAAATATATTATGTTATATTGTGGTACTTTTAGTTGAAATTGTAATAAATTTACTATAATTTGTAATACTTTTATATTCTAGTATAATATGCATACTTTCACCTTAAAATTGTGATACTTTTAGAGTTTGATATGATGTTTAATATATTTTAACTTGAGATTAGTCTACATTGAAATGTCATAATTGGGGTTTTGAATAAGACGACCTTTTGGTTTTTTAATTTTTTTGTTGAAAAAGTCATAAGAATGAGAGGTGTTAAGCTTTTTATCATCTTGGCGTCGAGCTATTTTTCTGCACGACCTCCCCTACTGTATCGTCACCGCAGTAGAGTTCAACCACCAAGTTCGGGATGGACTGGTGTGGTTTCTCTATGCATAGGACACCATAATATCAAACCATGAACGAAGAAAGGCATGAGAGAAAAGCCTATTGGCTAGTGAGTCATATAAATAAGGTTAGAAATTTAATTAGATTACTATGGCTAAAATCTCAAAAATCTGAAACTGAATGAAGTTTCTATTATGTTATTATGCTTATAATAAATGTACATGTCTTCAACATATTCCGCTTCTAATTCGTCATCCACATCTGCTGCATCGATATCCACTGTCAGATCCTTTGACTTCTTCGTAAGTCGCTCGAAAAGGTCGAATATATTAATAACATTACAATGAGTCCTTGACATGACAATGAAAAATATAAGCTCAATTAAAAATTATAACAATAAGAACAAGAACCTTGGTTATAGCAATAAGAGTTTTGTTGGGCTTCTTTGACTATTCTTTCATTAATCTTCTTCGTCCACTTTCTCAGCTTAGGTCCTTTTCATTTGAGCTTATGACAATCACTTCTTCCTTCTTTTACTTAATCATAGGACAAGCCCCTTCTTAGCTTTGGGTTTTTCAGCATTCTTCCCACCAAAATAACATTCTCATTCTCTACTAGCACATGATTTATGCACATGGTAATAATAATAATAATCGGCTGGGCCATTACAAAAAGGGATAAATAATTACGAAATCTACCCCGTGATTTAGCTTAATTACAATGAGGACTGTCGTGGTTTTCCTCTACTACTAATAGAAAAAATAAAATAAAAGACAAATAATAATAATAATAATAATAATAATAATAATAATAATAATAATCAGAATCAGAATCAGAATCAGATTCTTGCCTTGTAGTGGTTTTTATCTGCTACTACTTATGCATTTACCAAGTTTCCGATGTCTCTCCGGACACTACGATTTCGATCTTCGACTTGCATGTTTTTCTGCCTCACTCCTCCATCCAATAACCATAGGAAGAATATATGTATGTATGTATATGTATAAGATTATTATCAATCATACGGGTTGTTGTTTTTTTTCTTTTTCAAAAGATACTTATCTCTTCTCTAGGCCAAATCATGGAGAATTATAGGCCTAGATAGAAAATTTAATGCTAGTTTCAAACAATAGAATCATATACTTAAAGAGCCACCGACTAAAAATCTAATCGGGAATCATTTCCTACAAATATATACACACATCAAAATATCAAAATGTGGTTACTAAGACACGGAACAATATCATCAAGTTTAACGAAAAATCACTCGAACGACTTAAAAAGCTTACACAAACAATAAGAAGTTTATTCAACAAATGAGCTTTCATTGCTCGACGACTAAGCAAAATCACATACACATTTCTCAATTTAAACAATCATAGATGCTGATACGGCACTAAAAATCCGTACGTGATATATGGGGGTATTTATGGTAAGCGACCTCATTTCTGGGAAGTGAGCGAGCTGGATGGTTTCTTTGGAAAGATGGGCGAGCTGGTTTGTAGAGTAGCGACCTTGAGTATGAGGACGAGTTCTCATATATGGTCGCGACCTCTTATGTTTTGTGTTGGGTGATGGAGCTCGGTTATAGGCTTTATAAATATCAATCCCACATGCTTAATATGGATGGTCTATGGGGTCCCGCGGACTATATGGAAAGAATAACAGGCTCAGGCCTATTCTGGTAAGAGATATATTATTTATGGGAACTTAGCATATTGGAGGAATCCTAATTCTAAGTCGGTCATGGTATCACGGTATTTATGGAATTGTGGTGGGAGAAGGAAACCGTGGCTTGGGGAGGACTTCTCTTGTCTCTATAAAAGGGGTGCATACCTCTCGTTATTTTTAACTTTCTTTTATCGTATTTGGGCTCTCAGAACTACCTCTTTCTTTATCTAACTTAAGTATTGGAGGACCTTCAAGGGTCTGACATCCGACCCGCCTGAAGTTGTTGTTTTGCCGGATCGGCTAGGTCGCCAAGAAGATATCTGGAGGCTTATCAGGTCGCTGTGACGTATTTGAAGGTTGTTTCAGGTCGCTGGTCTCAGATTTGAGGTTAGTACCCCATATTCTTGGTAACCAATCGATTTGGATTTATCAGATGCTAAGAACCAATAATAAATCATCTAAGCAAAAGACGAAGAATTAAAACGGATAAAAAGAAGAAAAATAAAAATAATTTGAGAAACACCTTTTCCAGGTTGTAGATCTCAGTTGAAAGAAGAGAGACAACGTGAGGCCTCTTTGCGATGCCTTTTGAAGATGCTTTAGTTCCTCCAAGTCCAGCGCCAAATTTTAATTGTTCTCCATTTTTGATCTATTATTCTACTCAAAATTGTTCCTTCTAATGAAAATCGACTTTCACTTAAGTTTCATATATTCCGGTGAAGAGAAACCGGGCGAATTCTCGAGATCGATAAGCAAAACCTTAAAATTTAATATACCTTGAATCGCCACAAAATTAGAAAATAGAAGAGAATTTCTAACTTAAATCAAGCTCATCCGAGCCTCAGGTCAACCCCACCACCATCAATTTCATTCATCTTTGAGAACCACCATATCCTCTGATGAAACTTGAGGTCCCGCCGAACTCCAAAAACCTGTTCGCCCCTAATTAGTATTGACAAAAATCAGAAGCCTGACCATCCTAGTACCAAATTGCACTTCTCGCGCGCCGTCGGTCAACTTGTAAATTGTAGCTGGTCACCTCTGTGAGTTTTGGTGGTTGACGGTATGCTGAAGAATTTTCGTGAGGAGTGTTTGAGATTGTGGTGAGAAGAGAGCTTTGTTCAATTTTATTAATTCGGATTAGTGGAAGGGTGAGATAGGGGGTTTATTAAATAAATATTGTATTTTTTTATTCAAAATTGAGAAAATAGTACCAAAACAAAATTGAAAAAGTAGGTCGGGACGCCACTTGGAGTATGGCGTCCTGCTCACATTCTAAAAGGTAGAAATAAAAACCGTTCTAAAATATGAGCGGGACGCCATTCCCAGTGGCGTCCCGCACCTAAAGTGACATTCTAGAAAGTAGAAATAAAAACCGTTCTAGAATGTGGACCTAAAGTGACTTTCCACTCTTTTTTGGGGCTGAAATTAAAAAAAAAATTAATTGACATTTTCAAAAAATTAATGATTTTTTCATTTACAAATAAAATCAATTTTATTAAATAATTATCAACTAAATAAGAGACGAATAAATTTGAATTTTCGCATAATTAATGATTTCTCACAAAATAAATAAATTAAGACTTTTTTTCACATAATTAATAATTTCATATAAATTTAATCTTTCACATAATTAAGAATTTTACACAAAATTAATCAATTGACATATTAACAAATTTAATTTTTCACATAATTAATAATTTATATATTTGTGAATTTATATGTTTTTGTTAATTTTATTTATTAATTGGTTTTGATTGTGATGAGATTCTTATTATGTGAAAAACTAAACTTATATGAAATTATTAATTATGTGAAAAAAGTCTTAATTTATTTATTTTGTGTGAAATTATTAATTATGTGAAAATTCGAATTTATTCGTTCTTGTTTAGTTGTTAATTATTTAATAAAATTGATTTTAATTGTAAATGAGAAAAATATTAATTTTGTGAAAATGTCAATTAATTTGTTTTTTAATCTCAGCCCCAAAAAAGAGTGCAAAGTCACTTTAGGTCCACATTCTAGAATGGTTTTTATTTCTACCTTCTAGAATGTCACTTTAGGTCCGAGACGCCACTAAGAATGGCATCCCGCTCACATTGTAGAACGGTTTTTATTTATACCTTCTAGAGTGTGAGCGGGACGCCACTCCAAGTGGCGTCCCGACCTATTTTTTCAATTTTTTTTTTTTGTAATATTTTCTCAATTTTGAAAAAAAAAAAATACAATATTTATTTAATAATAGGTTAAAAGTGGTTTCATTTTATGAGATCGGCCTCATGTAAGTATTTGACTTTATATAATAAATATGAATATTATATGTGAAAAGTATTATTGTACTAGAGTTCCTGAGACGAGAAGAAATTGGTTTCAATTAACGTAAATTCATAATCATCGCTAGGGATGTCAATCAAACCTGAGACTCATACTGAGCCGAATAACTCGAGAAAAAAGTAGGTTAGGGCTGAAGATTTATTCCGAAAATTTGTAGCCCGAACTATCCCATTCCGAGCCAAATAACCCAAGTGGGCTAACCCGACTAGCTCAATCGACATCCCTGCATCAATATTTTAGCCTTTTGAAGAATTAAACTAAAGTATGTTATCATTTATATTGTTAGACATTTCATATTTTATAAAGTTTACTTTAAGAACTTGAACTATTAGAATTGAACTCAAAAAATTTATTCAATCAATTAGTGTTAAACTATGTTAGTTTGAACTTAAAACTTCAACTTCCATTTGTTCATTTAAATGATATTTATTTTGATGAGTTAAATAATATTTTTTATGATATAGTTAGTATTCATTATTCAAATTGGAAATTTAAGAGACAATTAATATGTGACTTTTACATTTTTATTTTTCTTTCTTTATTTTTTTTCTTTTTTGTAAACTTGTTATTCCGACGGGCTAGCTAAAAAATTGAAGATTTAGGGTTAGAATTGAGAATGTTCAACCTGATAAAAATCCAACCAGAATCGGCCCAGACCTAAATCGTAAGCTTGACAACCTGAGCGGGCTGCCCGATTGACATCCCTAATCATCGCACATTGAATCATATTTATCGTACACAAAATACAATTTTCACTTAACTCAATATAATACAATTATATTCATTATACAGAACATATTTATCACATAAAATATACATATAAATAAGCATAGTTTTTCCTTATTTCAATAAAAACTCAACGTAATATATATATATATATATATATATATATATATATATATATATATCATACACAATATTCACATTCATTATATATAAAATATAGTTATAAGTTTTACTGATATAAATTAGTATAGTACAATTATACATCATATATAGATATGTGCATGCACTCTGGTGGGTATAATCTGCCACCACTTAATAAATTGTCATTTTTTAAACAACAATAAAAGGGTATTATCCCGAATTCCCCTAATTATTATTTGATTTTTATATCGAGTGTGTCATCATTTTAATTACGGGAGTTTGGGAATAAATTTTCAACGGTGTGTTTAAATTGTGATCTAGTCCCTCATAAAAAGAAATTGTTCTTCACACCCTCCTCCTATTTTATTATTTAAGTTAACTCCTTATTATTGGATAATCCAAAAATACCCCTCATTTTGTCAAAGTCACATCCTCGGCTCAAAACACGAAAAATGCTTTGCCTCTATATTCTCCCCCAAACACCAATAGAAACCTTGAATTTTCACCTCAACAAGAAGACCTTTTTTTTTATCAACTCACCTAGCCCTAATTCATTATCATCTTCTCTAACCTTGAGAAATTCCAGAGAATTGCAGAAGTTAGCCATTGTTTCGAAGAATGAGGAGCTCAAAATCTTTTCCTCCTATCGACAACCCGTCAACCTCTGCAGGGAAAGTAAGAATAGAGATGAGTCCTGCTCTTCATGCTGACAAGCCATCGACCTCCGCTGGGAGTGTAAGAGAAATGGAAACAAATGCGACCTCCGTGGGAAATTCAAAAAAAGAGATTTGTTTATAATTTCAATTTCTCAATCTCAAGGCTTGAATTAGTGTAGCGTCGCTTTTGCGTTGGAGGAAAATAATACTTAGGATTTTTTTTTCAAATATTGCATACTTAATTTATCAATGAAAAACCAAGAAAAATTATTTGATAGCAAGGGGTTCTTCATGTAATTGTTGAGTTTGGAATCTTTACTGGTGTTACATTTAATTAACTCGATTCTCGAGTTTTTAAATTAGATTTTGTACCCCTGTATTTTTTTTTTAATTTTCAAATATTTGATCTTGAAGTTGAAATGCAGAATTCAATACATATATGAAAAATATAATTAAATGAATCCCAGTAGTGTTTGTCATTTTAAGTTTTTTTCTTCTTTTAGGTAGCATCCGTGACTTTGTATACCTTTTGACAATGGGATCATTGGTATTCAACTCACGAACTTGTGTCAAATTGATCTAAAACTATTAAGAATCAGGTATGTTATATTGAGTCTTATTAAGAAAACAAAATTATTAGCTGGTTTTAGTTTATTTCGTTGTTGTTATATGAACTTGGTTTGTTTTGACGTTTTGCATAAATTTATTTGATATTTTTGCATTGAAAATCATTCACTAGTTTTGTAGGTATTATGAATTAAATTCCAATAGTCTTAGTTTTTTATATTGATGTTTATTTATATATAATAGGTTGGCGATAAGTTATCTCGGTGCTCGCCAACAGCTTTGAAAGAAACAATGGATGTGATCACTCCATTACTTACCGACTAACAAAAGGACGCTCTAAAAGGGGGTCCTTTTCACTTCTTCATGAGTAAGCAAAATTTAAAATCTGGCAACAAAATAGTGGAAGCCTTAGTTAGTAGGTATATGCCAGATAAAAATGCTTTTATTTTAGGAGATAATATACTCGTGATTTTCAAAGCTTCCGAATTTTGCATTACAATGGGGCTAAAACTTGGTGGCCGAGTTGTAGATATGTATTCGGAGTGGAGAACAGACTCCGTGAACAGGTTATTTTCGAGTGAAAACCCTCAGTGTAAAAAGAGTAAAGGTCTGTTATTACAGCAATAATGAAGAGATTTGCTGGAGATGATAGTCGTACAGATGACCTTTCTCGGATGTACACTTTTTGGTTTTTAATTCTATTTTATTTCCGCATTCTTCTTATGCGACACCAAAATCTTTGCTCCCGTACATTGATGATCTGGCAAGGATTTGTGAGTATGCGTGGGGCGATGTTACTCATATATTCTTAGTTAAAGAGCTCGTTCGGCATGTTAGAGATAAAGAAAAGTAATACATTGATGGATGCACAATAGGCTTGATGGCTAATGAAGTTTTATTTAGGTTTTACTATATAAATAATGTTCAAGTATGATGCTAGAACTTAGTTTAAATTTATGCAGGCTTGGCTATATGAGCGCATTCTATCACTAGGTTTTCGCTCGAATATTTTTATAATTCCACGAGTATTTCGATAGATGAGCAGCAAAATGCCTTCAACAATTGAAGGAGCTAAAAAGGTGCTTAGTCAAGTCGAAAGACACAAGTTATCAGTTTTATTTTGTAAAGTAGTTTGCTTATGTATATTAAATACTTACTCACTTTGAAAACTTGGAATCTTCAAATTTATCCAGTAATTCCTGAGCGTGAAGAGATATCATTTCTACAAAACCAGGATTATATCTAATCGGTTTTCTTTCATTTTGTCATTTATTTTATTGCCTTGTTTTTCTAATTCACAATAAAAGCAGTTTCAAGATTGACAATAATCTCCAAAAGAATGGTACTGTGAAATTTTAAAGGGTGTTTCTCCTCATTATTTTTCTCCTTATAAAGGACAAATATAGAAGGTCAAATCAATATCATACAACTTCTTCTAGGGCTCTTATAATTACCCAAAACCTAGAGGGTAGTTCTTAAAATTCTCTCTTTAACTGGAATATGGTGAGATAGAAAAAGAAACTATTTTATTTTATTGCTTACTATTATTGTAAATAATATTTTTATTCTTCTTCCACAGGGATCTTTTGGCGTTGATAAATTGTTGATACAATTGATTAAAGAATATGAAGATCTTAAGAGTCAAATAGAAGAATTGAGAGCCGAGAAAAATGAAGATAATGATGTGATCGTGTCAGGAGAGGAAGAAGGAAAGGATAAAGAGGAAGATGAGGATGAACAAGGAGAATTTATGGTGATTGAGTGTAGAGGAGAAGACGTGGAGACTGGATTTGAAAATATTGGGAATGATGATACGGAAGAGTCGGCAAATGAACATGACACTGGTGAAAATGCTGGGAATGATGACGTTGAAGAGTTAGATGGGACAAATGATCAAGACATGGCTGAAAATGAGAGACGAGAAAGAATGTTCTATCCTGAGAAGAATGATGTGAGTGATAGTGTGAATGATAGTGCCGAAGGTTCACATGTTTCACCGGAGCTGAAAAATGCCAACAAACAATCTTCTATGGTGAAGAAGGTGATGACATGGGCAAATAGGAAAAAAAAAAGGTGAAATATTTGGATTTCATTACCTCACCATCATCGGAACCCACTGCCAAGCGTCGAGACATGAAAGAAATACAAAATTACCTACGATACATATTAATGATGTTGAGGTACAATAATATTTAAGATTGTTTTTCTGAAATCCTTAAAATGTTACTAAACCAACTTAGGAAAATGCATGAGGATGAATATACTAGTGATCCCAAGGAGTCATTGGAGATTTATAGAGAACATACTGGTTTTTGTGGGAATGTCTAGGCCTCTATTGTGGATATCAATGTCATTGAGTCGTACCTCTCAAAAGATGACCTCAGGTAAATAATCTGCGTTTATCGGATAAATTTATTATTGAAATATTATATGTTATATTGGGATATTCACAATCGTTTTTTATTGGTTAGTATGAATGTGCGGGGCAAAATGAATTTTATCGGGGGAATTACTGTGTGCTCTATTGTTTGTAAAAGAGTTGAATACTCGACTAATGATTTCTACATAGAGATTTTGCAAAGCGGTCAACTATCCATCATTTTATTGTCAACATTTGTACAAGTAATTTATTAATAATTAATTTAATTTATTATTCTCATTATAATGAATACTAAAGTTTCTACTTATTTATAGATTGATGTGTTAGATGCTTTTGAGTGGCGGGGCAGTAACCGGACTGTGAAATGAGAAGAGTATGAGAAATTTACTTTTCAACTCCTTAAAAGCACCATATCAATCCTTGAGAAAACTTTCATGTCATGTACAGACAATCTCAAGTATATATTCTTTTCGGTATATAAGAAGTACCATTTCTTTCTTTTAGTATTAGACATGAAGCAGAAGAAGTCTGTTTACTTTAACTCGGCAGATAATGCCATTTATAGGGGGCAACAAAAACTTTGGTTAGTACCTTTTTTTTTTGTGTGTTTGTTTGTGATTAGAATATGTGTTTCATGTTGTTGAAATATTTTTTTCAATTTAACTTATTTTTAAGTAAAGTTTTTGGTTGGTTATATTGGCTTCAAATATGGGATAAAAGTTGAAAAGAAACTCAAATTTCATTTCGTACAAAGTCAAGAGGGGTCAACAAATTGTGGAGTGCTTGTGTGTCTGTACATGGATTGTTACACCGTTGATACTGAAGAAATGTGGACACGACAACAAACATGGACAATTGGTACATATGGAGCGTACATGGGTGCTCGGATTCTTGGGCATGCAAATGGAATTTTGGGACAACAATGAGTACAGTGTAGCATATTCATGTATTTGGTTGGTTGAACTTGTTATTGCATTATTATGAATGTGTTTACTTTTTGGGGTAGTGAACATTGTGCAGTTTTTAGAGAAGTGAAAAATATGTTGGTGGAATTTACATTATTTTGAACCTAAGTACTATTTTCGCTCCCATCAAGTATAACTTATGTTTCGACTAAGTACCGCAACCATACTAAACAATATAATGTTTATTTTCCACACTAAGTACTAGTTATATTGAACCTAAGTACCATTTTTACTCCGATCAAGTATAACTTATGTTTCGACTAAGTACCGCAACCATACTAAACAATATAATGTTTATTTTCCACACTAAGTACTAGTTTTGTTGAACCTAAGTACTATTTTCACTCTAATCAAGTATATCTTATGTTTCGACTAAGTACGCCAACCATATTAAATAATATAATGTTTATTTTCCACACTAAGTACTAGTTATATTGAGCCTAAGTACTATTTTCACTCCGATCAAGTATAACTTTTGCTTCGACTAAGTACTGCAGCCATACTAAACAATATAATATTTATTTTCCACACTAAGTACTAGTTATATTGAACCTAAGTGCTATTTTTACTCCGATCAAGTATGACTTTTTCGACTAAGTACCGCAACCATACTAAACAATATAATGTTTATATTTTACACTTAGTTTATTTCGACTAAATACTATTTATATATTAACTCTTAATCTTACATTTTATATGTATAGACAAAGTATTGATGTATATATGCGTGGATGACAAGGTATAACTCGCAATAAGATAAATGACAAAATACCATGTAGATATAGAACCAATAATGTTGTCCTTTAAAATGTATTGAATTTCAAGTATTGTTGATGTTTTTCATGATAAGATTATTGAGTAGACTCATTTATCCCGAATATATTTATACTCCATGTGCATTTTTCTTATTCATTATGCATTTAGTAGCTAGTTCACATGTACTTAGTACTTAGTTGGGGAAAATTGCTTTTTTGGTCCAATATGTTGTCCACTTTCCAATTTTGGACCAAAATATTGTCCAATATCAAAACACATACACGAAGTTGGCAAAATCATCAAAAAAAGGTACAAAATTATCCTAATCGGGCCCGAATGCTGATGTGGTGTGATTATTTATTCTCTTATCATTTTTACTTTATTCTTAATAATTAAATGAAAAACAAAATTATCATTTACCAATTTTGCCCCTTTTCCTCATAAATAGAAGAGACATGCGAAGCCCAACTGCTGCTGATGAGTGATGACCGAAATTAATAATCAGCTCCTCCTCAAAACCATGAGACTAACTCGATATTTCTTTCTTCTCTCTTAATTATTTAAAATTCAGCTCCCCCTTTTTCTCTCGCTTCACATGGCGGCGGAGGCCGATGAATTGGCGGCGGTGCTGGACTTCCTGAGGAGGAATGGGCTGTCGGAGTGCGAATCGGCGCTCATGGAGGACATCATGGAGAAATCCCAACTGGGTTCCTCGGAATTCGAGAAAGTCTTCTTCCCCATGCCGCCGCCGCTCAGGATTCCGGAGGGGTGGAGCCTGCCGGAGCTTTCCGACGGTGGCGGTGAGAGCTCGTCGGATGATGAGTTCGTGAGTTCGGGTTCTTCTACGACTGAATTATGTTCTTCTGAATTTACAAACCCGTACGGGATTCGGATGACCCGCCCGTCTTCCCAATCATCGTCCGATAGGCTATCTCAAGTCGGTACAGCTTGTGATTACCCCGATTTCGATATGCAAAATGACCTCTTCTGGTACAAGGAGAAAGACGAAGATTTCACGATCACGCACCACTTTAATGGCGCCGACTTTTACGGCCACTCGGCCGAGGACAAATTTGTAACCACCGCTGGTAGCATCAAGTACATCGAAAACCCAAAAAATGAAGATTGCAAAGATTATTACGAACTCGGCGAAAACATTAGGTGAAAACGTTAGATGAATTACGGCCACTCGACTTTTATCGTGTGAAAACGTTAGGTGAAATACTTACGGAGAGTGAGAAAATAGACTTTTATAGCAAAAGGGATTTGATGTACGACCTGGTCGAAGGTTGACGATACGAATGAATTTGATGTGGTTAAGAAAGATGAGGGGCAAAATGGGAATTTCAAATGTGAGTTTATGTATGATGAGGTTATTACGGGAGAGTCTGGTGAGCCTGAAGTTGCGTTAAATGAAGAGGACGGTGCTATGTTTGATGATGAGTTGGCAATGTATGAGACTAAGGAGGACGATTTCGAGATATTCAATTTGAGAATTATACACAGAAAAAACTGAACCGGATTCGAAGAGAACAAGGATTTTCCTATCGTGATTAATAGTATCATAGCGGGCCGATATTACGTTACGGAGTTCCTCGGATCTGCGGCCTTCAGTAAAGTTGTCCAGGCCCATGATCTTCACTTGGGAATGGATGTTTGCTTGAAGATCATAAAAAACGACAAAGACTTTTTTGATCAGAGCTTAGACGAAATCAAGTTTCTCAAATTCGTAAACAAATTTGACCCTGCTGATGAACGGCACAGTTTACGTCTTTACGATTACTTCTACTTCCAGGAGCACCTATTTATTGTCACCGAACTCTTGAGAACAGATTTGTACGAATTTCAAAATTACAACCAAGAATCCGATGGGGAGCCATATTTTACGTTGCCCAGGCTGCAGGTCATAACCCGGCAATGTTTGGAGACGTTATCATATCTGCATGATCAGGGAATCATTCACTGTGATCTAAAGCCGGAAAATATTCTGATCAAAAGTTACAGAAAATGCGAGATAAAAGTTATCGATCTTGGAAGCAGTTGTTTTCAGACAGACCACGTGTCTCTGTACGTGCAATCTCGTTCTTACTGGGCTCCCAAGGTTATGTTAGGCCTATCTTACGACCAGAAGATTGACATGTGGTCTCTCGGGTGTATTTTAGCAGAGCTGTGTTCTGGAGTGGTACTTTTCCCAAACGAAGGGATCGTAATGCTTCTTGCACGCATGATCAGAGTGATTGGTCCGATCGACATAGAAATGCTACGAAAAGGCCAGGAGACCCATAAGTATTTCACGAAAGAATATGATCTCTATTATATAAATGAGGACACGGACAAGGTGGAGTACATTGTCCCCGAGGAGACATCGTTGGAGCATCACTTGCAGATTTTCGATTTTTGTTTTCTCGACTTCTTGAAATATTTGCTCGAGATCAATCCAAAGAGACGGCCCACAGCAAGAGAGGCTTTACAACATCCTTGGATATCATATGCCTATGAGGTCAATTCTTGTTGAGGATTTTTTCTTTTTTTGCAGTAATCTAGATTGATCCAAAAGAGTAATCTCTGTGTTTTCACAACAACCATATGATAATTCAACCAGAGATCAGAAGAAAAAATTCACGTGAAAACAATTCCTCCTCAGCACCGCCGCCATATCTTCTTCATCATCCATTCACCAATTCCCCCTTCTCCTTCGTCGCAACCACCATCTGTCCACCACCCGCCGCCTCTATTCCTCCAAACGCAATGTCGTTGAAATCTCGAAGAAAGAGGCCATCTTGATTCCCTCACCAGCAACGCCCTCTGCCGCCGGTGCCCGACCTCCCCCCTTTCCGCGTCTACTGCGGTTTCGATCCCACCGCCTAGTCCCTCCACCTCGGCAACCTCCTCGGCATAATCGTCCTCTCCTGGTTCCTCCGTTGTGGCCACCGCATCGTAGCCCTAGTCGGCGGCGCCACTGGCCGCGTCGATGATCCCTCCGGCAAATCCATCGAACACCCCGAGCTCGATCCCCTCTCCTTAGATAGAAACATATCCGCAATCTCGTCCACAATCCGGACCATTCTATCCTCATCTTCGTCCTTAGTCTCCGTTCTAAACAATTACGATTGGCGAAAAGACGTGAAGCTTCTAGATTTCCTCAGAGACGTCGGCCGATTCGCTCGGGTCGGGTCAATTATTAAGGAGAATAAAAAGGGCAAAATTGGTAAATGATAATTTTGTTTTTCATTTAATTATTAAMAATAAAGAAAAAAATGATAAGAGAATAAATAATCACGCCACATCAGCATTCGGGCCCGATCAGGATAATTTTGTACTTTTTTTGATGATTTTGCCAACTTCGCGTATGTATTTTGATAGTGGATAATATTTTGGTCTAAAATTGGAAAGTGGACAACATATTGGACCAAAAATAAAATTTTCCCTACTTAGTTATTATGCATCCAGTACTTGGAAGTTTTAATTTTATTCGTTATGCCTGGTACTTAGTGTATGTGTTGGGGTTTTCTCGAATTGAACCCCGCAGGATCTTTTTGGATATTCATATTTTAATTATGTGTTCATGTAAATCATATTTTCATGCATATGAATGTGTTCACACGTCCGGATTAAAACATGCACGGCAGATTCAAATTTAATAAAGCGGAAACATAAATATTGAATCCACTTACAATAATTAGACGGTCTGAGGACAAGATCAAAGGTCTGATCTTACTGTTGAATGAAGATTTATTCGAAGCCTCTCCTCTCCCTCAAAGCCGTCGAATTTCTGCAGCAGATTCAACTCCCGGATCTTCTGTATTCCCGGATTGCGTATCTGATACAGAGTGGGCTGTATACTATAGATAGGATTGTGAGTTCTATGGAGATCAGGTAAGAACCAAGAGGGGCTGATTTTTTMGTGTAAATATGTGTGTGGTTTTCAAAAATRACACCCCTATTTATACTTAGGGTTTTCTAAAATCAAGCCTCCAAACCCTACTGGGTTTATGCCTCTATCTCATGTTCCATCTCCAGTCCACTTACAGTCATATTGGGCTACAARAGGGATCRAGAAGAATATTAAATTGGCCCATTAATTTATTTAATTTCTAATATCCAATAAACTTAGGATATAATTAAATAAACTAAGTTTTACTTTTATTCCACTAAAAAGGTAAAACTGACCTACCAATTMAATACATATTTCTGAATAAGCTTTCCTCTTTAGTCCAGCCATTCCCCGTGTTTAAGATTTAATGTTCATTAATTAATTAGTTATGTAAGCCTCTGACAGCTATAATTAATTAACTTCTAAAACCTTGAGTAGTACCACACAAGCTTTATTCATGCACGGAATAAATTCTACCTGCAGGGTTTCAACATGCACTTGTGTTTCCTCAAGAGAACATCATCAACCTGGCGAACCAGGACACGGTGCTCATGCATACTGTTCGGGCTCATCATACATGAACTGACATTGCCCAAAATATCGAATCTATTGATCTACGAAAAAAACTCACCCATTGATAAATCAAAGCAATGATCAGTACAAGAATATGATCGGCAGCATCACATGAGTTCAGAACCCGAACTCTGTGGATCTTTATTCTCTCACTATTTGGGTCAGAGACAGAGAATAGTATCCTATCGCGATCCTTTCCTCAAATACACTACACGGTGTGTACTAGAATAATCAGTCAATCAAGATAAACTGACTTGTCAGATTATCCTACGGTTTATCGATGGTGTGTTCAGGACCATCTATGCCGTGAGCATTTAATACAATACAAGGTTCCGATGATATGATCTTACCGTGTGACTCCCCACACCATATCATCTACAATGTATGTATATGGAACATTTACACTAGAATAATTATATAAAATAAACTAAAATGCAAACAGTGACTGCAAAACCATTTCATATCATCATAAATAATTAGTATAAGTATACGAAGACATGTGCTTCCAGTATACTAAACTAAAAATCTCCCACTTATACTTGAAGCATGTCTTTCAAGCATAATAACAAACTGGCTAACTCTCCAATCTAACTATCTACTCAAAGCGCGCCACCAGGTCTGCATCTCATCCCCATTTTCTCCACGTGACCATAAAAGGTCTTAGCCGGAAGGCTCTTCGTGAATGGATCAGCCAAATTGTCCTCAGATGCAATCTTGACCACCGCCACATCTCCTCTCTTAACGATCTCGTATAAGGTGGTACTTTCTCTCTATGTGTTTATTTTCTTTGTGGGCTCTAGGTTACTTCGAATTTGCCAATGTACCAGAGTTATCACAGTATATCGTGATAGTATTTGGCAAATCAGGGACCACGCTCAAGTCCAACAGGAAACTACAGAGCAAGACCGCCTCTTTAGCTGCCTCAGAGGCGGCTACATACTCGGCCTCCATGGTGGAATCCGCAATGCATTTCTGCTTTATGCTTCTCCATGCAATAGCTCCGCCTCCCAGTGTAAACACATAGCCCGAGGTAGACTTTCTTTGATCTTTATCGGATTGAAAATCTGAGTCCGTGTAACCCAAAGGTACTAAACTATCAGAGCGGTATACCAACATGTAATCTCGAGTCCGTCTAAGGTACTTGATAATGCCTTTTACCGCAGTCCAGCGACCTCGTCCAGGGTTAGACTGATATCTGCTTACCATGCCAACTGCATAGCATATATCAGGCCTAGTGCATAGCATAACATACACTAAGCTCCCCACTGCCGAAGCATATGGAACCTTACTCATGTCATCTATCTCAGACTGTGTTTGGGGACACATTTTCTTGGATAGATGAATTCCATCCTCAAAAGGTATAAAACCTTTCTTGGAATTTTCCATGTTAAACCTTGCTAGCACTGTATCGATATAGGTCGCCTGAGACAGACATAGTATCCTCCTTTTGCGATCACGAATGATCTTGATGCCAAGGACGTGTCCGACTTCTCCCAATCCTTCATATCGAACTGTTTGGACAACCACACCCTTATGTCGGATAATACCTTTTTGTTGTTTCCAATAAGCAGGATATCATCTACATAAAGTACGAGGAATACTACCACGTTTTCATCACATTTCTTGTACACACAGCTCTCATCCGGACTTTACACGAATCCATATGACTGGATGACCTCATCAATCCGGATGTTCCAAGACCTCGATGCCTGCTTAAGTCCATAAATGGATTTCTTAAGCTTGCACACTAAGTGCTCTTGTCCTTTAGCAATGAAACCCTCTGGTTGCTTCATGTGGATGTTTTCCTCAAGACTTCCATTTAGAAAAATGTCTTGACATCCATCTGCCATATCTCATAATCCATATGAGCAGCAATAGACAAGAGAATCCGAATTGATTTAAGCATGGCTACTGGTGAAAAGGTTTCCTCATAATCGATCCCTTCTTTCTGAGTATACCCTTTCGCCACCAATCTAGCTGTGAAGGTTTCAACCTTCCCGTCAGGTCCTCTCTTGCGTTTGTAAACCCACTTACAACCAATGGGTTTTATCCCATATTGTGGTTCTATAAGCTCCCAGACTTGATTGTGATCCATAGATCCAATTTCAGATTCCATCGCAGTTTTCCAAGAAATTGAATCTTTGTCTCGCACCGCCTCATCATAGGTCCTGGGATCCAATTCATTTAGTCCCTCTGGGAAATCTGAAGCCTCTCCCAGACCAATGAATCTAACAGGTTGGCGTACAACCCTCCCACTGCGACGAGGCGGTTCTTGTACTTCCATGACACGTTGTGCAGTATCTGGTAGTACCTCTTCTTGTACAACTGGTGTGGAATTCGATCCTTCCCCTCTTAGTTCCTCAAGGACAATTTGGCTACTTGACTTGTGGTTTATAACATATGTCTTCTTTTAAGAATCGAGCATTGGTGCTAACAATGATTTTCTAATCCTTAGGACTATAAAATAAACCTCCTTTCGTTCCTCTAGGATATCCAACAAACAGCCTTACATCTGTACGGGGAGCCAGCTTATCAGCTTCCTTGTCTAACACATGTGCTGGACTACCCAAATCCGAATATGCTTCAAACTGGGCTTTTGTCCAGCCCATAATTCTGTGGGCGTAGAAGGAACTGACTTTGATGGAACCAAGTTAAGAATGTAAGTCGCTGTCTCCAGTGCATATCCCCAAAACGAAATATGTAACTCCGAATAGCTCATCATCGATCTAACCATCTCTAACAGTGTTCTATTCCTCCTCTCCGCCATGCCATTTTGTTGTGGCGTTCCAGGCACAGTTAGCTGAGATGTAATCCCAAGCTCTGCCAAGTAATCCCTAAATTCAGTTGAAAGGTACTCGCCTCCACGATCAGATCGTAGTGACTTGATACTTTTACCTGTTCGTTTCTCTACTTCCGCCTTAAACTCTTTGAATTTCTCAAAGCATTCTGACTTGCGAAGTAACAGATAGATATAGTCGTATCTAGAGTAATCACCAATCAAAGTGATGAAATACTCGAACCCTCCTCTTGCCTGAATCGACATAGGGCCACACAGTCAGAGTGAATCAAATCTAATAGCCCTTCGGATCGGTTTCCTTTCGATTGGAAAGTACGCTTGGTCATGTTTCCTTCTAAACAGGATTCACACAAAGGAAATGATTCCAGAACCAAAGAAGACAATGGTCCATCATTTACCAACCTTTGTATCCTCTTTAGATTAATATGACCGAGCCTAAGATGCCAAAGATAGGTTTGATTCAATTCCGAAGGTTCTTTTCTTTTGTTAGAGTTAATAATCGAAGTATTCAAAAGTTGCTTTGGTGTAGTATTAAATGTTGGTTTGAGAATGTAAAGTTGTCCATTCAATGTGCGAGAACAGATAAAACGTTTACCACTAAAGACAACAACCTTGTCATCAAAAGAAACAAAATATACATCCATAAAAAGTTTAGAAACAGAAATTAAGTTTCGCCTAAAACCAGGCACATAAAGACAATCTCTCAAAACCAATGTTCTATCACTACTAAAAGGTAAAATAACGTCTCCCACTGCAACAGCCGCCACTTTCGTAGCGTTGCCCATGTAGACGGTGATCTCATCCTCACTCAGCTGCGTTTTTACCAAGAACCCCTATAAAGACATGCAAACATGATCAGTAGCTCCAGTATCTACTACCCACGAATGAGCAGAACAAGTAGCCAAACATGTTTCAACCACTAGAGTGTGAGATATACCTCTCTTAATCTTCTTTTTGGGACACACGGACTTCCAGTGACCTGAGTGGCCACACTTGAAGCATTTGGTCTTCGACTTGAACTCTTCAGGAGGAATCTTTGCCTTTAGCTTCTTCACCTTAGGCGCCACATTTGCAGCCTTCTTAGGAACGAACCTCTTCTTCTTTTTCACCCTTGAAGAATACGCCCTAACGTCGGCCATGTGCACCTCAGAACTGTTCTTCTGAAGTAGTTCAGCTGCCTGAAGATCTATGAGCAGTTCATCCAAGGTCACATCCTTCTTTACCATCAAGAAGTTCAACCTAAACTGATCAAACTTCGAAGACAAACTGTGAAGCACGATGTCAAGCTGAGAATCAGCGTCCAGACTGCCACCCAAGGTCTCGATCTCAGCTAGATGTCCCATCATCGTGAGAACGTGATCCCTAACAGGTGTGGAGTCAGTCATCCTCGCATTCATAAGCTTCTTTATCGCCAAGTGGCGTGCCAAGCGGTTCTGATGACCGAACAGCTCCTTCAGGTTGAGCATGATTTCAGCAACAGTCTTCATAGTCTGATGCTGATGTTGCAACACATTTGACATAGAAGCCAAAATGTAGCAGCGCGCAATCTCATCAGACTTGACCCACTTATCATACGCGACCCTTTGAGCCTCGTCAGCACCCTCTTCCGGCCTTTGAGGACATTCTTCCTCAAGTACGAATTTGTGTCCCTCAGCAACTAAGACTAAGTTCAGGTTTCTAATCCAATCATTGTAATTTTCACTGACGAGTTTGTTTTCTTTGAGTATAGAGGACAAATTGGAGAGAGCCATGATGATATGGAAAGAACTGAAATAAAACATGCAATACAGTCACAAAATTTAGGATAAACAGTATATAATAGAAAGCCTCATAAAGAATTTTATACTTTTCCACCGACCCTTAAAAAAAACTTTTATAAGCCACGATCGTGTGGACATTTATAAAATTCATTTTTAAATAGGTTTTAAACCTTTAATTTGCCTCCAGTTGTATTTCCTTACAACAAGCAAATTAATAGCCGGATAAAATACGGTCACATAATTATCTAATTGATAAGCCACGATCGTGTGGACGTTTATCAATACATTATGTCTAAGTGTGAACACCATTATCTTTGCCCCAAGAGCTCAATTTCGAATTTGACTGCTACAGATGGAGGATTCAGTCAGTTCTAATTGTGCTCTGCAGCTATCCATCGAGGAGATTTAATTTCTAGAGATTTCCATGATATGATACATCCGATATGGAGGAAGACCGATGTCAACGCGCATGCCCATCAAATCTCAATTAAACCAGATTAATGGAGACCGTATGAGATTTACACATACTTTGGTATGTATCTATCCCACTTAGTTATTTATGCTTGAGGTTTCATTTTATCCCATTTAAAAACATACAATTATCACATAAAATGTAAACATCCATTGCATGCTTCAAACAACATAAATAAGCAATGAAAATAAAACCAACTATCATGGCTTATTATCTCATGTTGATTGATGAGATAAACTAGAAAGCCAACTCCGGAAGAACAACTGGGCCGCCGCCTCCATCACTGTGCCTCGCCGAAAACCCTAGCTCCAACTTAGGGTTTCGGGACGTGAATTAGTGAACCTTCCTTCTTGGTGCTGTACTTCTTTCCTCTTTTGAGTTGATCTCCGATTTCTATTCTATACAGTCTAACTATTCCAAAAGAAAAGAACTAGTACATCTAGAATAAAATTACAAATCAAAAACCGGTCTAACAATTTTACATCTATTGCATTAAAATAACATAAAATAAAACCTAGACCTAATCCATGGATTTTCTCATGGATAAAAATCACGTAGCCAAACCGGCATACGGCCAAAACATTCATTCAACCATACATTCATAACATCACATAAAATAAAATTGGAGCCATGATAGTTGGTAAACCTGCAAGCAAATACCGTCTACAAATCCAACAATCATTGAAATATGATGCTCATGAAATAATACATGATAACTATACATTAACTTATGATTTTTGAATTTTATAATTAATTAAATTAATTAATTCGAAAATATACAACAAGATAAAATTGTAAATTAAAAAAAAATATCTACCAATTTAAACTTGTAATTTTTTGAAAATTATCAAAAAATAAATCTGAAAATTAATTAAAATATCCTGCAAATTTATTTTAAATTTTCGAAACATCCCTAATTTAAATAGTATTTGGATATCTTGACATAAATCAAAATCTAATCCAAATAATACATCTAAGGATCGAATTCTACAAAGATTAGGATTTGGAATTTTGATCCACTTCAAATTCTTCCAAATCTTATCTTAAATTTAATCCCTTTTACAATTGGACTCTTGGTATTTATTTATCTATATCAAAGTTACCTTATCCAATTTAAAATACCACAAATTTCGAAAATAACAAGAATAATAAATTTGAGAATTTGATCCACTCCAAATATTTCAAGATTTAGAATTCTATTTTCATATTTATTAGTATTTAAATTAGGTAACATAAAATAATACAAAATCTAAATCCAACATATGTAATTTTCGAAATACACACATAAATAAATTTGGAAACTTAATTTTAATTAAAATTTTCTCCAAAATAATTTACTAAAATCAAAATTTATCCTATTTTTCACACTTGGAAATTTTGACATTAATCAAAAATATATTCCAAATAAAATAGTGCCAGTTTCGAAAATCACAAGAACAAAAAATCTGAAAATTCTGAACCACTTCAAAAATTACTAAATCTAAAATTTCTTTTTCAAAACTAAGTTGATCAGAACTAGGTAACTTTTAATATACATCAAAAATTACCTATTCCTTTTCTAATCTTCATAATTTTCAAACCATGTCAGAAAATAAATCTGGAAATTTTGATGATGATCAAAAATCCATCCAAAATTATTTCTATAGTACCAAAAATTATCAATTAAAATTAGGGAATTTAATAGACATCAAAAACAAATTTTTGACCATCAAATTTTCTTTCGTCATGAAAATAAAATCTGAAAATTTGTAGTTCATCAAATATCAACCCAAATCTTATTCGAAGATGACCGAAAATTACAATTCCTTTAAAACTAGAATTTTCGAAAATAATCAAAAAATACATCCAAGTTTTAAAAGCCATAAAAAAAATCGAAATACATGGGCTATTAAATCTGAAAATTTAAACACCATAAACTCAACATCAAATTTAATCATGTAATTCGAAATTTATGAAACAATTAAAATAAGAACAGTGCCGAAACCCGCTCTGATACCAATTGTTGGGGTTTTCTCAAATTGAACCCCGCATGATCTTTTTGGATATTCATATTTTAATCATGTGTTCATGTAAATCATATTTTCATGCATATGAATGTATTCACATGTCCGGATTAAAACATGCACGGCAGATTCAAATTTAATAAAGCGGAAACATAAATATTGAATCCACTTACAATAATCAGATGGTCTGAGGACAAGATCAAAGGTCTGATCTTACTGTTGAATGAAGATGAATTCGAAGCCTCTCCTCTCCCTCAAAGCCATCGAATTTCTGCAGCAGATTCAACTCCCGGATCTTCTGTATTCCCGGATTGCGTATCTGATACAGAGTGGGCTGTATACTATAGATAGGATTGTGAGTTCTATGGAGATCAGGTAAGAACCAAGAGGGGCTGATTTTTT
>BMAC01000292.1:1146510-1173389 GCA_014905375.1 Phtheirospermum japonicum | reverse complement strand
TATTTGTTATTCCTTTTAATACTTAGTGTATGTGTGGTACTTAGTTCACATGTACTTAGTACTTATTTATTTTGCATCCGATACTTAGTTTGAATGCATCCAATACTTAGTGATTTTATTTTTTATTCGTTATGCCTTTTAGTATTTGGTGGTGTATGTGCATCTAGTACTTAGTTCACATGTACTTAGTACTTAGTTGTTAAGCATCCGATACTAGTTTCAATGCATTCAATACTTGTCGATTTTATTTTTTTATTCATTATGCGTTTTAGCAATTGGTTTATGTGCATCTAGTACTTAGTTTAGTACATAGTACTTAGTTGTTATGCATCCAATACTTGGCGATTTTATTTTTTATTCGTTATGACTTTTAATACTTTGTGTATGTGCATCTAGTACTTAGTACTTCATTGTTATGCATCTGATACTTAGTTTAAATGCATCCGATACTTAGTTTAAATGCATCCGATACATAGTTTGATTTTATTTTTTAGTCGTTATGCCTTAGTACTTAGTGTATGTGCATCCAGTACTTAGTTCACATGTAATTAGTACCTAGTTGTTATGCATACGATACTTAGTTTAACTGCATTCAATAAACTTAATACATAAATCCACCAACCTAATCGAACATATTCAAAGTATCCATATAATTAGTAAATAGCCAAATGAAACACAAATCATCATAACAACTTCAAGTAAAAATTCAACATTCATCATAAACACTTAATATGCAATATACTAGCATCATAGAGAATGTCATACAGTACTTATCTGGAATACATATACAAAATATTTTCCATAAAATTGCATCAGTTAATCCTAGGATATGATTATAAAAAATCCCAACAGTTAAGCTTAGGATATAATTACAAAAAATTGGACCAGGTTATAAGAAGTTCCACCAGTCACACATTAGACCAGATTACAGAAAATCCCATCAGTTAAGCCTAAGATATAATTACAAAAAACTAGACCAGGTTATAAAAAGTTCCACCAGTCAACCTCCTCAAAACACATTGGACTAAATTACAAAAATTCTTACCATCACCCTCAAAACACAATATACAGAGCATCCACCTTTATTTACCCTCTTTGCATGTACGTCGATTATGACCTTGTTTACCACAATTTTTCCGCTTTCTAGCCATGACAACTACTTGTGATGGGCGTCTCTCATCTCTTCTACGACTGGGCTGAGCTCGTCCATTGGGGGCAAAAATTAAATTGTCTTGAGGAAAACCCAATATATTGTGGTTAAAGTTAGGTGTATGATTTATTGTTCGACCATAAGCTTCTTTATACATCCCAACTTGATAATAATTATCACAAAAATCATACATGGATAATGAATTCGACTCAATCCAATCACATGCATATTTGTAAGGCATTTTTGATATTTGCCATTCTCGATAAGTATAAGTACGAGCCTGAAAATCGACTGCACGAGTTTTGTTGGCATCACATACCTGAAATGCCCATGTACTTGACTGGGCGATTTTAAAAGGACGGGAGGTAGTATAGTTTAATGCGAGTTTTGTTTCAGGCTTAGGGCACAACACATTAGCAAATTTTGAAACCACTTCGTGGCGAGCATGGTTCATGGTCATAATTTATTTTCTGATATGATCCACCATAGTCACAACAGGCATGAAACGTGCGGGTTTTACCCAATTATTCCAACATTCTGCTTGATTATTATTGATGACACCCCAACGATCTCCAGAAAATAATGAATTAGCCCAACATTGTGGCTCAGACATTATAATAAAATCTCTAGCAAGAGGTATCGATTCCAATATACTATCTATATGTCGCTTATACTCTTGTCTCGTAGGATCTTATGCAGCTTTGTTAAAAACTGAGCACCAATGCTTCTTGTTATGCATGGGGTACTTTCTCATAACCTTACAAGGAAAAAAAATACAAGGTTAGAATGATATGAAAAATACATATAGTCCTGAATAATAAAGTATATTATAGTAGTAAGAAAGCTTAGACATTAACTTCACACCCAAAATAAAATAAATCTCTTACCATCCTTTTGAAGTTATCGACCAGGTATCACAAATAATAAGCCTAGTGGCTGCCAGGAAAAAGCATCGGGATTGCTTTAAGAAGCCCACTACTTCGATCACTGAAAAAAGTGAATCTTGTGAAACTTGATACACCCGAAGAAATTAAAGCATCCTTAAGTTTTATGCAAAACTACTCCCAATTAAAATCATTCTCAGCATCAACGATGACAAATGCTATTGTGAATAAATCATCGTTCTCATCCTTACTCACAACACTTAACAAGCAGCCTTTAAACTTATTTTTAATAAAAGTACCATCTGAAAAGATCAATGGTCTACATCCAGTCACAAAAACAGTGATACAAGTATAGAAGCAAATAAAGAACCGATGAAGTTTTTGAGTGTCAAGATCAATCACACAGTCAGCGATGCATCCTGGATTTGTCTCAAGCACTACATTACATTACCACCTAAGTTTGTCATAAGAGTCCCTATCTACTCCATGAATGTCGTGCATGGCTATTTCCTTCCCGGCCCACGCTCTGTGATACTTAAGAGTTAAACCATAATCTCTATGGAGGTCTTTTAAGATCGTGCATGGCCTGTAACATAGCTCATCTCTCGATTTTTCTCTAATTATAGTTGAAATCCAAGTGGAATCTACTCTCAGATGCCCCCTTCTTAATAGATTGGACTCACCACAAGTGTAGGTTAAATTGCACTTTCGAATGGCAAATGAGTTATCCACTCTATATCTTTATGCATATATTCTCCATCCACAATTTTCATTTATACATAAAGCTTTAACCTTTACACTACCATTCTTCTTATACTTAAAAGAACGTAACGTAGCAAATGGAATAATTTTTAACATGGTTTTTGAAATCAGGAGCATCTTTGAAAGTTTGCCCCTCCCCGCGGATACAATGACGACACGAATCAAGAGAGGTCGTTTGCGATATCATTTGAGATTCATGTAGAACAACCTCCCTACATTCATCATAAATTATAATAAATAATGTATCAAAGTATAACAAACTACCTAATACATTTTAAGCATAAAGAATGCTACGTGATGCATATTCCAAATTACACAATTATAAATTTAAAAAGGGAAATGATACTTGATGCACACTCCAAATTACGCAATTAGAACTTCAAAATAAAAACAAAAAAATAGAGATAACCACATGAAAAATGCCAATACAAGCAACAAGAGACGTAAAATGAATATGTAACAGTCATTAATGCAACTAACCTATTTGTGTAATTTCAAGAGTTAGGGACTCTAATAAAGATATAGATAAATAAAATGACAAGATGTACATCTAAAAATCAAACTACAATGTAGAATCAATTATAGAATAGTTAATCCTTAACAATTTCAACATTAAATCAAAATTTAATATTACCTCAAGAGTAATAACAATTATAAAATAGAATATATTATATATGACTTGCCTACTTGTAGAGATATTTTGAGATCTATATCCATTCCATTGATCTTTTCGAATTTCAATAATATCCACAATGGTTTTCTTCCAACAAATGTGCAACCGGATCATGATTGCGACATCTTCATCGTCCATTAGACTCACTCCCAAATTGTTGTGAGGGCAGCATATTTTAACATAAAAAACAGGGGCTTTACTTCGAACCATCTTTTAGAAATATTATTGAACATATCCGTTAAACTCATTTAGTTGTATAAAGGGAAGGTGTACAACTGGTAAGAACAACTTTCTAGTATCTCGACTCGAATCCCTTCCATTATCGCACAAGGTTTTCCACTTAAGGGTATCAAATAAAAAAACTTGTCAAAACCAATCAAAATAGCAACTTCAACAATACTGTACATTATTTAAAAAAAGACTTAGTTTGAGACTTAATAGCAAAACTGAAACACATAGATCAAGAAGTTTAGATCAAAAGAAAATTCATAAATAAAAGTCACTTCAATAATAATAAATAAAAAACTTACACATCAAATATGAGGGTCGTTGATGCTGATCGTGGATATTGAAAGTTTTTTTTCGTAACAGTCGAAACCAAAAGAAAAAAGAAACTCTCTCCAGCGTTTTGAAGTAGTGAAGACCTCATTTTCTTACCGGTGAAAGATTAATTGCCGCCAATTTTCAAGCCCTAATCCATTTTCTCTCTTTTGAGCTTAAGCAGAAATGAACAGATAAATGAATGTTGGGTTAAAAAAGGGGATTTTATAGATAAATTAATGTGAGGCGGAGTGATATGAGAGTAACTTAGTCTATTCAGATTATTAAGAGTGAAGTTTAACTTCTTTTTTTCTTCGAACTGGGAAGTGCAAACTTTAAAATTTGGCATAGGGACGGGTCCCAAAATGAAAACAAAGGATTCCAAAATCCCCTAATAAATAAATAGAGGCTTCGACGTGGTTGCATATTCTAGGAGTACTAATTAAATTTTTGTTACCATAGTTTAAAATTACCATATATGACTAACTAATGTACAAAGAATCCCATCTTTACGTGATTATTTACCCTACCATATTTTTGCCCTAGATGACACATGTAATAACCAAAAAAATCTACTTCACCCTCATTTATTGTGCTAGTAATCCCGTAAGCAAACTGTAACAGAAATCACTCCAATCTCTTCAATCATGGACGACTTATTTATCAATCTGAAGAAGAAGAGACAGAAAACTGAAGGTAACTTGTTGTGCCTGAAGAAGGGGAGCCAGGAAATTGAAGAAATATACAAAAAAAAAAATCAAAGGGAAACAAGACGTAAGCCTGTGGCCTATTTTCTATTTTTGCGGTACCGTTTTAGGCATTTTTTGTAGTTTATGCTATGCTTCGAATATGAATATTATATATATATATATATATAGGTTGATGATGGTTGCATGTAATAAACATAAAAAATCTGATCACAGATTATTTTTTGATACTCGGTTGTTTCCTTCGAAAGGTATATAAAGAATGTGGCAAATAACTTTATCGATTAATCTTTTATATGTTTATCGCATTAATAATAGTTCGTTGTTCATTGCCCAGAAATGTTTTGTGATTTTGAAGTAATTACTGGTCATTATCTTCGTGAATTGAAAAGTAAAAAAGTTTTGAGTGCAATTATGTGATGAGTATACGATTTGTCGGCTATCGTATTACGTGAATACCTGATAATTGATTCTGGACATTACACTTGAACGGATTTTTTGGGGTTTACTAGATGCATTTAAAGATTCATGTAAATCCGTTAAGTGTAATGTACAGAATGATGGTTTGGTTTATTACTAATTGCATCTGTACAGAGTGTATGCATTATATCATTTTCCAAAATTTTATTTTTAACTGCATTGTTTTGGTTTATTGTTTTTTACAGTACATGGACGCTTATCTTCGTGCATTATAATGGTGAGTGGGACCATAATAATAAATACATAAACTTCAAGGTGGGGGTTGCGATTGGTGCAAGCTGCAAGTACGGAGACTTGATGAAGCTTATTGCAAAATAAATAAAAGTTAATACGAGTGATAAACGTGTTGTGTTGAAGTATCAGTTGAAGGATGAGTATCCAACAATTTCGATCGAAAATGATACATGCTTAGAATTTATAAAGAGTTGAAGGCGAAGGAACGTGATTATACAATTCTCGTTGTGCACGACAATAACAGAGATATGGCATGAAATTGTGAGTTTCCTTGTGACACCTGTACGAGGCATACATGTTGGTAAAACAAATTCAATGCAAGTGCAGCGTTTGAGGGATGCAATGTTGCTTGATACGAACATAACAGAGGTGAGCGTTTTCGATTATGCAAATGAGGCAGCGAATTCAATTGTGCGGGAGATTGACTCAGTTTCGAGTAAAACAATTGAGATACCACGTGAGATAGATGATATCGAACATGACGAAATTGAACGTGGTGACGTGGAAACATGTCAGTTATTCAGGATTGAAGAATTTTTAAAAAGAACTTTGAAGTTTTTTGCGATAAGTCAGAAATTCAATTTCAAAGTTGTCAAGTCATGTCGTAAACAATATTACATCGCATGTTTAGATGATGAATGTGGTTGGTTTGTGAAAGCTTCGTGTGTTGGTAGTTTTGGTATTTTCAAGGTACATTCATTGCACAATACGCACACATGTCCGATAGATAAGAGAATGAATGAGCAGCAGCAAGCAACTTCGCAGATTGTGATCGAGTGTATTATAAAAGATTATGTAATTTAAAAATGATGTATACACTAGCAGACATAATGAGGGACATGAAGGATGACTACGGGATTAATTTGAACTACAAAAAAGTGCGGAGTCAAAAAGAAAGGCAATGGAGGAAGCTCGAGGTAAACCGGATGAGTCATATCATATGGTTACTCGATATCTCGAGTTGTTGACTGAAGCGAACCCGGTAGTTTTATGAAGTTGAAGATATCCGACGATAATAAATTCCAATAGTTGTTCATGTCAATTAGGCATCGATTAAAGGCTGGCACCATTGCAGGCCAATCGTGGTGGTAGATGGGACCTTCTTGAAATCAGCGTATGGTAGCACTTTACTAACGACAAGTGTGCAGAATGCAAACGCGCATATATTGCCACTCACATTTGTGGTGGTGGATTTTGAAAATAATTTGTCGTATGAATAGTTTTCTTAAATCTTAAAGGAGTGATTGGTACGAGGACAGGTATGTGCATTATGTCTGATGGGAACGAAAGTTTGGTGAAAGCAGTTACGAAGGTTAGTTCAATGGACGTTATTAATTAATTAATTATAATTTATTTATTTTTGGTGATTCATGTGATACTAAACTTGGAAGATATATATATATATACACATACACACACACACACACACACACTGACTGTGCTTTGCATAAAAAAATGTAGATATGTTTATTTATTTTCTGATTGTGACCAGACTGTTTTGAAACAAATATATACACAGACCCTGTTTGCATTGTATTAAGCTCTTATCGATGACATCTAACGCGGCTGATCAGTGAATGCAGCCTTAAGATTTTCAAGTGAGTTACTTGTAACAACTCTATTAGAGTGTTTAAGGGCGTTACAACAAAAGTGGAACGTTGCAAACAGTGATGAAGCAAAATGACTTTCACGGCTTTGCCTAGAAAGGGCCAAGATATGATGGAGCAAAATTATAAAATGTCATTGAGGAAGTCAGTGAGTATTATTTATTTATTGTATATTTGTAATTGTATGTATATATTAATATATTCGTATTTATTTTTGGGATATAATAGGTACACAAAGTGAATGATAGAATATACCAGGTGTTAGTTGGGTAGTCAATTTTTGTCGTTGATTTGCAAGATAAAGCGTGCATGTGTGGGCGGTTCCAAATGGATGAACTCTTATGTGGCAACGCTCTAAGTGTATTGAGAGCGTGAAATGAAGATGCAGTTCCATATTGTTCGAAGTATTATTATAAGGAGACTATGGTAGCGAAGTATCAAGAGTCAGTTTATCCTGTTAGGTGTGAAGGTCCATGGAAAATGCAAGATGGTGTGGGCGGTGACGTAGTTCTCCCTCCAATAGGAAGAGTAAGATCAGGTCAAACGAAAAGGATACGAACAACATCTGTAGGCGAATACCCTCATAAAACAAAATGTGGAAGATGTGGAGGAAAAGGGCACAACATCAAGACTTGTAGGGGCCAACCATCCACTCATTGAAGGCTTAATTGCAACATTTGCTATAAATAAAATATATTGACGTTCCTAGAATGACTATTGCAATTTTATTTTATACTTTTTTTTAATAATTCAATTGTGAGCCATTAGAAGACACTTAATAAGAATTCTTATTTGGTTATTATAATGCTTCCCTTTATATCTTTTTTTTTATTAAGCTTGTATTCCAACATATATCCAAGTATGTTGGAATGAACCGACTTGATTGTTTGGTGCATGTTACAACATAAGAGTTGATAGGCAATAAATTCATTTGTTTTTTCTGGACTTGATAGTTGGTTTCTAACACACACGGACTTACTATATGGGACAGTAATAAATAACAGTAATAGTTGATAAAATGACTGAAACAATAATATCCATTATTGTAGTGGAACGGATAATAAGCTACACGTTTACTCGGAAAATAAAAGACTATGTAAACGAATATGCAACTTGTTACAAATTTGCTAAACAACTAATAAACATTCCATACACCAACTACATACACTAGTATGAGACACATGTATATGGGTTTTAAGATAGATGTGACCAACATCGGACGGGGAAATTGATGGAACCTTAATAAACATACAATAAGCTTCACGGATAATCGGCACTATCGTAAAAAATGTTCGAATAAATAATAGGTGTCCACCGCAATAAGTAATCAAAACATAAACCTGCTAAAAAAGATGTTGCATGATTACATAGTAGCTAATTAAAAAACAAGGGGTTTGGTAGGTTTAATAGATTAAACATAAAAGAAATTCCCCGAGAAATATGTCACCAGAAAACTAGCGCATAAAAAAATTATCTAAAACACATCCAAAGGAAAGACAAAATTTCATTTGACATTATTATTTAGCATGTTTCCCCTTATATCCTCTGGTAATGGGTCGGGTGACTCGTCCTCACTACTGTAGCCATCATCAGTTTTCTTCCTCCCATGATTCCACAGAAGACAAGCTGGTCGTTTCCGGTGTACCTCAGCATCAAAGCCATCTACTAGGATGTCGTCGTCTAAGATAAAATATTCAGCATATGTTGCCATGTGCAATCCACAATCCCTGAAAAACAAAACAGAATGTTGGCAAACACGGGTGATATTAGTTATGGAGGAAAACCAATAATGAGAAAAATATATTCTGAATTCAGGAGATGATAAAAATGAGGGAAGTGAAAAATTCACCCGGGCTGTTGCATTGGTAGATTATCAGCAATTATAAGTTCAAATGGGTCAGTCATTATTTTCCCTGCATACCCACCATGCCGGGGGTTGATGTCTTTTCTGATGCTATAAAATCCGACCATGTCAAGAGTTTCTTTTGGGTCCCAACTCCAATAGGATCCCCATGCTTCGTTAGCCCATAATTAACTTAACGGGTAAGCGGTTTCAATAATGGAAGAATTGTGGAGTAGGGTTTGATCGCCTCATCAACAGCTAAATCAACCTCTTCCAAATGGAGTGCATTGTAAATAAATAATATCCCATCCTGACAGTCTACCTAATACCCAGTGCCCTGCTTGATTAGCTGAATATGAATAGGAAACAATATGTGCTCTACTTCAAACGAAGAAGTCCCGCAAATCATTTTGTAACCAAACATGTAGTCAACAATAAGGTTGTGTGCATTTATGGTTGTGGTAGATGATGGATTTGATGCATACACTCTGTACAGACTCGTGATTGCTTGATCGAATAAAATATTCGTGGTTGTGTAACGATTATGCACGTCCACCTCTGCATACAACGCAATCTTCCACAGGTAGTAGAAGATCACATCAACGTGCTAGATGAAAAAAAGATTAAATAAATTCTGTAATCACTTAGAAGTACTCGTGTGAATGATAATATAATAATATTCTGAATATTCAGGTTCTTACCGTGTCATCCCAAAACTTTCGGGCCCATCGAGAGTGAAGAACCAGTTCTTATTGGAAGCATGCATCACGTTAAAGTCAAATGCAGGCTTTATGTCACCACATCTCGACTTGTAATAATTAAAGCTTGAGAATGGGAAGGCAACATAAGATTTTCACTCATGAGGGTGGTTGAATATCGATATATGTAATAGAGAATAAAATATAAAATTAATAACTGAACCATAGAGCTAAAATTAAAAAGCCAATGGAAAAGGAGTATACCGATTAGGGGTGTTTTTTGGATGCACTAGGAGCCCTTTCTGTAACCACGCATCAAGATCTTGTACTTTCTCCTCATCTTCCAAAGTCCAATAGTAATCGTCGAGAGGACATGATCATGTGGGTTTGTTCTGTGGAATCTCTTCTTTCTGTTTTTTGGGAACAACCTACATAGACAATGATATTAAAAATAAACAGGTCAATTGATGAATATATTGATTATAAGAGTTATTTATCAATGTATGCTCGAATATATATCCCAATGTGTATAAACTACTACATAGAACCAAGCAAGTATTACATTGCATGTTGGCTTCTTTAAAAAAAAAAATATCGGAAGGGGTTGTGGCAGGAATAGTTTATACTAATAGTTCCTAAAAACACGTTTCATCTAGTACATGCATTTTGAATGGATGTTGTGGAATGATTAAATTAAACTACAGGTTGCATATGAAATGTTACTATATCAATTATATAATTTAAACTTCACAATTATAATATATCAAACACACATTCTTTTTATGATAATTATTATGATAAAAAAGAAAAGGTCTAACCTAGTAATCGTTTTTGTAAATGAATGAATGCATAATGCAAAAAAAAAAATCTACCAAAAATTGTTAGCTAGAAAATCAGATATAAAAACATTTATACATGAACAAAATAAAAAAGTTCCCAAAAATGTTATACTTTGATAAGTCAACCCAGCCTGAGGACAGGGTGTACGCTAAACAAAAGGTGTAATCAACATGTAAACTACATGTTAACAAATGTTCAAATTTCATACGCATGTGGTAAACAAATCATAAACAGTCCCTACCCCCAGAGAATGATCTGTATATTGAAAGTATGCTAAATAGGTAAACTGCATGTAAACATCGAGCAAAGTCGACAATGATACTATAATCAACACAAATGTGTCTTTATATTGGGCAGCAAGTATATATTTATCAATTACATAACTTAAAATTCATAGTTATAATATATCAAACACACATTAAATTAAACTACAGATTACATAATGAAATGTCGAGAGGAAAGAATTACAATGTGAAGTTTTGGAAAATAGTACATCTTTCGCAACCGCATTGTCTTCAAAGCATGTTGGAGAATTCAACACGTTATCATTAACACCAGATAGTATAGCGTCAAATGATGGCCTCGACGAATGAACCTCTTTGTGATCAACATTTGATCCGAAGTTGCTAACAGGGGGTGGTGCGCCAACTGTGTCTGTGACATCTGCCACCTTCTGAATAAAGATATTAATTTACAACTTAAGTAATAATAAGCCTTGACATTTAGGAATATAAATAAATACTCTATGTATATGTAAATGTTCTTAAATAAAATGGTAAGGACACCATGATATTCTTGTGATGATAATAATTATGAAAAAAATGGATAAAAACGAAAAGATCAGACCTAGTATTCACTTTTATAAATGAATGAATGCATAATGCCAAAAAAAAAAATGAAAATTATTAGATAGCAAATTAGATGTAAGATATTTATACATGACCAAAATAAAAAAAGATACCATAAATATTATATTGTGATAAGTCAACCTAGCCCGATCACAAATTGTACACACAAACTACTGACTGATAAATAAAAGGTATAATTTTTATGTAAATTGCGTGTTAACAATGTTCAAATTTCATATGCATGTGTTAAACAAATCATAAATAGTCCCTCCCCCCATTAAATGATATGTACACTAAAAGTATGCTAAATAGGTAAAATACATGTAAACATTGAGCAACGTCGACAATCATACCGTAATCAACACAAATGTATCTTTATATTGGGCAGCAAGTACATATATATCAATTACATAACTTAAACTTCATAATTATAATATATCAAACAGACATTAAATTCATAACTTGTATTTTTTTTAATTGAAACGTCATATGAAGTGATAGGCTTCAGAAGAACATAACATAATACGAGTGTGACGTACATTTCATTTATTTGCCCTTATCCAACGTCTGATTGATGAGATTGTCCGATTTGTTTAGTAGCACTCTTCACTAGCTCCTCAAACAGATGTGTCAGCACCTCAATATCAGCAGGTTCCATATCATCAAGCGACTGTACGTAGTAGTCTGTTGGTTCGTTATCGGTCTCCTTAGAAAATGAAACAAAATATCGAGAAAGAGTTATTTATATATACATGGATGTGGCATAAAAATATAATAGGTATAATGTGGCTACTCTATAGAATATTTTATACATAATAATTCAAAGTTTGTCAACCTGTGTATCATCACTTTTGACGCAATCCATCTTCGGGCTCGACAACACCTTGTAACAAAATTGATTAATTGTATATTATTCATTGCAAAAAAAAATAACATAACATTCATAGTAAAACAAAAAAATGAATGAAACTGATAGCAAAAAACACACCGCAACGACATCTTGTATCGACTGAATTCTAGATAACACATCAATAGAAAAATCCCTGATTAGAACTTTGAGTTTCTCCATATCAATCGCAATTGTCTTTTGTTTTCGGGACAATTCATCCATCCTACTACTGAAATCAGTAAGTATAGATCCCGATGAAAAACTTGTTGGGGCATCACAACGCAACCAATGGTTACGGCCCTTGAAATAAATCACCCAACTCCAGTAAATTCTGCTCCTCCTCTGTTGGACTTATGTTGTTGAACTGCAACGAAACAATGTATTAGTTGATTTGTATGTTAAGTAAATCGGCGAAATATAAAACAATGTGGATTGGAAAAAAAATTGATTGTGTTACCTTGCTTGGGGGTAAATTGAGGAAGCTTGCCTTGATGTCTTTGTTCTTTTGTTCACCTATAGACCTCCACTTTAGCTTCTTAGGTATTGAAGATTGACCAACCGGCATACACGCTATACCAGTCGCATTCTCGCAGATCTCGTAGAACCACCACTGTAATGAAATAATGAAACCCCGCAATCTGTTGTAAATGAAACGACTTTGCCCCTTCTCGTAATTATTACAGCACTCTTCTCCTTTCTATAACATTGGCCCTTTAAATGTTCCATTGTGAATRGATAGACTTCCTTGCCCCACGGATAATCATTTGCTGRAGGACTGTCTAATACATCYATGTAAGAACGATCCACCAACAGTGACAATTAAGAACTAAGTAGGAGATTGGCGAGCAAGTGCAGGGAAGCAATCTTGACAACATCTTCGTTAGTTGTGAAATTCCCCATGATAAACTTGTGATGGATGACTTGTCTGGTAAGTGAATCAAATTGAGAAAAATACTTATCGTATGTGCCCCCACAGACTTGTTCAATGCTAGACTTGTTGCAATACCCTATACATTTTAACCCAATAATGACGACAAACTCCTCTATCCCAAAGCGCAATATTTTATCGTTCATGTCAACCCACAGCTCGTCATTCCTGCACTGTGCCACCTCTCTGCACAATATATTGTGTACTATTTGGGGTTGCACTTTGAAATTTGAAAGCTCCATAAACTTGCCAAAGCAGCTCTTCTTGAACAATTCGTATTGCGCCGGTGTCAGAACTTGTTTGATCTCTATGATAGTAGCTTTGTTATCAAAGCTATCAACATTGCCACCGAAGAACGGAACACCCCCTAGCAGTAGATCCCACCCCTTTAATAGAAATATATTATCGTGCATTAGTTAATATATTAAAATAAAATAACAAATTAAATAAAAAAAGCATATATTAAAACTGCCACAAAAAAAATCAAACAAATTAATTTGATATAGTACTACTGTAGATGCATGTTGATATGTCAGATATTATGGAAACAAACTATAAATATAAATATAATGTAGGTATACATTGGGTTCATTTGATGGATTGGGAAAAATAACAATATTTTTGTAATTTAGAATTTACTCAACATGTATGGTATTTTATAACAAGTGATGTAGGTATACATTGAGTTGACTTGGTTGAAAATAAAACATGCTGTTTAATTGCTTTACRCAATCATACACAACTAAGAAGTTGTGTGTGAAAAAATGTGATCAGTCAACACAACGTGAGCACATGGTGTAACCAAAGAATAACTAAATGATAAATAAACCGTATAATCAATATGTAAACTGCATGTTAACAATGTTCAGAATTCGTAATCATGTGGTAAAAAAATCATAAATAGTCTCCCCCCGCCCCTCCAAAAAAAAAAGAAAAAAAGATGATATGTAGCTAACAAATATTGTGGTAATTGATGACAGCCTGAGAACAGCGTACAAAACCAAAATTAAACGAATAACACCCCAAATGTATACTAAATTATGTAAAAATGGATGTACACATTGTTCAAACATAAAAAAAAATCATAAATAGAGAATGTATACTTTGCTCCCTTTGTTGGTCGATCGGAATCACCTTCATTAAAAATCTTCCTGGATCTTTTTCGGTTGCTTTTGGAATTTGAAACAGAGATTTTGTTTGTTAGACTTTTCTTCTTGTGGGGAAATAAACTGTCTCGACTTATTTTCTTCGCCTCCAAATGTTCTTCAGATTTGAAATCGGATTCCGATTCCGACGCGTAATCAACAGCGGTACTTTAGCCCCTCCCAAACAACATCGAAAATGTGCGGTTCTTCAATATTGCATTCTTCCGGTGACTTGATTTTTTAGATCGAGTCCTCGTCTCCTCCGTAGACAAACTAGTTTCTGGGACAATATCCATCTATTTTGTTTGTTTGTTTAATTTCGGTTTTTTGGCCATCGCAAGGATTAGGGTTTTTAGGGATTTTGGATTCTGAAGTTTGTTTATAGCTACTGAATTAGATGATCTGTTGAAAATATTTGTTGAAATTCTTGATCTACGTATCAATTACAATCAGATTTTTTCTTGATAATTGCTTCGGGAGATGGAGTCTGAGATGTGTGCAATTGAGGTTGGAATCTGAAATTATTACAAAGCGATTGTGGGCAGCGATGATTGTGGGTGCGTTATTACAATTAATCAATTTAATTTAAAATAAATTTTATATATTCTAAAAATAGGTAACTTTAATTCTAACTAAGGTACCGTAATAGTAGAATTATTTCTATCCAAAAACATTTAAAAAAAAATAATGATAAAAACATGAGAATAATTAAACCATGGATAAAAGTTAAAAAAAGACATTTTTTCTGGCATTTTCTCAAATAAAAAATACTATACGTCAATCACTTGCATCCTTCCTAAGCAAGTTTTTTATTTTTGTTTTCCAATTAATTTTTATCCTCTTCTGCCACCACACTGCCACTAGGCCCACTACATATAAACTCTCCCTCTCACTATAGAATGTATAAAACGCCTTTCACCGTTTAACAATTGCCTACACGTTTGCAGAATCAAGAACTGTGTATAGAAGATGAGCGAACAAATGGAAATAGGAGAGAGCTCTGGCTCCAATTCCGCCGGTGATAGTATCTGGGCCAAACTAGGTAATTGGATGGAAATAAAATATGATTTTTTATTTAAATTTCTTCTGTGAAGATGGTTTCAATTGGCTTTTCTCAGTCTTTATGTGAGAATGAACTATTCAATTGGCCCACATTTTTTTTTGGGTTCTGGGTTTACATTCAGTCTTCATTTTGTTGAAGTGTGGTAATGTTTTCTCAGACCCTTTGGATATTTAATGATGCATGAGTATTTGTAATGTAATAACTTTAATTATCTTAGCGTGTCTGTGTTTGTGTGGACAGTGACATCCCTAAAATGAGACATCAAAGGGAAGAAAAAGACAGAAATTATCAAATAACACTAATCTGGCCGTTTTATGACAAAATGTGTCATTTATGAAGTTCTTTGGTGTGTTTCATTACCAGATTGTTCTCTTTATTGAAAAGATTGCCCTTTTAGGGTTACAAAAAAATGTAGGGAGTCTTTATCCTTGCCTTTCCTGATTTGGGATATTGATCTGAATTGTTATTTGGTCAACTGTCTCTCATGATTACATTATATTCCACATGCGTATTCGATTGTGATCTCTACACTGCCATAATTTGGAAATTACAACCATATTTCTACAGTGCCACTGGACTCAAGCTATTCGGATATAGAGCTGAGGTCAAATGAGGTGGCAGTCTGCTCAGAGATAAAGAGTTCTACAAGTGAAAAGCAAGAATGGTGCAAGATAACGAGGGAAAAGGATCAAAGTTTGGCCTTAATGCGGAACAAGAGGTACACAAAATGTTTGATTTAGTTGTCTGGATGGTATTTATATTCTTCAAACAAAATTTCATCCCATGTTTGTGGGTAGTTATGCTATGCTTAATTTGGAATTCATGTACTTGACACCTGCTATTTTGCAAACTAGTTCTGATTCGATCATTGTTGATGGCACGGTTGTTCACAAAGATGATACAACTATCATTAGATGTGGCAGCGAAATTATTCTAGGTCCCGAGGCTGATGGTAAGAATTTTTGTCTGCCAATTTCTTTTAAGTTTTAGTCCTCAGCATGTTATATCTCATACAGTTTTGATGCAGGACTATTAGTGAGTAGGAAGCTTTTAATTACCACCCTTTCATGTTATGCCTAGCTCTCTCCATGAATATTAAAACGCACCCTTAAATCATGGGTAATGAAAAAAAAATCTATTGAGAACAGTCAATTAATTGTTTGTGAAATGGGAAAAGCAATACAACTAGAAAGATATAGAAGCCTACCTGGTCTAAGAGACTTTTGCAAAATGTATATTTCAAATTTAAACCTTTTCAACAAGCTCGAGTTATTTCTTGCTTAGAAACTTCTAAATCAATTGAATGACGACTGTGTATACATTTGTCTAATAACTTACACAGCTATTTGTAGACGAAATACTGTGTTTCTGTTCCTGCGTAAGGCTTAGATCATGTTGAAGATAGAGTCACAAGTAGCGCTTTTGCATATATTTTACCGTTTATTTCTAAGCAAGCATGATTTGTCTGCTTTTTCAACCATGCGAATCAATACTTGTTCACCTTTTAACTTCAACGGGATCACAGTGCTGTATTACTGTTTAAGAATCTATTCAAGAAATACTTTGAAATCATATCAATATGATTGCAGTTATCTGCAGTGACATATGCAATAAGGTCTTTTCCACAAAAGTAGCTTTGTGTTATCCTGTAGCCCCTTAAAATTGGTACGATAAAATGCATATCTCACCTCTGTTTGTGTGCTGTCAGGGTATATGACGTATATGTTTAAAGTAATGCCTACCGAGGAGACTTGCAAGAAGCAGCTGAAGGTAGACAACATTTGACTTAGTGCTCGATCTTTGCTGTATGAATATTAGTATGTTTATTTTCTGTTTCTGGTACTGGCAAATGTCAATTTTTATTTTTATTATTATTATTATTATTATTATTATTATTATTATTATTATTTTTTTTTTTTTTTTGTGGTTGTAGATATTTCTAGATCCTGAACATGCCAAATGCTCTATATGTTTAAACGTTTGGCATGATGTCGTGACCGTTGCACCCTGCCTTCACAATTTCTGGTATGTGACTCTCATATCTCTTCATGTAACTGCCTAATTGTCATCTGACCTTTTAAATTTAACCAAGTCTTGTCTTGTTTACAGCAATGGATGTTTCTCAGAATGGTTGAAAAGGTGTCAAGAGAAACGTTCTAGTGTTTTATGCCCTCAGTGCAGAGCAGTTGTACAGTTTGTTGGAAGAAACCACTTTTTGCATAGTATTGAAGAGGTTTGCTTTTTTCCCTCATAACTGAGTTATTATGATGGTATTTTGTCTATGTTCTAATAAGTTTTATCTTTTTGTCGTTTAGATAGCTAGAAGATTAGAGTATTATTTTTATGCACCTTTCCACGTTAATTATGTCTTGAATTTCATGTTTTTACCTAGTTCTTGTTCTTTTATGTGACAGATTTAAAATACAGATTGAACTTATTAAATGAAATTGTTCTAAAACAGTTATGCTACAGTTTTTTTTAAATTATAATTTTCCTTTTTTTTTTTTACATTTATTTGTCGGCAAAGCTTCTTTGTTATTGAAACGGTTGCTGTTTTTGCACAGGACATACTGCAATCTGATTCTTCACTAAGGCGTTCAAATGAAGAGATTGCAGTTTTAGATTCATATTCATCAATTAAGTCACCTCTTGTGAGTATTAAGTTTTTGTCTCAAAATTTAAGATCCACTGATACTTCAGTTGGATCTAGTGATACGTTTGATAAACTTGGCTCTTCAGAATGCTGCTTCAGTTGGTTAAATTTTTTTCACAAACTGGACGTAAAAAAAACTATTCCTTACGCCCCTCGAACCGAACAGAGGCTTTCGTTTACATTCAGTACTGGCAAGTAACTCTATTCGTATACAGAGGCGTGCTCCATTTTTTTGTTACTTTTGGTAAATGACATTATTTGGTCACCTACTTTTTTCTCCTTGAGATCAAGTAAAATGCCAAGACTTCTATACTTGCAAAATATACTGGATTGACTTGTCGACTAGTAAAGTTCTATTTTAGGTTGTTTGCAGTGGACGGAAACAAAGACGGAAGAGGGCTCGTGCTCAACCTGATGAAGGGAATGATAGAGATTTGCCTTGCCCACAATGTGGTAGAACACATTTTTCGTTGAAATATAACTAAAATGTTTGCATTTCAAACTTCTTAACTCATGAGTAAAATCCAAGATTCTGAGAACTGGACTGGACTGGCCGGTTTGACTGGGAACCGATCACCTTACCAGTCCGGTTCTCCTCCAAGAACCGTCTGCCAAAAAAACTGGTCAAGAATTGGTCAACGAATGGCCAAAACGGTGCAAAGAACTGGTTGAACCAGACAGTTTCTATTTTTTTATTGTAGTTTTTTAATATATTTTTATTCTTTAATGTAATTTAATATATTTTGTACCTAAATAAATATACATATTTAAATCTTTCGCACATGTATCAACTATTTTGTCTATTAATTTAGTCTGTTATATTAATTTAGATTTTCTAAAATATTGATTTTTGGTGTTTTTATATTTATTTACTTTGTCAACTAATTTGGTCATTTATATTAATTTAGATTTTCTAAAATATTGATTTTTGGTGTTTTTATATTTATTTATCATTTCAAATATTATATTAATATTTGTAAATATAAATTAATTACCACTGATTCGACCACCCTGTAGTATCACCGATTTGATGACCGATCCGATTTTGAGGAACCTTGGTAATATCTTTCATATTCTTGTTAGTTCCATAGTGACAAAAGCTCGAGATACCATGATAATCTCTTCCTAGTCTCATTGAATGAAGATATTTCCTATCTCTTCCCCTAAGTTAAAAAAAATAAAAAAATCCCCTCAGTTGTGAATGTTCCATTTGTGTCTCAGGCACAGAATATGCTGGTTTTCAGTGCAATGAAAGCACCGTTCATCTTCAATGCCAATCATGTGGTGGAATGATGCCTTCCAGAACAAATGCTGCTGTACCGCAACACTGTAATTTCTCGTTGATTTTACCTATTCATATACAATTATGTTTGTGTGGTTACATGAGAGCAAAGTTTTACGACGTCTGCATGATGCATTTAGAACTGTGGACTGCTGAATATTTGACGTTGAGCAAAACTGTGGATGCACTAAATTTAATTATTCCTAAGAATATCAGAAAGTACAAAAGAAGTGGACAAAGGAAAACCCTTTTCTTTTCCTGTTTTTACTAGTATAAGACATTCTATCTTCCCAAAGGGAAAAAGATTTTTTTTTTCTTTCTTTTGTGCGTTTTATTATTGCTATACTGTTAAGTTTTATCTAATATATATATTTTAAAATATGATTCCAACAGGATGCAGCTGTAAACCAATGCTTATGAGTGTATTGCGTTTTCTCGTTGTCAAGTGCCCCTCCTATCTAAGCATATGTTTTATTTATTGACTAGATTTTTCTCTAAGTTTTGGTACTCTAAATCTCTATTTCCCCATTTCTCATTTTCTTAGTTTTACTTAATTTTTTTTTTATGTCATCTGTCTTTAATTCATTTCTAAGGTTTATTATTATCTGATTCAAATTTAGGAATATGCATTTCATATTTCATAGAGTTAAATAATATGAGAAAAAACAACAAATATTTCTACTAAAATGAGGAATTTAAGCACACCCATCGAGTGTTCTACATTTAATCCTTATTTTTTTTTCATAGTTGATTATATTGATTTAAGCAAGGCAAGCATTTCCATTAAAACTAATCAAATTTAAGCTCACCCATTCAGTGTGCTAATATAATGTAAATCTTAATCGTTTTTTTTTCGCTCGATTAATTATTGATTTTTTTTATTTTTTTTTAGTATTATGTATGAATGCCAACAACAACAATAATACAGAAGGTTACTCTTTTTCAGGTCTAGGATGTGATCGAGCATTTTGTGGTGCCTATTGGCATGCTCTGGGTGTCACCAGTTTTGATGCCTATCCTGCATGCAATCAAGAGGCTTTAAAACCTGTGAGCGCGTCCTTTACTTATCCCCCTCTGTTGCTCATAAAATATATGTTTGTTTGCTGGCTGAACGTGCATGTGTTGTTTTGTCTGACCTAGTGTGTCATTACGTTATTCAGGTTCTGTGGATGGTAAATGGTAGCTATTTTTGGGATTTTCACCTTTTTCCTTTTTTTTATTCTTCAACTTCCCACGTACACAAATTTGATATATTTTGGAGAAATTTATTGTGAAAAATGCATATTGAGTAGGTTTGTATAGTTTGTGGAGAACGATGATGTTTTGAGAAATAATAGTATAAGAATTTCTTGGAAAAAGGTTTTCGGATGAGATATTTTCTGATGCAGACGGTTTGTCATAGAGGGCATTTGTAACCAGTAACCTTACTAATCTTTTATGGTATTTTATATTTTTATTATGTCAAATTACTTATAAAAAATAAAGTTTATGGTGAGATATTACATATATACACGCACACACATACACATACACACACACACATATATGTGTGCGTGTGTGTGTGTTTGTGTGTGCGTGTGCCATTAGTTCCTGTACTGATTGTGATACTGTGATGTATATGTGTATTATATATTTGAATCCATATGATGATTGAGAAGAACCCATTTTGGAAAATAACCAAACATGTCTTTTATTCTGGGAGGTGAAATATATGTTGAAAATAAAATGGGGCCTAGTGTTATATGTTTTTGACTTTTGAATGATACGTGATTTATGAAAAATCTCCAGAATCAGACACATCACAATTTCTCACATTGGCCCCTTCTACTGCAATAGTTGCTAGGTTGTAATTGAAGATAATATAACTTGCCATGTTTGACCTGTAAATTAATAAACTTTAAATAATTGTAGATTGTTGGTAGTTGGTCTTCTGATTTAGCAGGAAAAGATAGTTTAGCCAAATGCCTCTTTGAGGTGTCACTCTTTTGTTCGAAACTGTCTCATTCAATCAGAAATCAACGCGTTTTAGACCCGCTGTGACAAGGATGGTTCATAAAATAATAATATAGCTGCTTTAACCTTTTTCTTGGTTGTCTAATGTTTCTGTGGTTCTCTTCAACAAAATTATGCATGTGACTTCTATGCTAAAACTTGAATTATAAAGGTCAATGTGTTAGTTGCCTTTAGATGTTGGTTTTGAGTATCTTTTGTTTTTGCTTTTCGGTCTAGGCATTGATGTTTTGTGTATCATATTGCAGATCGCTGACCGTGCTGTCACTAGAATACCGTTTTTGGCTCACGACAAGAATAGACATGAACAAGATGTATGAAAACATTCAATTTCTCTTTTTTCTTCGGTTTATATGATCTTAATTTCTCTGCAGATAACAGAAAAATGTATCAGTCATATGGGAAGATCCTTGCAAGATGTGGTTTCAGAATGGATAGGAAAGATGGGTAACCGAGAATTAGGTAAGTACTGATTTACATTACCATTTAGATAAAAGTGCTTGTAATAAGCAAAGTTTCAACTACCATGTGGCTGCTAGATGAATTTATACAATGACTGGTAATTTTGTTTTCTGTTGTTTATTGAGGACACTTGTAGGTAAACCGTATTAACGAACTTTTAGTTCACTATGGTTGGTGTATATGTTTCAATGGAAGTAATATTTTACTAGAATTTGTTTAATTGTTCAGGCGAAGTATTTTGAAGAATCTTTAAACTGTTTCATGCGGGCCTGGTATCAACTTGACTATTCATTACTTTAGGGCAAGTCTCCTGTCACACCAAGACCCAAGTCCCCAAAAACTAAATATTAATATAATATCAAAATTAGGAAACTCTTTTTTTTTTTTTTCTTAAAATCCTAAAAAATTAATAAAATACAAAAACAATAACGAAAATAAAGCAACCCTATAAAAAGTAAAATTAAGTAGAAAACTAAAAGAAAAAATTAAAAATGAAAATTGGGGTCCATCTCAGAAATACATTCTGTTAGACGGTTTTATACAAGTTTTCGCCCTTTATTGCTTTTAGCTATCATGCATTCTATAGTGGACACTAGTAGTATGTGTTTTCTTCCATATAATCCGTGTTCAACAATGCAATTTGTAAATTGTGTATATGTTTCGTAATATCGACTCTATGCATGAGTGGTTGAGCCCTGGAGATAAGTTTAGGAGAACACGTCAACTTGCTATGCAGATTTTGAGAACAGTTAAATTCTAATATCACTCCTTGATTGGTTTATCAAATGAACTTAGTTTCTGTATTTCTAACCAAACTTACACGGTGTGGTGGCTGATGACGGTTTGGTACTTGATACATCTTAAGTCCATAAAGACTCAATGTTGAGGTTTATTTGTTCCTGTAGGAGCAAATAAGGTTGACAAGATATGTTGCATTATCTATTTTAATATTGTGTTCTATTTCATTTCAGATAGGACAAGGCTTCCATTGAATCACCCTGATATGATTACTCCTCAAACGCACGTTTGCCTGTGAGTTCTCTTCATCGTCTCATATTAACGTGCTTTAACATATTGTCCTAGTAGAAAGTTTTGTGTACTCATTTTTCTCCTTTTTTCCCCTCTTGAAGGATTAATCGAAGGCATCTTTTTGGTGAAATATCTAAGTTATATAATGTTCACATTCTGAATTATGTTCATTTAATTGTTTATTTCTTATTTTTAACGAGGCTACAGAAAATATACTACTGGTATGTGAACTTCTAAACTTCAATTATTTGGGAAGTTCATAATTTCTTGAGTATGTATTAGACTAATTGAAATTTGTACGCTGTTCACATATGGCGGTCGGCAATTAAGTGCTTTTTTGGGTTGAATTTGACCTCTTCCTTCGTTTACAATAAGCCGTATTGTGATCCTACCACAATAAAAGTGCTAACTTTGCTTTATATAAGTTCTGATGTTACATGTAATGTAACAGTTGTTTATATTTTTCAATTGCAGTGAGTGCTATGACAAACTAGTCTCGTTTCTCTTGTATTGGTTCCGGATCACATTGCCGAAACATGTAAGCTTCAATTAGTCTCATTTCTCTTGTACTGCAAACTCAAGACCATTTTTTTAGTTAATTTTCAGTTATTTCCATGGTTTCATTATATTTTCGCTGCATTGCATGGTGAGAGTTTATTGTACTTGGGAGTGAAATGTTGTATAAGATAAAAGGCAAATCTATTCCTGTCGGATTCAATTGGATGTTCTATTTTTTATTATTATTTTTTTAATGCTATAGATTATTGATGAAAAATAAAAATAAAAGTAAAAAAAAAAAAAATCTGTACCTGCCTAACGGAGTACATTTTGTTAGCCCAATTTTACTTTTTAGGTTCTTTTTTAATTTTTATTTAGTTTAGTTTTCCTTAGGGTTTTTAAATTTTTTTTGTAGGGTTTATGCGGGTTCTTACCTGTTTGGACTAGAATTGTTTGGACTAGAATTCGTTGGGATTCTAAATCTGTTAATCAGAATCCTGGATACCCCAGTATTTTGTGCCTAGTAAAATTCTTGTTTGTTATAGAATTCAAAATCCTTCACTTTTTACTGTAGATGTGAAATCATGTCTGAAAAGTGGGTGATAATATAATGTATTATTATATTGTATTTGATTTGATGTCAAATCATGTCTAGAAAGTGGATGATAATGTATTTTTATATTGTATTTAGTAATATTTAATTATTTAGTTGTGAGATATTGTTATTTGAGTATTTGATTTTTGAGTCTTAGAACAAACGAGTATTCGGTATTTCGAATCCCGAATCCAGGATTTGGAGTCCTAGAGTTTTTAGGATTTTAGGTTTTTAGTTTTGTTTTTTCATTTTTTAGGTTCTTTATTTAGTATTTAGATAGTTTAGTTTCTTAAGGTTTTCTTCTTTTTTTTGGGTATTTTTTTTAAAATTTTAGTTTCTGCCCAAACGGTTAGGTTAGGGTGCGTGCGTGACAGGAGGTTGCCTCAGAAAAAACACCCGTAAGAATGAATTTCGGTGACCTGATTATAAATGAGATGAAAATGTAATACTATGAACTTTTATACGAATAAACAAAACTAAATATTCCTTTGGTGTAGTTTCTACCACAAGAAGCAATGCAGCGACAAGACTGCTGGTATGGATACACTTGTCGGACACAGCATCACAACGAAGAACATGCTCGCAAGAGGAACCACGTGTGTCGTCCAACCCGGGGTATTTATATGTCTTAATGCTTTTATCCAAGTGTTTAAAAGAATCTCTACACATTTTGTGTTGTAAATCTGTTTAATTCTCTTTTTGGTCACCAACAAAAACTATTACATGTTCTCGACTAATTCGTATCCAGTTTCCTTTTCTTTTTTTTTTTGGGTGCTAATGCTTTTGATTTCAATGCAAAATTTTCACGGTTGAGATGTTGTGTCATTCTGCGTCCTTTTTGGCGTTTTTAGAAGCAATATAACATTAGTAACGTAATGATAAAGTTATGATTTTATTATCGCTAATGATGTGTGTTAAGTGAAAAATTATTTGGTGAGAGGTTGACGTGATAAAGACTGGTTTTTAAGTTGTCATTATAGATGACTAGTCACAAACGTATACTATTTAAGTTGGGAGTTTTGTGATAAACAATATGCCTCTCGTTTTCCTTTGGTATTTGATACGTGTGTGTGTTGGAGACTTAGTCATAATTAGATAAATAAGAGTCAGTTAATTATTTCCGTTTTATTGGTCCACCAGTTGTTAGTCTTTAAGTAGTGGGAGTTTGTTTCCTAAGTTTTAGCATTATCAGTTATTGGCAAGACTATTATTTATAGTTTTTGAGTATTGGAATGAAAGGATCATTCTTTAGCTTCCGCAATTCTTCTTACTCCCCCCCTTAAATTACTCTTATCAGTGGCATCAGAGACCGGTTTTCAATATAACCATGGAAACGCGCAATAAATCTAATGCCGAGTTCCGCAATGAAGTCAATGAAATCTTAGCCCGACATGAATCAAGCTTTGATCAGGTGCATTCAACCTTGCAAACAATCCTAACTGAGCTCCAAGCTCTTCGAACCTCTCGTAGCCCAAACAATTTCCATCTCGAAACCAATCCGTTTGGCCAAGAAGAGTCATCACATGCTCGGACTCTTCGCTCCAACTCAACCAACAACAACCAGCATGAACACCTCAAGTTGTCTTTTCCCAAGTTCAATGGGGAGGACCCTAATGGATGGGTCTACAAAGCCGAATAATATTTCGACTTCAAAAATATTTCTCCGGACCAACAGGTTCAGCTAGCGTCATTCCATCTAGAAGGAATCGCACTACAATGGCATCGATGGTTGACAAAATTCRGAGGARCTCTRACATGGGACGAGTTCACCAAAGCTATCTTCCTCCGCTTTGGCCCAACTGATTACGAAGATCCATCGGAAGCTCTAAGTCGGCTCAAACAAACATCATCGGTCACCGCTTACCAAGAAACCTTCGAAAAGCTCTCACACCGAGTAGACGGCCTACCAGAGCATTTTCTCATTYGGTGTTTTATTGRAGGTCTTCGAGATGATGTTCGCATCGATACGAAAATTAAGCAGCCCAAAARGTTAGCGGATGCTATTGGCGTCGCTCGASTCATAGAGGAACGAAATCAATTACAAAAGAAACAACAACCATTTCGCCCCCCACCAATATCAACAACACCAAAGGCCAATTCAAATTTAACAACAACAACTGCTGGTATTTTAGGGCCTCCACCAAACAAGCTTGTGAATTCGAGCTCCAACCAAAATGCAATATCTTTTCGTCGAATCACTAACCAAGAAGCACAAGAACGTCGGGAGAAAGGGTTATGTTACTATTGTGATGAGAAGTTCATTCCAGGTCACCGATGTGAACGTCCACAATTGTTCATGGTCGAAGAATCCCCACCTCCATACTCTGCTAATATTGAAACCATTAAGCAAGAGCCTGAGGATCAAGAGGACATGCTTGAAATTTCATTTCATGCCATTTCTGGAACCAATCATCCGCAAACAATGCGCATCGCCGGCAAACTGAAAAATAAAGAGATCATAGTATTAATATATGGCGGCAGTACTCACAACTTCATTGATCAAGCAATCGTCACGAAGTATGGTCTTCAGGTGGCTCGAGATAAGAAGTTCCAAGTTATGGTCGCAAATCGTGAGAGGATAGATTGCGTCGGGCAGTGCCAAGCCCTCACCATCATTATCCAAGGTCATTCCATCACCGCAGATTTTTATGTCCTCCCTGTGGCTGCGTGTCAATTTGTCTTAGGTGTACAATGGCTGGAAACTCTCGGGCCCATTGAGACGGATTACAAAGAGCTAACAATGACGTTTAAAGTCGAAGGAACTCCTCACACACTTAAGGGAATTAAGCGATCTAACTTTGCGGTTTTAACCGACAAGGAAATCAATAGCCTACAAGGTACTGGTTTGTTTTTTCAAATAATTCCATCCTCAGATAATAACCAACGAGACGCATATCCACTCGAATATCCACCCGAAATCACCCGAAATCAGTCGTGTCTTAGTGGATTTTTCCCATATATTTGAACCACCCTCCAGCCTACCACCCAATCGTTCACACGACCATCGTATTCCATTGCAACAAAATTCAAATCATGTCAGTGTGCGGCCTTATCGGTAT
>BMAC01000292.1:1105032-1146485 GCA_014905375.1 Phtheirospermum japonicum | reverse complement strand
ATTGACCTCTCCTCCAATTTTGTGTCTTCCTGACTTCACGAAAAAATTCGTGGTTGAATGCGATGCCAGTGGAATTGGGATCGGGGCAATTCTTACCCAGAACAATCGACCTGTAGCATATTTTAGTGAGGCATTGAGAGGATCAGCCTTGAGTTTATCCACCTATGAAAAAGAGATGTTGGCTATTGTGAAGGCAATCAAGAAATGGCGGCCATATTTTCTCGGGAAACCATTCACGGTGCGTACCTATCAAAAAAGCCTCAAGTACTTATTGGAGCAACGCATTACTACACCGACACAAAATCGATGGCTCCCAAAAATTCTTGGATATGATTACGAAATTGAGTACAGGAAAGGAGTTGAAAATCAAGGAGCCGATTCCTTGTCACGCGTAGTAGAATTCCAGTTTTTATCTATTTCGATGCCCCATGCAGATTGGTGGCCGTTGCTCCAAAAGGAAGTCCAACAGAACCCATTTTTTGACGAGTTGGTCAAGAAAAATCACCCTCTGTCGAAAAGCCAATTAGTTCAGCGTGATGGGGTGTGGTTTAAGGCAGACAAGGTTTTATTAAGCCCCACTTCTAGTTTGATTCCTAAAATACTTTCTGATTGACATTCTTCACCAATTAGTGGGCATTTCGGGTTCCATAAGACTCTCTCTCGAGTCAAGCAAAGTTTTATTTGGTCTAACATGTGTCGAGCCATAAAGGAGTTTTTGCAGCAATGTGAAGTGTGTCAACGGAATAAATATGATTGCATGAAGCCTGCTGGGTTGCTTCAACCCTTGCGATTCCGAATCGCCCTTGGGCCGATGTATCGATGGATTTTATTGAGGGTCTGCCACCATCTGATGGGCATAACGTCATTATGGTTGTTGTCGATCGACTAACAAAATATGCTCATTTTGTGGCTTTAAAACACCCATTCACTGGAGCCTCTATTGACAAGACATTTGTTGCCAAATGTGGTGCGTCTCCATGGCGTTCCCACATCAATTGTAAGTGATCGGGACAAGGTGTTTATTAGCTCATTGTGGAAAGCATTATTTCAACTACAAGGAACTGAACTGTGTATGAATTCAAGTTATCACCCTCAGTCCGATGGACAAACCGAGGTAGTTAATCGCACATTGGAGCAATATTTACGTTGTTTTGCAGGTGATCAACCACGAAAATGGGCAGAATGGATTCCGTGGGCTGAGTTTAGTTACAACACATCAGTTCATTCCTCTACTCGAATGACCCCATTTGAGGCAGTTTACGGAATACCACCTCCAAGTCCTCTAGCCTATGTTCCAGGCACATCTCATGTTCAAGCAGTCGATGAGTACTTACGTGAACGAGATGCTATTTTACGTGAGTTGCGTCTTAATTTGTCCGTAGCCCAAAATCGAATGAAAAGCCAAGCTAATCGGAAGCGACGTGATGTTTCCTTCTTGGCTGGGGATTATGTATATTTAAAGTTTCAACCGTATCGACAAAATTCTGTAGCTTTTCGACGTTCTATGAAGCTAGCACCTCGGTTTTTTGGCCCTTATCAATTGAGAAAGTAGGAGATGTAGCTTACAAACTAGATCTTCCTCCAGGCTCTCAAATTCATAATGTGTTCCAAGTTAGTTTGTTGCGAAAACATGTAGAGTCCGTCACTCCGGCCGTCGTTGAACTTCCTCCGATCACTGATGATTCTACCATTTTGCCCCAGCCAGAAGCTATTTTGAGTCGCCGTGTTATTCGTAAGGGGAAATATCGTCCAAAATCTGAAGTTTTGGTTAAATGGAAAGGAGCGTCCGTGGAAGATGCTACATGGGAGAATGAATGGCGTTTCGGCAAGTCATACCCAAATTTTCTTCTTGAGGACAAGAATCCTTAAGTGGGGAGGAATGATACGTGTCTTTGTCCACAATATCATGTGTGTGTATTGGAGACTTAGTCATAATTAGATAAATAAGAGTCAGTTAATTATTTCTGTTTTATTAGTCCACCAGTTGTTAGTATTCAAGTAGTGGGAGTTTGTTTCCTAAGTTTTAGCATTATCAGTTATTGGCAAGACTATTATTTATAGTTTTTGAGTATTGGAATGAAAGGATCATCTTTTGGCATAATATCTCTTCCATTCTTTAGCTTCCGCAATTCTTCTTACTCCCCCCTTAAATTACTCTTATCATTTCATCCTTAAAACAAATAAAAAAACCATAATTAAAATCGAAAAATGCATAGAAGAAGATTTAGGGTCTCTAGACAGCCATACTAATAAACAATGAAGAGTGTTGAAACACACACAATTAAAACACATTCCAACAACTGCTACAAATTGTCCATAAGATGCAAAGCAAATTGAAGACGAGAATAACAAATCCAAACAAAATCCGTTTCCCATTGGCGCAAACTCTACGCCAAAGCAGCGACACTGTTAGTTAACTAACAGAGCCAAGTGCAGAAGCAACGCTTGCGCCGCCCTTTGCAGTTCCCACCGGAGAAGCCCGAGTCCCTGCAAACGATAGCACAGGTGGTGTCGTGCAAACAAGGACCCTTGTAATAATGGCTCCGCGACTTGCACATTTTTGCTTCCGCCTGAGGTATAGTCACCTCTGCATGCATTTTCAATTTGATATTATAACAAGATTAATTAATTAATTATTAATATTGGATACAATTATTACTTTTTTCTTTTCTTTTCTTTTTTTGGCAAGACTTATTATCAAATGGGTGATTCTTGACTGCCCAATACAAGAAAACAATAAAATAATAACATAAAACTAACAATTATATAGTTAAGATAATAAAAACAGACTTTTACCTATGAATTAATAAATGAAAGTATAGACAATTCAAGAATCTGGCACACTACATTCAATATAACAAAAATACCCGACTTACTTACAACGAAATTAAAGGTCCAACAAATTTTAAAATCTTTGAGGTTGCATTTTATGTAAAGATATGAAACTAAGGATTTTAAGTTAATTGTGTTTGAATCTCAGATCCTTAATCTCCTACTTCAAAGTTAATTTTTTAGCGGGTTTCAGATCCATAAATATTGCATGGAGCAAGTCATTTCAAATCAAAATCCTCTCATCCAGATGCAACAATACATCTTCCGAAAAAGGTAATGTAAATCAACTAAAAGGAACGGACCATTCACTTCATTGCACAATGCAAACATCAATTAATATATATATCTAATACAAAATATAGCACAATCGAACTTAAATATAGGATTAATTAAAGACAAAATTAAAGCTTTGAAGAGGTTTGAGAGCAGAAAGACATACGAGAAGTGAGGAAAACGATGAGTAGTAGAAAAAAGAGCCCAAATGCCTTCTTTTCCATATCTGACACTAAACACTACTGAGTGCTTTCAAAATTCAAACTATTCGAGTTCAAGAAAAAGAAAGAAGAAGAAACAAAAACTGAGGAAGACAGTTGTTTATCTTGCCACTATGAATACTTAGCAAAAGAAGATGAACACTATATTATTAACAAGTGTATATATCCTATTGGGATTATGAAGCTGGTTGAGGCACATGATCTTACTTATTTAAATGAGAGAGAGAGAGAGAGAGAGAGAGAGAGAGAGGGACTATATTAATTAATGAAATTTGAATGGGTATGTTGAATGTGTGTCGGAAGGAAAGGGTAGTTGGGAATTGAGATTCCACATTTAATATACTTTTTCTTATGTACAATTACGAAAAGGGTTATAGGCTTGTTTTACGGGATGTTTTTCTTCTTTCCAAAGTAGTTGATATTATATAATGTTAATGGTAAGTTGTACTATTTTATATATTTCATCTCTCAAGTTATATTATTTTAATTTTTTTTATCAAGTTAATTGTTATTTTAAGAATTCAAAATATATTTGAACTAAAGTTTCTAAGAGTGGCTTTATTTATTATTTCTATACTATGTGTTAATATTTTTAAAATGCGTGTTGAAATAAAATGATCTAATATCTTTATATTAAATAAAGGTGGATAATTCAAGAAAAAAAATGAGGAGAAATTGCCCTCACCCTTGCAGATAGATTGAAACTCAATTCCTAGCTTCATCTCGCCGTCGTGGCTTATTGAAGGCATGACAGCTCAATGTGGTGCTTGTGATCTCCGGCAACATCTATTAGAGTTATTATGGTCTTTTGTAAAAAGTCAACAAGTTAGTTGTTAGTCAAAGTTGTTAAAGTTAGTTAGCTACAAAGTAGGGATTAGTTAGTTAGCTTAGTCACCAAGCTAAGAATAACTTGTATATAAACAAACAAGCTGGAGAATCACAAATCAAGTTTCATAATAATAAAACCAATTTTCTAAAATTGATTCTCTAGTTTCAATATGGTATCAGAGTTCAATGAAAATGAGTTTCCTAACATTCAATCTTTTACTTTTACAACTACAAAGCCCTGCAGCTCATCAATGCCATCTACTGCTCCCTCTCTTTTTCCCTTTAGCTCGCCTACTGAACCAACAGACTGGACTCATCATCTAAATCTACATCTTCACCAGCTCATCAACCAGTCACGGGAAGCTCACCATCCACACAATCATCAAATCAATCTCACTCAAGTATAAATCTCATCATTGACCTACCCATAGCACCTTCATCATCTCAAAATGCCCTCACTCAATCACATCCTCCTCCTCCTAGTCATCCTATGGTAACTAGGTCAAAAGTAGGAATTCACAAACCAAAGATCTTCGATGTCTATCCATCTCCAACTCTCCTAGAACCTTTTACTGTCATCAGGCTCTCTCTGATCCCAAATGGAAACAAGCTATGCAGGATGAATTCACTGCTCTCATGGCAAATAACACCTGGACCCTTGTCCCTTTCAGACCAGATCTACATGTGATCTCAAATAAGTGGATTTTCAGAATCAATTAGAAAGCTGATGGGTTACTAGACAGGTTCAAAGCTAGATTAGTTGCAAGGGGTTTTTGAACAGCAAGTTGGTATTAATTTCTTGGAAACCTTTAGTCCAGTTGTAAAGGCCTGCACAATCAGAATTGTCTTCTCACTGGCAACTGGTCCATTCAGCCGATTGACATCAACAGTGCCTTCTTGCATGGAGAGCTGACTGAAAATGTTTATATGTATTTTGTCAACTCAGGAAACCCAACAGCAGTGTGCAAACTCAACAAGTCGCTTTATGGTCTCAAACAAGCACCAAGGGCATGGTTCACCAAACTGAAATAGTTTCTTCTGTCAATCGGTTTTCAAATATCAAAGTCTGACTCCTCCCTGTTCTTCAACAAGAAAGATGGCGAATTACTACTTGTTCTGATTTATGTTGATGATATACTAATCACGGATGAAGACTCATTAGGTATCACGCAGGTTATCAAATTGTTAAGGGCCAAGTTTGCTCTCAAAACACTTGGAGGGGTCAATTACTTCTTAGGACTGGAGGCAAACAGAACCAAAAATAGTATAACTCTTACACAGTCAAAATACCTGTATGAGTTACTAGCTAAAACTCACTTGTTACACCGCAAACCTACCTTAACTCCTATCTCTCCAGCAGCCAAACTACATCTCCTTTCCAATATCAAACATTGTACAGAAGCATAATAGGTTTTCTTCAATATCTCACTCTCACAAGGCCTGATATATCATTAGCAGTCAACAAGATGTCACAATTTCTACATGCTCCTACTATAAATCATTGGATAGCCTATAAACACCTATTAAGATATCTCAAAGGATATTTTACAATCGGGATTCATTTCACACCTGTTTCTAGAATTATTCTTGAAGGCTTCTCAGATGCAAATTGGGCAAGCAATATTGATGACAGAAGAAGTAAAGGTGGACATTGTGTGTTACTTGGTAAAAACATACTGACCTGGAGCTCCAAGAAGCAAAATGTTGTGTCTAGGTCAAGTGCTGAATCAGAATACAGTGCGTTAGCAGACACAACACCTGATCTAATCTGGCTAAAGCACCTGTTTCATGAACTGGGGTTACATTTGCAGTCTTGATCAGTTATATGGTGGATAATCAGAGTGCAGCAGCTCTTGCTTAAAATCCAATTTTTTCATGCGAGGACAAATCACATTGAAATTGATGTTCACTTTGTGAGGGAAAAAGTTTTAGCCAAGCAACTTGATGTCAGATATGTTCTAGCACAAGAGCAACCAGCTAATCTATTTACCAAACCACTCAACCATATCAGAATCCAGACCTTGTGTAAAAAGCTACCACTTGGGCGAACTGTTACAACCATCTCCTCTCCAGGATGAAAGACTCATTGTCTTCAGCTCGCGAGCTCAGTTTTTCAGCTCGCAGGCACTTTTCTTCAACTCGCAGGATTATGTCTTCAGCTCGCGAGCTCGCAAGAATTTTCAGCTAGCAGTATTTTTTTAGCTCGCAAGATCGTGAGCATACTCTTCAGCTCGCGGGCTCATTTCGACGACTCGCGAGCACGTTTTCCTCAGCTCGCGCAAACATCTCTACTCCAGGTTGAAGGGGGCGTATTAGGATTATTATGGTCTTTTGTAAAAAGTCAATAAGTTAGTTGTCAGTCAAAGTTGTTGGAGTTAGTTAGCTACAAAGTAGAGATTAGTTAGCTAGCTTAGCCACCAAGTTAAGAATAACTTGTATATCAACAAACAAGATGGAGAATCACAAATCAAGTTTCATAATAATAAAATCAATTATCTAAAATTATTTCTCTAGATTCAATAACGTCTGTGCTTAAGACTCAATGGCTATGGATGTCACGGTAATGATCTAGCAGCCAAAGAGAAACTTAGAAGAACAATCTTAAATCTCATAATCCACACATCCGATCCAAGTACACCAAATCGAACATAACCATCATAACTCGTCCAAATTGCTTTATATGATTTTGTTGAAAAATATATCGATTGTGGTTGGTCAGCTTGTTTTGGTAGGCAAGGTGCGGGACTGACAGGCAGTGTTGCTAAATTTAGTGGGAATGATTTGGTTGTTCAGATGGGGAAAGCACTTAAGTTGGGTTTGTTGTTTTTATACAAGATAATACATCACATTTTATACATTTTCTCGGATATTGCCAAAATCCTCGGGTGTATGGTTGAGATTCTAGATGCAGGGGCTTCAACTCTATCCAATATGGGTATGTTCATGGATGAAATGAGCAGCGACTCATTTCAACTGGTTGGGATGGCAAACATGGGATGCTTGCGGAATGTTATTCTCCGCGTCGGGTGTAATATTCCTCTCGTGGCTCAGTTTTTTAAGAGATTATTACCGTGAAGAATTTTGTGTACTGTTTCAGGATGATTATGGAGTTTGTGGCTTTCGTGAAGCTGATGATCAAGATGCGTCTCAGCATTATAAAGTTCTCGTGGGGGACCATGGTTGCGATTTTGATGTGTTTGCCTCTATTATTATTGATATTGGTTATTTTAATGTTGACGTCTTTCAATGTATTGGTTGTTTTATTTCTACATCTATTTCTTCCTCACTTTCCACCCTTTTCTTATAGGGCTCGTCTTGCGACCGTGCTTGAAATATAGTGGGAAAAAATGGTGGCTTAGATTTTTTGACCGTTCAAATTAACATTCGGTTGATGAACTGATTATATGGAGCCATAGATATATGAAGATGAGTGAAGAACGTGCATATGTGAATGTGCCATGGATTTGGAACATATATGTATGGATATATATATAATGGTTCGAATAATGGGGGAATCTTCTCGCCATCTTCTCATTGTTGGTCCAAACAATGACTGAGAAGAGGGCTTGCTGTGGCTGTGTTAAGGCGGGCGCTAATAGTTACTCCAACTTGAAGGACGATGTTGTGCAGAGTCTGCCCTTAAAGTGTGGTGTGCAATTGGATATTCCTGTCTCTCAGCACTGTGGACTATGACAAGTGAGTGCATGGTTCTTTCTTTCTTTTTAATAATAGTTATTCATAATTACAAAAACTACTATTGGAATTTTGTCTTTGATATTTATTTTTCCTTGGGCTTTTTGGTGGCAGGATCAACTAAAGCCTAGAATAGGAATGGAGTAGAGAAGGTAGATCAATAACAAGACTTTAGATGAACTGATTTCCAAGATAACAGGGAAATTAATAATAGATTAATTAATTAACTAAATAAGAGTTTGTAAGAGAAAATATCTACTTCTCAGTAATGGGTTTTGATGCGACCAAAAAGATTGGTGCTTCAAGAATAGAAAGTACTGACCTTGAATATATAGTCATCGACCTGATCGGCCTTCCGAAAGCTACTAGCAACCTGATTGATCCTTCCTGCAAAACAAAACCTAAGCCAAGGCGGTGGCCGGACTCGACGTAGGCCCTCCGATACTTAAGTGAGAAAGCATTCGAGTGAGATGCGAGAGCTAAGACGTAGGATGTAAAATCAACTTAGAGAGAAAAGAATGAGGCCTAAGTCCTCTTTATATAGATGAGAGTGTTCCCAATGTAGGATTCCCATCTCCTATTAGAACTATAATTCTGTAAATAGCGACCGACTTAGAACTAGGATTCCTCTTGTATGTTAAGTTTCCATAGATGTAAGAACTCTCGCTAAATTACCGAAATAGCCATGGGCCAATACCCATGTCCATAATTGTAATCCGTTGGGACCCCATAAAATAGCCCATATTGGCCCGCCAGGGCCCAAAAACCATGAAGCCCAGCTCTCAACACCGAGCTACCACTTGGTGCCGAGCTGGTATAGTAACGCTTTGCTTTATAAGAGCTCGCCACCTCACATACGAGCTCGACACTCTTATACAAGAGGTCGCCGCTCCCAAAAACAGCTCGCCCACCTCCCAGAAGGATTACACCTTCTAGAGGATGAGGTCGCTTACTAAATCCGTACAATACCTGCATGCTTGTCGACGTGAATATTTGATGTCATATCAGATTTCATTTTACTCGGTTCTAAAGATGATACTCTAAACTTATATTTTTACGACGGCCCACAAGTCGATCATAACTCTTATAGAATCCAATTTAATTAAGAAAAACAAAAAAAAAAAAAAAAATACAAGAAACATATCTATAAAATACGGAAACATGTTATATTTGTCATGAAGATTCAACACATGAATAATAAATATGAAATAACAAAAAAAAAATTAACTTGAATCTATTGATACGATCTTGTTTAGTGCATCAACAAGAGTCTCCTCGTGTATATGAAACTTCACTAATGTTATATATACAAATTGATTTTTCAATACTTTTGTTCTTCATTTCTAGGAAGATGAAAATGAAGAAAAATCAAACAGTCGGATATGTGAAAAAGGTCTTAATCACGCTCTAATCATTATTGGTACCACTAATCTTATCACTAATAGTAGTAACCATATTACCAGTGCTAATAGTCATATTATTTTAATAGTACCATTAATCTTATAATGAGTTGTTGTAATCATATTATTAGTAACAGTAATCTATATTACCAATATCAATACTCTTATTAGTTTTATTAACAGTACCATCAATCTTATTGCCAATTGTAGTAATTATATTATCAATATCAGTAATCTTATTATCGGTGGTAGTAATCATATTATCAGTACTGTTAATCTTATTACTAGTGCTAGTAATAAATTATTATAATTAATAATGATATTACTGGTATAAATCTTATTATTGGTTGTGGTAATCCTACTGTATCTACTAATAATCTCGTTACTGTATATTGGTTTTTTGGTAATTTATTACCGGTTGTGATAAATTTTAGATTACTGGTTGTGGTAATGTTATCGCAACTAATAATAATCTCATTATTGTATGCGGTAATCTTATTAATAGTTGTGGTAATTTCTGATTATTTTTGTGTGAAAAAACTATGAAAAGTAAGACTTTGACTGTGGTAAACAGACTACGATGGACTTGAAATTATAATTATAACTTAAACTTCATAATTATAATATATCAAACAGACATTAAATTCACAACTTGTGTTTTTTTTAATTGAAACGTCATATGAAGTGATAGGCTTCAGAAGAACATAACATAATATGAGTGCGGCGTACATTTCATTTATTTGCCCGTATCCAACGTCTGATTGATGAGATTGTCCGATTTTTTTAGTAGCACTCTTCACTAGCTCCTCAAACAGATGTGTCAGCACCTCAATATCAGCAGGTTCGATATCATCAAGCGACTGTACGTAGTAGTCTGTTGGTTCGTTATCGGTCTCCTTAGAAAATGAAACAAAATATCGAGAAAGAGTTATTTATATATACATGGATGTGGCATAAAAATATAATAGGTATAATGTGGCTACTCTATGGAATATTTTATACATAATAATTCAAAGTTTGTCAACCTGTGTATCATCACTTTTGACGCAATCCATCTTCGGGCTCGACAACACCTTGTAACAAAATTGATTAATTGTATATTAGTCATTGCACAAAAAAAAAATAAAAAAATAGCATTCATAGTAAAACAAAAAAAATGAATGAAACTGATAGCAAAAAACACACCGCAACGACATCCTGTATCGACTGAAGTCTAGATAACACATCAATAGAAAAATCCCTGAATAGAACTTTGAGTTTCTCCATATCAATCGCAATTGTCTTTTGTTTTCGGGACAATTCATCCATCCTACTACTGAAATCAGTAAGTATAGATCCCGATGAAAAACTTGTTGGGGCATCACAACGCAACCAATGGTTACGGCCCTTGAAAAAAATCACCCAACTCCAGTAAATTCTGCTCCTCCTCTGTTGGACTTATGTTGTTGAACTGCAACGAAACAATGTATTAGTTGATTTGTATGTTAAGGAAATCGGTGAAATATAAAACAATGTGGAATGGAAAAAAAAAATTGATTGTGTTACCTTGCTTGGGGGTAAATTGAGGAAGTTTGCCTTGATGTCTTTGTTCTTTTGTTCACCTATAGACCTCCACTTTAGCTTCTTAGGTATTGAAGATTGACCAACCGGCATACACGCTATACCAGTCGCATTCTCGCAGATCTCGTAGAACCACCACTGTAATGAAATAATGAAACCCCGCAATCTGTTGTAAATGAAACGACTTTGCCCCTTCTCGTAATTATTYCAGCACTCTTCTCCTTTCTATAACARTGGCCCTTTAAATGTTCCATTGTGAATRGATAGACTTCCTTGCCCCACGGATAATCATTTGCTGRAGGACTGTCTAATACATCYATGTAAGAACGATCCACCAACAGTGACAATTAAGAACTAAGTAGGAGATTGYCGAGCAAGTGCAGGGAAGCAATCTTGACAACATCTTCGTTAGTTGTGAAATMCCCCATGATAAARTTYTGATGGATGACTTGTCTGGTAAGTGAATCAAATTGAGAAAAATACTTATCGTATGTGCCCCCACAGACTTGTTCAATGCTAGACTTGTTGCAATACCCTATACATTTTAACCCAATAATGACGACAAACTCCTCTATCCCAAAGTGCAATATTTTACCGTTCATGTCAACCTACAGCTCATCATTCTTGCACTGTGCCACCTCTCTGCACAATATATTGTGTACTATTTGGGGTTGCACTTTGAAATTTGAAAGCTCCATAAACTTGCCAAAGCAGCTCTTCTTGAACAATTCGTATTGCGTCGGTGTCAGAACTTGTTTGATCTCTATGATAGTAGCTTTGTTATCAAAGCTATCAACCTTGCCACCGAAGAACGAAACACCCCCTAGCAGTAGGTCCCACCCCTTTAATAGAAATATATTATCGTGCATTAGTTAATATATTAAAATAAAATAACAAGTTAAATAAAAAAAGCATATATTAAAACTGCCACAAAAAAAAATCAAACAAATTAATTTGATATAGTACTACTGTAGATGCATGTTGATATGTCAGATGTTATGGAAACAAACTATAAATATAAATATAATGTAGGTATACATTGGGTTCATTTGATGGATTGGGAAAATAACAATATTTTTGTAATTTAGAATTTACTCAACATGTATGGTATTTTATAACAAGTGATGTAGGTATACATTGAGTTGACTTGGTTGAAAATAAAACATGCTGTTTAATTGCTTTACCCAATCATACACAACTAAGAAGTTGTGTGTGAAAAAATGTGATCAGTCAACACAACGTGAGCACATGGTGTAACCAAAGAATAACTAAATGATAAACAAACCGTATAATCAATATGTAAACTGCATGTTCACAATGTTCAGAATTCGTAATCATGTGGTAAGAAAAATCATAAATTAATTTGATATAGTACTACTGTAGATGCATGTTGATATGTCAAGTGTTATGGAAACAAACTATAAATATAAATATAATGTAGGTATACATTGGGTTCATTTGATGGATTGGGAAAAATAACAATATTTTTGTAATTTAGAATTTACTCAACATGTATGGTATTTTATAACAAGTGATGTAGGTATACATTGAGTTGACTTGGTTGAAAATAAAACATGCTGTTTAATTGCTTTACCCAATCATACACAACTAAGAAGTTGTGTGTGAAAAAATGTGATCAGTCAACACAACGTGAGCACATGGTGTAACCAAAGAATAACTAAATGATAAACAAACCGTATAATCAATATGTAAACTGCATGTTAAACGGACGTCGGATTTGGCCAGAATTGACGGTGGAAGTTTATGATTTTTTGTGTGAAAATCAAAACTTTGCCCGATGATTCAACAAGGTAAATGAACTTCGGTTGACTTGAAAACTTCCAAGTAACCTCGAATTGATAACAAAAATTAATGGTAAAAGGCTCATATTAAACGGACGTCAGAGTTACACGGAATCGACGCCGAAAGGTATTGATTATGCGTAAATCAAAATTTTAACCGAAAACTCAACGAGACAAACAAACTCCGATGGACTTAAAACTTTGCAGGTCAAATTGGAATGACAACAAAATCAATGGTATATTTTACATTAAAAGATATCAAAACTAGCCAAAATCGATGCCGAGAGTTTGTGTATATGAAGAGTATTTTTGATAGATTGAATCAAACTGTAGTTAGTTGGTAAAAAAAAAGATGTGAGATCTAGTGGGTAAAAATATCTTATGTTTGTATTTATTGGTAATCCCACGTAATTCAATTTGTATGACTAATATGTTGAAAACTTCTAAAGTGACAATTATTTTGGGACGGAATAAGTATATATTGAGAAAACAAAAGTAGGAAAGAGAAAAAAAATCAGAAAGAAACAACCTTTTATAAGGGTAATATTATTAATTCGTGTATATAAATTTAAAACTATGTCTGTAGTATATCTTATTTTATATAATTTTTATTTTTTTAAGAAAATCAAATTAATGAAGGGTCCGAATATTGACACCCCATAAATTTATGAGAACACTCCAATTCTTTTTTTAACGTTTTCTCAACTACCCTTAGCCCTAAACACACACACAAAATTACATAGTTGCTACAATATTTGTCGTCTCCACAACCTAAAAATCTCCATCTTTCATATACAGGCGCCGCTTCTCAACCTCACCTTCGCCCGACATGGCTATTGTCCCTTAAACTCGAAACCCACACCATCTACAGACACCATCACCAAAAAAAGAAGAGAATAAGAAAAAGAAGAAGAACTAGGTATTCGGATCAGATTTCATAACGCCCTAAACTGCGCTCGGAAAATCAGATCCGAACGTGCTTCATGGTGTTCAGACTAAAATTTGAATGACCATTTCCCCCGCCTTTTGTGTGTATATGTGTACGCACCGTTGTTGTACTTCAATGGAGATAACGATGACAATGGTGGCGGCGGCAGGAGGAGATGGAGGATGGTAAAATTGATAATTTGTTCGTGAAGTGGGTAGAATGGTAATTTTATATTTTTTTAATTAAGGTTTTCTCATAAATCTTGGAAGTGTCGGCACCCTTTAAACGAATTTTGATTGTGTTCCACTTTATTAAGTTTTATAGTCTAATAATTAAATAAATTTCAACAAATTTTGAACAAGAACACAACCTGGAAATTGTAACCAGTGTTCTTTGGTTATAGCATATTGTCACGTAGCAAACTGGCAAGCATCTTTGTCCGGATCAAAATCCATGTCAGAATTGTTTTGGCAGGTCTTTTGATAGTTACTTAACAAGGACCAAAAGTACTCCACTGGTACTTCCTGGTTACTGCTCTCTATGTTGACGTTGGACATTTCACCGCAATTAGTAATGATAGTTGACAGCCAAATCAAGATCGTAAATTTAGATCGAATTGTTAATCTATGTTTAGAATCGTAAATTACGAATCGACTAGTAAATTAAAGGATTTTACAAAAAATCAATAAAAAATTACTAAAAAACTAAAGAAATTGAAAAATTAACAAATTAGCAAAAGACCAAGACAACTTTTCGTTATTGTCACACAAATGATGTCGCAAAACTAAGTTTATAACGTAAGTCAAGTAATTTCAAAGTTTAAAGTCCATCGATGGATAAACCAAAACGGTTTAATTAAATAAATAATATATTTTTAAACCTAAATTGAAAAACTAATATATATTAAAAAAGTTTTGATTTTTTGGGTCGGGATGCTACTCCCAAGCGCGTCCCGCCCGTTTTTTAACATCGGGACGCCATTCTCAAGGGCTTCCCGTACCTCAAAGTCAAAATTATTTTTTTTGGAGCGAAAATGAAAAAAAAATGCTGGGACGGGACGCCTTTCGGAGTGGCGTCCTTTGCAAAAAAAACACAAAAACCTAAGGGTGGGATGCATTTGGGAGTGGCGTCCCAGGGGTTTTGTTAAAAAAATATTCCGCCCTTAGCAAACCTAACCCTAACACACATATTATTTATTTATTAGGTTTTTTATTTTTATAATTTATTTAAAAAATTTATTAGGTAAAATAAATAATCATATCATAATAATGTCTTAAAGTTACCAGAAGTTTTATTTGAAAAATAAAAATACAATAAAATAATATAAATAAATAAATTACAAGAAATTTTATTTGAAAATTAAAAATACAATAAAATAATATAAACAAATAAATTACAAGAAGTTTTATTTCCAAATTAAAAATACAATAAAATTAAGATACACAACAACGGAGATTAAAATAGCAATTACAGTAATTTGATATTACATATGCGATCACATTCATAATGGCGGATTTCCAATGAGATTGTGGTATTGACAAATGCAATTTAAATAATTTTTATTGAATACCCAATCCATCGAATCGAATAAAGGTTCTCCATGTTTTAGATATGCAACAGTAAACTCAGCATCGCCTGCTACGTCGTTCCAAAACCGTACTAGCCAAGGCGCTTGCACTTTGTTGGTCTCATGATCCCAAGTGAAATGTCCATTTCCCAACATCATATGAAAATGCCTGTATCGTTTTTCCAAAAGTTGAACTCGAGCGGTTATGTCGTCCATTGTGAAGTCTTTCCCGAATGCACTATTGATTTTGCCCAACAAGATCCACGTGATATTGTTGCGTAATCCTCTTCTGGGATTGTAGACACCATTGATCTCACTCTCACGGAGGTCGTCAACAAGCTTAGTATCCATATGGATGCTCCACTCGGTTAAATTCATATCGTAGAAAAAGAAATCTTCTTCGAAATCAAAATATGGTACATTGTTAGGCTGATATCAACTCATTTTTTATTTTTGTTATGAGAATATTTAGATGATGGAGAAAACCAAAGGTGTGAGTGAACTGTTTTTAAAAGATTTAGTCCAATATTCCAGATTTATAGATGAGTTACAATTTCACAAGACAGTTGTATTGATGTGTAGTCGTTGTCATAGTTAAAGATGAAAATATAATGCTATGGTGTAGTCTTGTCACAAAGAAAGTTGAAAAACGTGTGGAATAATATCAGGTATTGTCACAGCAAAAGTTGAACCTATTGATACATGTGTAGTATTTTCACCAGCAATGTTGGATAAACATTAAATAAATAATTTTATTAAATAAGAAAAAACAAAAGATTACACATTTGATTAAATAAAAAACTAGAGGACGTGGCAAATTCAAACATTAAAAATTAAACATAGTACATAGTTGCACACTCAAACTAAGGTCATTTCGATCCCATTTTATTACACATTTGAGTCCTAATACATTGAGAATGCATCAATTGAAAGTTGCTTCCATCTTCTTCCATAATGGTGGCATGTCATACAAATATTATCTCCGTGATGCATCATCACCGTATTCCTTTATTAAAAAAATTAGTAATTGATATGAAACCAACACAAACCACATAATTAGTTGTAGACAGCTGTGTGGACTTTACATAGGCTGGAGAGACATTATTATTGATAGTGGCGTCAATACAGATCAATCCCCGTTCTTCATCCAGAAAAACACCATCCTCAGAAAGTATTGCCTTCCACCAACTTTACCACATCTCCATTTCTTCGATCCTGTCGTAAATTTCTGGAATAGTAGGTGAAATTATGAAACGACTTTGGAGTAAACATTTTACTTGCGGGACGCTCAAGATAACATACGCTTTTTTTGCACCTCTTTCAATACTTTCATTCTGAGCGCTAAAAAAATCCAAAATGACTTGTTCCATCTCCATGGTCCATGGGGTGAGTGCAGGATCGTAGTAATTATTGTTTATTTTTAGAATATTTGGATGGTTTTCGTCAAAAAAGAAGCATTAAATTGGGATTTATCGGGGCCAATGCTACGAGCTTCCGGAATACAATGGGATCTTCGTAAAGTTGATCGTTATGAGTGTTACGACGAATTTGACTGGGAGATTCAATGGCAAAAAGAAGGGATTCGTTAGCTCGGTATTTAGTACGAATCAGTGAAATGACAGAATCCATAAAAATTATCCAACAGGCTCTGGAAGGTGGATGGTTTTCGTCAAAATTAGCCATTATTAGCTAGTATAGTTTATATTTCTTGGTAAGTTTGTCTGTGTGTACATATATATAGATGCATCTTTGACAGCTACAATTGTTGTTCCATTGTGTTGTCTTGTCATCCGGTACAATTATGTCACAGAACACAAATAAACTTTTGTCCACACACATCAATGAGATTCATCTTTGCCAGCTACAATTATTTGTGCCATTGTGTTGTCTTGTCATTCGGTACATTGTATCACAGAACACAAATAAACTTTTGTCCACACACACATCAATGAGATGCAGCTTTGCCAGCTACAATTGTTATGCCATTGTGTTATCTTGTCATTCGGTACAATTATGTCATAGAACACAAATTAATTTTTGCCCACACACACATCAATGAGATGCAAATTTGCCAGCTACAATTATTGTACCATTGTATTGTCTTGTCATTCGGTACATTATGTCACAGAACATAAATAAATTTTAGTCCACAGACACACATCAATGAGATGCAGCTTTGCCAGCTACAATTGTTATGCCATTGTGTTGTTTTGTCATCAATTATGCCACAAAATACTCTCAAAATTATTTGAACAATTGCTCTCTTTGCTATAAATATGTTGGGGATCAAATAATGGATAATTCATTAGAAAATACATATCAATTACTTCATATGTTATTTTAAATAAAGCTAGTGGTAGATCACTTCAACGACACAGATGATATTCCTACACTTCGGGTCAAAACACTCGATTACGGGTGTGAATTCAACACTAAGTGGACACTTACCAGAGACGAACGTCTACTAGAATTTCTAATCCTCGAAAACGATATTCGAGGATGGAACCCAAATGATGGACCGTGCCAAACAACCGAGTGAAAGAAGCCAAGTGTTTACTTGACTGCTGCTTCAAAAATCATCATGTCGTTTCCGAAGATGACGTCATAGCCAGGATTGTCCAACTTCAGAGACGATTCAGGTTCTTCAAAGAACTGATTCGGACCCCTGGTACTGTTTGGAATGGGAATCTGAAAATGATCTTAGGCGATCATAATGTACGAAAGAAATTTATGTCTGTAAGTTCTACACTCCATTTTCAATTATTACAAGTAATTTGAATCTTTCATTATTATTCTAACTTGTTGTGATGAATGCAGGATTGTCCAATCAAAACTTATTGCAACGCTTTTGATGAGGAACCCTTGCTCACAAAAATGCAAGTACTGTTTAGAGATGTGTATCCAACTAACCATAGTGGAAGCTCTACGAGTGGAAGTACCGTTGACCTATTGCATTTTGTCTTACCGACACTGCTCTACCTGTGCGGATTGCGTTTGTGTTTTCATTGTGTAATGTTTTTATGTTGTTGTACCGACACTTCTCTATTATTGTGGATTGCGTTTGTGTTTTCATTGTGTAATATTTTTATATTGTTGTACCGACAATGCTCTATTGTTGTGGATTGCATTTGTGTTTTCATTGTGTAATATTTTTATGTTGTTGTACCGGCACTACTCTACTGCTGTGGATTGCATTTGTGTTTTCATTGTGTAATATTTTTATGTTGTTGTACCGACACTGCTCTATTGCTGTGGATTGCTTTTGTATTTTCACTGTGTAATGTTTTTATGTTGTTGTACCGACACTGCTCTATTGCTGTGGATTGCGTTTGTGTTTTCATTGTGTAATATTTTTATGTTGTTGTAACGACACTACTCTATTGTTGTGGATGCGTTCGTGTTTTTATTGTGTAATATTTTTTGATAACTTCAATACAATTAAAATAATTTACACATCATGAAAATTAGTGTGATCCCGTGCCACATTTTTTTTTCTTATACTTCTTACGTAGGTCGTGATCATGTCCTTGTGGGGGGGGGGGGGGGGGGGGGGTCTGGTGGTTCCTGAATCGGCACTTGATCGTCACTTTCATCACCACGCACATATATACCCCAACTCTGATGTGCACAATCCGCAGTTTCAGTGGGAATCGACATCGGAATAGGCGTCGTCTGGAAGTTTGGCTGTGAAAAGCCCATGTCATGTGGAGCTGCGAATTTTGGGTTAAAATGCGGATAATCAGTATGCAGAAGATCGGTGAATGATTGTCTAACATATGAAGGAGTATAAAACCCGGATGTTCTAAATGTAGGAATGTAATCACCTCCTTCATTATACGATGATTGACCAACAAGATCTATATTCAACACAGAGAAAAAATTATTGTTTTAATATTAATCGTAAGAAAGTGACATATAAAATAGCTATTAGCGAATCACACAATTACCATGATGGATGACTGGTGGTGGCCCGGGTGCGACTGGGGGTGCTCTGCTACGAGAGGATGTTGACTGGCCAGAGATGCTCCTACTTTCACTGTTGGACACGGATGCCCTGTGCTCATCTGGAGCATCACGAGATACACTCCTCCTGGACGGGCAAGATATGATCCGTCTTTCGCAGCCGGATGCATATGTCGTGCGCTCATCTGAAATATCCTCATGTAACTCCTCACGAATACGAAGTCGTTGCGTCATATCATCAGCAACTGAATCAACCACATCTTGAATACGACGATAAGAGTCAAAATCATCGTCTCTAGCATGTGAAGAGACATAGCAGAATTGCTGACTCCAAGTACCTTACAAAACATACACGGTTGAACATCAAAACTAAGAAATAATTAAATTCATTGAGTGGGAAAAGAGTGAATAAGATTTGTTACAATGGCCTCGTAAACACCGACATCTGATGGCTGGTATCCTCCCTCTGCATGTCTCTCAAGAGGAGTGATGAAACACCGTGTATTCTGCTGATACCATCTCCGATATCCGCTCGCCGTACCCGCATCTCTCTGAACTGGAGTGCCTTGTATCCTCGTGGACCATCGTACCTCGCATGCCTGGATCCAGGCATGATGATGTACAATCCACTGAACGTGGTGCTCCTGTGCCTGAGAGACACTATGGAATGCCTCCACATCAACTATGATGTTCTCTGGTGTACTCTGACGTATGCCGAATCGTCGGGTCACTCGATTAGGAAAATGAATCTCGACAATCGACCAGCATATCAGTGGGCACTGGCTTAGCAAGTTTTGACTCAAACATCTTTCCCCCAGGACTTGTATCTCGGGTGCATCTAAATCGTAGGGTTCTCATGTCCACTGCACATTTGAATAATCATAATCAGTTTGCACCATATTATCAATATAAGCAATATTTATTCAGTACTCTACCTCTAGCTCGTTTAGCCAATCAAGTGACTCCCAAAATACTCGTAACGTATTCCTAGAGCTCCGCGTATAACTATACTCTGCAATCCACCTGCGTAAACATTCAAGGAAAGTTATTAAAACAGAAATGATTACTAATAGATGTGTAACTAGTATTGCAGTTAAAAGTTATACCTAGCACCATACGACGGTACGGGCAACGTGACGTCTTCGACTGCATCGTAAATGGTCCGATGAAGATTAAGAGAACTTCCCATGGACTGTGGTCTAACAGATGAAATTCGGGACCACGCCCAAATCTGCAACAAATCCATTGGACCACTGACCATCATCCTATCTTCTTCCGCAACCATACACAACCCACGATATAAATGTGCAAGCACAGCACCACCCCAGCTAATACCCGATGCTGTGTCATCATCCTCAAAATGACGTAGGTAGCTTACGGAAACATAATTGTTCGTTGTGCTGGGTAAAAACAACGAACCTAGTAGTAAAAGTACAATCCCACGAGCGTACTGCACGACCTCGTTCTGCGGCATGTCATCATCTAGCCGTTGTCTTCTGAGGTGCTCACTCAACGTCTTGAGTTTCAAACGACTTGCACCTTTTATATCCTCCTCATAATCGACCTGCAGCCTATGTAATACATGACATAATCCGCCCATTCCTCGTCATCACGGATCATCGGGGCACCTTCAATCGGAAGACCCCAAATAACAGCCACATCTTGGAGAGTGATCGTCGCCTCTCCTACGGGCAAATTAAACGTATGCGTCTCGCGGCGCCATCTCTCAACTAATGCGGTGATCAAATGGTAGTCCAGCTTCGTAACCGCTCCGCAACATGCGACCCCGTAAAACCCCCAGCGATGTAGTACCGACATAACTCGAGGATGTAGACCGTTACGCTCGTCCAAGAAAATATTACCTACTGCACGTTTTACCCTCAGAACCTCATCCATATGACCACCTGTAACGCTGCTCGATCTATGTAAACCTGTCGGCTCAAGAGCGTTGATGCCATCTGCAAGATAAATACATAGAAACGATCAAGAATGAAATATTAGACGAAAAGTCATAGTAATTAATAAATCCATACAAGAATGAAATATTACTTAAGGAATTCATACAACACAAATCATTTATTCAGATATAAATGTGAATTACAACATCGAGTAGTGTCCAACGTCTGTCAACATAACAATAAATCGAACTACAACATCAAGATGATATTACTTAGGGAATTCATACAAAAAAAATTATTAATGTTCATATCAATGTGAATTACAACATCTAGTAGTGCTAGCGAATTACAACATCGGACTTATGGAAAGATCATCGCCCTATTCGGTACATCAGTTCCCGAAACCAGAACATCCACCGCCTTGTGATGAGCTAGCCACATCTTGCACACGGTATTGTTGTCTTGTGCGTACTTGTGGTTGGTCCATTTCGTTGGGGATCCTGATGCCCCTGATTCGTCCAACGGTTTGATGTCTCCTCGTGTGTGGATCATGAACCAGTTCAAAACTTACCTCATTCCAGCCCTCTGCATCGGGAAACGGTTCAAAAGCCCCAGTAGGTGCGTAGGTACGCAGTAGTGCTGTAGTAATCTTGGACGTAAACTCGAGGATGCATTATGAATTCGGTACACGCCTTTATTGCGTGAGAGCACAGAATACCGCTGCTCACCCATCTACCACAAGAGCATTATGTGCTAGATAAGAAAACTCGAAAGACTCGAGTACGAACTCCTCCGTTGACCCTCACAGAGACATCAGCCGTTTGTGCCGCCCAATTAAAGCCCGTAACGTGGTAAGATGACCCTAAATGCTGTCTTGACCTGAATAGATTATATATCTTATCAGGCCAAAATTGTTGCATGTTATGGACTCTTGTCGCATCTTTCAAGTGATCATAGAAATTTTGAACACTTTGAAGAAATGTGATTCGGGCGATAGTAGTTATTGGGAGCCGTCTAGCACGTTTCATCACTCCATTGATGCACTCGATTATATTGGTCGTCAGGATGCCACACCGTTTACCGCCGTCGTGGACATTGTCCACTTGCTCTTATCAATGCCATCCAAGTATGCAAATGCATCCGGATCAATGACCTTAATCTGCTCCATTATTCTATAGAAGACTGTAACCCTGGGTTCTGCTCCAGCTTTGAAACACATATCCTTCAATTTCACAGACTTGGCATGCGTATTGAAGATAGAAGAGACATAACGCAAACAAAAAACGTTAGAAGCGAATGCCGGAACTTGTTCTAGTGCACTAAGTAGTCTGGCATGTTGGTCAGATTTAAGACAAACCCCTTCTATGTCGCGAACAATATATTTTGCAACCATGTGAAGGAACCAATGCCACGAGCTATAACTTTCTAAATCAACAACTGCGTAAGCCGGTGGCAAGACTTGTTGGTTGGCGTCAACTGCAACTGCCATCAACAACGTGTGATTGTACTTTCCAACCAAAAAGGTTCCATCAACACTGATCACCTTGCGACAATGTGTAAAAGCCTTGATACATGGTCGAAATGCCCAAGATACAAATGTTAACATATGCACACCGGGTATTCCAGAAGATTTGTGTAGCCACTCGACCACTGTCCCTGGGTTGTACGTCTGCAAGGCCTCCATATATTTTGGTAAATATTGGACCGACTGCTCCCACATCCCGTACACATTTTCACGAGCCCCCCGCAAACCTTGTCGTGCCTTGTGATATGGCACTTCATAATCATATTCTTGTTTGACAGCCTTCTGGACATGCAAAGCGCCATATAACGGATCCTGCTCGACGTGAGTGGTAATGAGCATAGAAATCATATTTTTACACAAACCGGGGTGATCATGACGTATAAAAGATGCAAGACATCTGTGCGCAGAACCCAATATTGTGATTACCCAAGCACCCTTCTGTTTACGAAAACTAGCGTGGAGACACCATCCGCATTCGGGTGATTCGTTGATTACTGGATTCGGAATATCTACATGATTCTCCCCAAGTGATTTTGACAAACAAACAACTTTCCAAACTTTTGGATTGCTCAGTACCACTCTATACGCACACTTGGCGACGCGCACAGAGTAATCTTTGACAGCCCACATCAAATGTCTTTTATCTCTGAATATCATGCKTGTTCTCAACACTCCTTCGTCTTTATCGTAGTAGTAGTCCCGTTGAGGGACACCAATAGAATCAATAGGAACGTCTTCGTATACGTGATTGAAAAATGGTATGTTCTTGTACAGTGCCGATCTTCTATCTGCTCGTTTATGGGTTGTAGGGGCACGTTCATCCACGGTAGGTTRAAAATGATCTTCATTTGGTATGATACCCCCCAACTGAAAGAATTCCTCGTCAGTTTCATGACCATCATCTAGTTCATCTAACTACTTTCAGAATCGCTTCCTTCATCTGGTGCGAAGCAATCGACGYGGTAGTTCGGGATCACCGTTGGGGTAGAGGGATAATGCTCGGTGGAATCTACATTTGCATATCCACCCTCGTCTCTTAGAATTGATGCATACATGTCATATTCATTGCCAGAAGACATATTCGCCATACGTGCCCTTACGTCTAAAACCGAATAAATTTTATTAAATAATTAACAACTAAACAAGAACCGAATAAATTCGAAATTTCACATAATTAATAATTTCTCGCAAATTAAATAATACACAAGATTCACGTAATTAGAAATCTTTTCCCAAATAGATAAATTCAATATTCGTAAATAATTAACAACTAAACACAAAATGAATAAATTAATATTTTCACAAAATTAATAATTTCCTCATTAACAAATAAAATAAATTTTATTAAATAATTAACAACTAAAAAAGAACCGAATAAATTCGAATCTTCACATTATTAATGATTTCTCACAAAATAACTAAATTAAGACTTTTCCACATAAATTTAATTTTTCACATAATTAAGAATTTTACACAAAATAAAACAATTGACATATTAACAAATTTAATTATTCACATAATTAATAATTTCATCACAAATCAATAAATTTAAATTTCACAAGTAATTAACAACTAAAATTCACAAAAATATATAAATTCACATTTAAATTGACTAAAAAAATTTCACAAACATATTCTATAAATATTGACACTTAAATTCACAAACATATAAATTCAATAAAAAAAAATTAACAAATATCAAATTTACAACAAATGGGTAATTTGTTCACTTYACAACTAATTACAATTGATTAATAATAAACTAAATAAATTAAAACTTACCTTTTAAGAAGCTGGGAGAGAAATGGAAGAGGTGTCTGTCCGCTGCTTGCTCTTGTTGTTGCCGGCTCGGAGAGAAATGGGTGTGTGTGTATTATTTTTTTTGACAAACAAACAACTTTCCAAACTTTTGGATTGCTCAGTACCACTCTATACGCACACTTGGCGACGCGCACAGAGTAAGCTTTGACAGCCCACATCAAATGTCTTTTATCTCTGAATATCATGCCTGTTCTCAACACTCCTTCGTCTTTATCGTAGTAGTAGTCCCGTTGAGGGACACCAATAGAATCAATAGGAATGTCTTCGTATACGTGATTGAAAAATGGTATGTTCTTGTACAGTGCCGATCTTCTATCTGCTCGTTTATGGGTTGTAGGGGCACGTTCATCCACGGTAGGTTTAAAATGATCTTCATTTGGTATGATACCCCCCAACTGAAAGAATTCCTCGTCAGTTTCATGACCATCATCTAGTTCATCTAACTACTTTCAGAATCGCTTCCTTCATCTGGTGGCGAAGCAATCGACGGGGTAGTTCGGATCACCGTTGGGGTAGAGGGATAATGCTCGGTGGAATCTACATTTGCATATCCACCCTCGTCTCTTAGAATTGATGCATACATGTCATATTCATTGCCAGAAGACATATTCGCCATACGTGCCCTTACATCTAAAACCGAATAAGTTTTATTAAATAATTAACAACTAAACAAGAACCGAATAAATTCGAAATTTCACATAATTAATAATTTCTCGCAAATTAAATAATACCCAAGATTCACGTAATTAGAAATCTTTTCCCAAATAGATAAATTCAATATTCGTAAATAATTAACAACTAAACACAAAAAGAATAAATTAATATTTTCACAAAATTAATAATTTCCTCATTAACAAATAAAATAAATTTTATTAACTAATTAACAACTAAAAAAGAACCGAATAAATTCGAATCTTCACATTATTAATGATTTCTCACAAAATAACTAAATTAAGACTTTTCCACATAAATTTAATTTTTCACATAATTAAGAATTTTACACAAAATAAAACAATTGACATATTAACAAATTTAATTATTCACATAATTAATAATTTCATCACAAATCAATAAATTTAAATTTCACAAGTAATTAACAACTAAAATTCACAAAAATATATAAATTCACATTTAAATTGACTAAAAAATTTCACAAACATATTCTATAAATATTGACATTTAAATTCACAAACATATAAATTCAATAAAAAAAAATTAACAACTATCAATTTTACAACAAATGGGTAATTTGTTCACTTAACAACTAATTACAATTGATTAATAATAAACAAAATAAATTAAAACTTACCTTTTAAGAAGCTGGGAGAGAAATGGAAGAGGTGTCTGTCCGCTGCTTGCTCTTGTTGTTGCCGGCTCGGAGAGAAATGGGTGTGTGGTGTGTGTGATTATTTTTTTTGACAAACAAACAACTTTCCAAACTTTTGGATTGCTCAGTACCACTCTATACGCACACTTGGCGACGCGCACAGAGTAATCTTTGACAGCCCACATCAAATGTCTTTTATCTCTGAATATCATGCCTGTTCTCAACACTCCTTCGTCTTTATCGTAGTAGTAGTCCCGTTGAGGGACACCAATAGAATCAATAGGAACGTCTTCGTATACGTGATTGAAAAATGGTATGTTCTTGTACAGTGCCGATCTTCTATCTGCTCGTAACTACTTTCAGAATCGCTTCCTTCATCTGGTGCGAAGCAATCGACGGGGTAGTTTCGGGATCACCGTTGGGGTAAAGGGATAATGCTCGGTGGAATATACATTTGCATATCCACCCTCGTCTCTTAGAATTGATGCATACATGTCATATTCATTGCCAGAAGACATATTCGCCATACGTGCCCTTACGTCTAAAACCGAATAAATTTTATTAAATAATTAACAACTAAACAAGAACCGAATAAATTCGAAATTTCACATAATTAATAATTTCTCGCAAATTAAATAATACACAAGATTCACGTAATTAGAAATCTTTTCCCAAATAGATAAATTCAATATTCGTAAATAATTAACAACTAAACACAAAATGAATAAATTAATATTTTCACAAAATTAATAATTTCTACATTAACAAATAAAATAAATTTTATTAAATAATTAACAACTAAAAAAGAACCGAATAAATTCGAATCTTCACATTATTAATGATTTCTCACAAAATAACTAAATTAAGACTTTTCCACATAAATTTAATTTTTCACATAATTAAGAATTTTACACAAAATAAATCAATTGACATATTAACAAATTTAATTATTCACATAATTAATAATTTAATCACAAATCAATAAATTTAAATTTCACAAGTAATTAACAATTAAATTTCACAAAAATATATAAATTCACATTTAAATTGACTAAAAAAATTTCACAAACATATTCTATAAATATTGACATTTAAATTCACAAACATATAAATTCAATAAAAAAAATTAACAACTATCAATTTTACAACAAATGGGTAATTTGTTCACTTAACAACTAATTACAATTGATTAATAATAAACTAAATAAATTAAAACTTACCTTTTAAGAAGCTGGGAGATAAATGGAAGAGGTGTGTGTCCGCTGCTTGCTCTTGTTGTTGCCGGCTCGGAGAGAAATGGGTGTGTGTGTGTGTGTGTGTTAGGGTTTCATTTTGATTATTATTATTATTATTATTTTTGCATTCGAGCCCGGGAACGCCTTTCTGAGTGGCGTCCCCTCCCCCCCATCCCCCGCTTTTTTTTTTTTTTTTTTTTTGCAATCTACTCTGGCCCACCACCCACATTTTTTTTTTCAATTTCGCCTCGGCATAGTTGTTTTTGACCAGAAAGGTCTGAGACGCCCTTGGAGTGGCGTCCCGCTATTTTTTATTTTTTTTAAATAAATCAACGGACGGGACGCGCCTGGGGAGTGACAATTTATTAGGTGCACCTTGCTAGGTGCAACCCTGTTTTACGTGATGATATAATGATAGTTATATGTGATGATATATGACAGTTATACGTGATGATATATGGTAGTTATACGTGATGATATGTGTCAAAAATTTTAGAGTTTAGGGTTTTACTTTTCCATTTTAGGGTTTAGTTTTACATTTTAGGGTTTAGTTTTTCCATTTTTAGGGTTTAATATTTCATTTTAAGGTTTAGTTTTTTAATTTTTTTATTTAATTTTCAATTTTAGGGTCCCGACAAAAATCTATCATTCTGCCTAGTTATATGTGATGATATGTGTTAGTTATATGTGATGATATGTGTCAGTTATATGTGATGATATATGATAGAAATTTAGGATTTTGAGTTTAATATTCAATTTCAGGGTTTAGTTTTTTATTTTAGGGATTAATTTTTATTTTTAGGGTTTAATTTTTTGTTTTAGGTTTATTTTTTTAATTTTATGATTTTAAATTTAGATTTAGAATTTCAATTACTTATGATGACATATATCAGTTTATATGTGATGATATGTACCAATTATATGTGATGATATATTCTAATTATATGCGATGATAAATTAAATTACAGGGTGAAGTTCATGGTATAATACTCTCCCTGGGAGTGGCGTCCCCACCCAAAATTTTAATATTTTTTTCAAATGTATTATTTTATCAATTTTAGATTTAAAAATATATTATTTATAAACTAAACCAACCAAAACTACGGTTTGTAGACATAAAAAAAAAAAAAAAAAAAAAGGATTTTATCGATCAAGAACCCAATAAACTTGTCAACTCTCAATTTAGGAATCCTCAAAAAACTTACTACCGATACACGACTCAAAAATCCTAACCACCGTTAAAAAAGCCTTTTAATAAAACTTTCATATGTTTTCTTCATGCTCCAAAAACTTTTGATCAATCCCCCGAGGCCCCAAATGATAATAAAATAAAATAAATATCCATTTTCACAATCAGTTGTCTTTGAATAAAAATTTGAAATAAAAAAAGAAAGAAAGAAAATGTTCTGGTACTGCTCAAATCCTTTTTTTTTCAACCCTTCCTCAAAAATGATGGATGACTTCCGTAGAAAATAGTTGAGTATCACTATTAATTTGTTAGAACCTTAAAAAAAAAAAAAAAAAAAAAAAGACAAAAGAAATAGGAAAGAAAATAAAAAAGAGAGAGAGAGAGAGGAAATGTGGGTTCGCAAGAATTCTTTTGCCAAAGCAACACGATGCAGCTAATTCCAGTTTCCTTTTAATATGTCGTTCTCGTTGCGTACTTCATTAATGTCAGAAATGTTTTCTTTTTTCCAAATTTGAGAACTATGTTCTATTAGCCCATCATCAGTTTTTTAAATATTTGACTATGTTAGATTCTTTGAGTTCTGGATTGATAAATTTAAAAGCATCCGGTTCTTGAATGAACATAAACATTCTTTTAGGTTCTAAATTGAGAGCTAACCCATCTTTTAGGTCCCTGATCAATAAAATAAAATAAAGGGTCTGTCCTATAGTATATGTATGATAAACATCACGAAGCATATCAAATCATGTGTTTTAAAGTTTTTAGTCCATTAACCTTATTTTGTACTTATTAACACAACCAAACAAAAAACAAAAAAACAAAAAAAAAAAAAAAAAGCAAAGCAAAGAAAAGAAAAGTTCAAAATTTCAAAAATTCATTGCTCATTACGATTCTACGATGCAATTGTACTCAATTCGTATGCGATTTTGGTACGATTCAAATAAAATTCTAACTAATTTCGATTTTACTTATTATTTGGATCGATGAGGTATATTTGTATCGTAAATTGTACGATTTTACGATTTGAATCGTGATTTATCTATATACCAACACACTTTGAAAAGGCGCGGGATGCATTGATCCACGAGCGAACACGCTCCGATGCGCGGGATATAAAGCGTTCAAGCGTGGGGCCAGCGGGAATTTACCCGCTCCCATATGATTTATTTATTTTTTTGTATAAAAAAATCCAACGGCTGGGATTAAAGGATCGTTGGAGATCCAACGACCCGTATTAATTTCATCCTTAAGTTTTTAAATTTTTTTTTTAAATCTCAAAAAATAAAAAAAGAAAAAAAGAAGAGAAAAATATTGAATGGTTGGATTAGAGCACCATTGGAGATCCAACGATCCATATTTAATCTCAGTTTTAATTATTTATTACTTACTCGCCTATTCTGCCCAAGCCTGGCTGAGGAAGAGTTTCGAGGCGTAAAATAAAAGAATACGCTGATGGGCCGGGGGCATACTATGTGTAATGATTCCTTCATTCACGAGAAATAATAAATAAAAAGAAAAAGGCATTCCAAAGACCCACCCAAGTTCCATAGCCTTTGATCCGCTATCCCGATCATGATTTTTCTGCCCCCAGAGGGAAAGGTACTTCCCACTTAGTTTTTCAAAATTAGAAAAATATAATTAAAAACATAAATTTATAGTTTTTTTGAGTGAAAAACATAATACCGTGTTTAAATAGATTTGAAAAAATAAAAATAAAATAAATAAACATGTAAAATATTTGAAAAATTATAGAGGGGAAAATACCATTAAAAACCTAAAAATTTATAATTTAAAATTCTGTAATTATAAAATAATAATAAAGTCCAAAGAATAGAAAAATATATAAAAGAAATTTGATTTAATTTTCTTTTTCTAATGACTAGTTTTTCATAGTTTTCCCAAACTACTATAAAGTAACACCATTTTCACTTCATTTCACACACTATTTTTCATTGTCTTTTCACAACACTGTTCTTACTTCACTTTAACATCTTTTATTTTCTTCCAAATACCGCCATGAATCTATTCATTAATATTAATGAAGAAACTAAGGGACGTTGATGGTGAATCCTCCCCGTCTCCACGATCAATGTCACCTACTGAGACTCTCGGCTGAGGACGTGGATTGAATGTTAGAAATGCCGAGAATCGAGAGGCCGATGGGCCAAAAAGCATACAAGCAAAGAATGAAAGGAGCCAAATCACAAAAAAGAAAAATAAAAACAAGAAGACTCGAAAATCATGAAAAAGTTGAATGATTCCAATGCCAAACAAATTCTTGAGTACAAAGAAAGGATGGCTCTAGCAGCCTCTCATTTTGAAAAGGGCAACACTGTTAGGCCGGACTAACGGATCATCCGTTAAGCCAAAATTTCATATCAATACATTATAGTGCAAAAACCAATACATTATAATAAAAAACCAATACATTATATCACAAAAATATTACAGTACAAAAACCAATACATCATAACACGGGTCAGAGATTTATGAAAAATTAATATTTTACAATACAAAAACTAATACATCACAGTACAAAAACTAATACATTATAGTATCGGGTCAGATGGCCTAACGGGTCATGACCCGTTAATTTGACCTAACACAAGTGTTTGCCTTTTGAAAAACTAGAAATAGAGGCCAAAAGACAAAGATTGTTGCGATAGAAGCGACATGTAAAAAAGACCGTTGACCGAGAAATGAGGCCGGCGAGTGAGAAGGGAGAAAGAACTCGCCTTGATGATTGATGTGGAAGATCAAATTTTGAATATGCACCTACATGGAACTCGGAGATAAAATTATTTCCAAAAGATTTACTTAGTTTTAGTGATTTTTTTTAATTATGAAAGTATTTGTAATATTTTTAATTATTTAATTACTTTTAATATTTTTAATTATTAAAATGCTTGCAATTTATTAAATATTTAATTATTCATAAGGTTTGTAATTATTAAATAATTAGTAAGTTTCTTTAATTATTCTTAATTTTCTCATTATTTATTTATATTTCTATTGAAAACAAAATAATGGAATAAAATAGTAATTTCTACAACCTCACCTCTCCCTTTTCCCCTCACTATTGGAATTATGACATCAAACAACTTTCATATTATCTCTACTAACATCACTTTTCCTCATCTCACATTTCCCATGTACACATATCAAATGACCATATTACTTTTTTTATATATAAAGATTAAAAAGTATGATAAATGAAGGGAGGTAATATTAGAAAACTATGAGGAATATTTAGTTCTTATTGACATCGTAAAAGTTCTTATTGGTAGTGTGAATGTGACATAAAGAATGAGACAAATTATTATTTTTTAAATATGACAGATTGAACAGGTCTTATAAAGAAATATTTATTTATTGTGAAAAGCGTGAGCCCTAATGACACAAATGATTAGGAACTAGTGTTTAAACGGTCTTTTGAAGAGTTAGGTGGAGTCTAGCATTATTATTATAAGCGGTCAAGAGTTTCAGTTCACCATTGATAAATGTCATTTTTATGCATGTTTTTTGTTTTTTTTTATGTTTCTAGTTTAGTGTTTTTGTGTGTCTTATCGTAGTTTTTTAATTATATTTTTAGTGTTTTTGTTTGACGAAGAGATATGAATTTGAATGATTTTGGAGCAAGAAGATAATCATGTGCAAGAAAACATTTTTAGAGGAAATGAAACGGGGAGCAAAAGCGCGCAAAATGCTGTTGAAAAGGCACAAAGTCAAAGAAACCATGCCCCTAGTGTGTTTCAAGCATGCCTATGTCTTGGCGTGCGAAAAACTTGAGTGTAGGACAATTAAAAAAAAACACGGTCTGGCTACCGTGTTCTTACCAGCAAGAGTTATTACGAAAACATGGGCTGACCATGTTTTGACTCGCTTGGCCATGTTTTCGGCACCGTGGCAACAATTTTGACCGAATAGTGCAATTTTATGATTTTGACCCCGGTTTATTTGTTTTTGATTAGAATTTAAGAAAATTTGGGGAACTATAAATAGGAAACCTAAGTCATTTCCTTCATTATTCAAAGGCTACAAGATTTGGATCATTCACAATAAGTGCGAGATGGAGACAAGAAAAGATACAAGAAGTTTTTGAAGAAAACCTCACACATACTTCGAAGACTCGCTACAGAAGTAGATTTTATCTTTGTCTTGAAGACTAAGACATGTAAATACGACTTTATATTTCATGGTTTTATTATCTCTTTACACTTTTTGGTTTTCAATTTCAACATGAACTAAAGTTCCTTTGTGTTTAGATGGGATGGACCACAAATTAACCTTTGATTGGGGATTAAATGCTCTTATACTATTTTATGTTTTTCATTTGATTAGCTCGTATTTTATATTAATTGTCTCAATTTGATAATTCTGGTATATTCAATTGACTTTATTTTTTTACTTTAAATCAAACGAAATAGAGGAATGTTGAACATACACAAGTGAAAGGAGTTGCATGCAATTCTAGATGCATGGCGATATATAAATTCTCCGGATTAGGGTAAAGACTAATAAGAAAACTCAAATTTTCTTACTTCAATCATGGGGATTTTAACTAGGAAGAAATTCTGGTAAATAAACGCGCTTTCACATCTTCTTAATCTGAAATGGCTGGGGTGAGGAAAGTTTCCATTTTAACTTGAGGTAATGATTTGATCACTCAAAACTCGAGGTTTTATTATATTATAAAATTTATACGGTTTGTTGATCCGTACGTTTTTGTTACACTTTTGTACATATTTTGAGTCATGTTTTAGTCTTTTTCCCGTCTTCTTAGGTCAAGAATAAGCTATTTTGCATGATTTTGCATTATTTAGCCTTTCGCTTAGCTTTTCGACTTTTCATTCAATAATTGGCCATTTAGAGCCATTTTTCTTGTTTTTCCCTTTCAATCGAATCAATTGACAAAAACCGGGAGATGAAGGCCAAGAATCAGCGCGAAGTAGCCAAAAGAACAACTATCCGACCGGATAAGACCAATAACCAATCGGATTGACCTTCAAGACACGCACCGATCGGAGAAGACCTACGTCCGACCGGTCAAGAGGATAGAGATTTCATCCGATCGTACCAATGAGAAACCCGATCGGATTCGAATGTTACAAATGTAGAGTTTTGGGATTCTTCAGTTATGAAACGGTTCTTGAGCCTATTTAACTCAGAAATCTACAGAGAATGATCATCCTTTCACCCAAAAGACTGGATCATATTAATTTGGAGAGAAAATTGACAACTTTCTCGACTTTTGACCTATAGCTCTTACGACAATAATACTTAGAAGTTCGATCGGTTCGGATAATCGTTGAAGATGGATGTTTGTGACAAGCTTCCTGGATTAGCAAGGATTTGGCAAGATTCACCGTAGTATCGTGATTGAGAAATCTCACAATTTAGTAATCTCTAAACTTTATCTCGTAGTCTAGTTTTGTAGTTTATGTTAGATAACGATTTCATAACATTGTGTTGGATGTTTCATGTGGATTGTTTGTGATTAATTATCTATGAACGATTGTTGACGTTTTATTTTATGATCATTGGTGATTGGTATTATTTAGTTTTGAGTAATTGGTTTGGTTTTTATGTTTTGATTATGTTTCGTGAATGCTTATCAACTGTTCGATTGAATGTCTGAATGAGATTTTGTAGAACGGTCTTTAGAATAAGTTATAAAAAATCATTGTTGAGTTTGTTCATCGATTAAGTTACTCTTTCGAAGAGGTTGATGCCCTCGGAGCAAGATAGGTTATCGAGTTTTTTTTAATTAAGTACTTTGGTGATTTTCAAAACAAAAACCCCGTTGATCGCGTGTTTAGTATTAAAATTTGCATTTTAATAAACATCGCTGACTTTGTATTTCCACTCCTCGAGAGATCGACCCGAGTTTAACTTACTGGTCTACAAGTGACCCCGTTCTCTTGCGGGCGAGCTAACCTTTTCAAACGTAGACGCGCATTATTTTAACTTGGATTTATGATTTTGAAAAGAGTAACACAAAAGCTCGGACCCAAGATTTGGCGCCATTGCCAGGGAGTGGCAAAGGTGTTAACAAAGTTTATTCGTGTTAAATTTATATTTATGTTAGTTTTTGGTTACCACTCGATACGTTGAATCTGTTTATTGTGTATGCAAGGTCGTAGAGGCCTAAGTGGTAAACTTGCGCCACTCATAGACAACATCGAACGAGCAGGGAAACCAAGGAGACTTTTTCCTTCCCCCGACGAGAATCAATCCGAAGTAACTCAAGCCATCATGTCGAATAATCCACCTAATGGCGGCCGAGGAACTGGAGGGAGAGGAGGAAGAACAAATGGTCGAAGGAGAGGGCAAGACAACCGCAACCCTCCTCAAGATCAACCATACGACATGCCACCCGAAGAGGACATGCAAAATCAAGATCCACCGAATGAAATCCGAAATGAGGATGCACGAGCATTTGCTCAAATTGAAAATCATGAGCATGATCGTGATGAAGAACTGAGAGGACATGAAGTCCTTGAAAATGTTAATCCACCGGCGCACAACAGGGTACCACAACCCCATGATGACCGCCGAGTTTTGTGGCCGGAGCAACCAGTCGATCGGACGCCATAATATTTCCAAAACCGAGAGGAAGCCCGAGCTTTCAACGCATGGGAAAATCAAAGATTCGAAGACAATCATGTTGGAAATGGAGGGCCCCAGCCCCGAAACAACCAATAAAATCACTTTGAATTTGAGAACCGAGCACGAGGACCAAATCATCCAAGAAATGAGAGGATCAAGCCAATGTAATGTATTTGGAAAAATGACGAGTACGACCAACAATATGAAGATGAACAATACAATGTTGGAGGAATAAACTTTCATGGCGGACGAGGGCAACGATATCCAAATGAACGCCGACACGGAGATCTCGTGTGCCCGACCATTGGCCCCTATTGTTCAGCCATTGTCTTAAGCCCCGCGGCATGAGACTATGAATTGAAGTCTAACATTGTCAACCAATTGCCAACCTTCTATGGTATGGCAAACGAGGACCCGCTTAACTTTATTCAAGGATTTTACGCGGCGGTGTCCGGAATTCCAGCATTTAGCTTGAATATGAACCAACTAAGGATGAGATGTTTTCCGAGCAGCTTGAAGGACAAGGCCAAACAGTAGCTATTGTCATTGCAACCCAATTCCTTAACTAATTGGGATATGGTGTTCAAGAAGTTCATGGGCAGATTTTATTCGGCTCAAACGACGGTGAAACTAAGAAGAGAAACCACCAACTTCGAACAAATGGATGGAGAGTCATTCCACGTGGCGTGGGAACGATATAAGGACTCCTACATGCATGCCTGCATCATAACAATAGTCCCGAAATGGTCAACAACTATTTCCACGAAGGATTGTTGCCAAACTTCAAGCAACAAGTCGAGAACAAGGCCGGAGACTTTGGAGACTTAGCCGTGATGGAGGCATGGGGTTTGTTTGAACTTTTGGGTGAGAAATTGGGGCAAACAAGTTCGAGACCAAGGAAACTTATAGTGAACGAAGTATCGGTATCTAAAGGGGAGAATAGCAAACTTGAGGAGCTTACAAAACAAGTTACAATGTTGGCTGGAATGTTGAAGCAAGAGAAGGAGATGAGGCTACCATCACATGAAACGTGTGGAATTTGTGAAGCATTTGGACATGGAGCCAACGCCTGTGATGCGATATTGACGAAGACGAGGATGAGGGGGTGAATGCCGTGCAAGAATTCCAATCCAACAACAAGTTTGGTAAAAAATTTACTAAAACCTTCAACTCGCACAGCCACTAATCTGAGACCACCCAAACCTTAGGTATGGGCAGAGAAGTCCAAATTACGCACCACCACCCAAGCTAACGGATCCTCAATACCTGCCACCACCACCACCGAACAGAAAATCAAGAAGGACCAAGCAACTACAACTCCTATCAGAATAAGGGGCAAGGTGTTTATCAACAACGTTTTCCACAAAGGCAAAGTCCACTGCAACAATCACAATATCAAGCTCCACCACAACAACAACAAGCTCCACTTCCCTAAGATTCCAAAGAAGAACTACGACTTTGGAGGCAAAGGCAAAAGATGAAAATGCTACACAATCGTTAGGAAACTCTTCGAACCATCGAGGAAAACAATCGAATGAAGAAAAAAATGGATAAGTTGGAAATGATGATAGGACAACTTTCCACATCCGTAGCAAAACTTGGAGCCAACCCCTTCAAACTCCCCAGCCAACCTGAGCAATCAATGGTCGTACATGTGTTACAAGGAGGCAAGAAAGTCAATAACGGAATCAGAGCGACGGAGGGGGAAGATCATGATGACGAATGCAATTCGAAATCAGCCAAGGAATCCGACTTGATGGGGCAAAAACCCAACCAGTATGATGGGAAAGAAGTTTTGCCCGATCGGACAGAGCAAAATTCCAATCGGACCGGAGTAAAAGGAGTTTCATTCGATCAGACAGAGCAAAAATCCGATCGGGGTGTTGGACAGAAGAATTTATCCGACCGGATAGGGGCAAGTTTCAGTCGGACCAGAGAACAAGAAGTTTATCCGATCAGATGGGAGAAGGTATCCGATCGGATGAAACTGATACGCAGAAGAATTTGAGCGTGCTAAAATAGCAACGAGTCATCCGATATTCGGTGCCATTTCCAAACGGACTCAGGTCAGTGAAAGAGAGCAAGAAATTCATGGAGTTTTACCATATGTTGAAGAACGTGAATGTGAACTTACCATTGTTTGATGTGATCAGGGCAATGCCGGGATACGTGAAACAAAAAATCTATTACATGGTTTTTGTAATCCAAACGGCCAAATATAAGCTCCCTAAAATAAGAACGGCGTTTTGATAAAGACGACAACTTTCTAACAAATCCCACAATTACAAAATCATCAGCTCAGGTAGCATATACAATTCAAAGTTCAATCTTTCAAAAATCCAGGATTCGAGCGCAAGATAGATTCCATTACGTTCATTTACAATTGGAGAACGTGCTGATCAGAGCAATTATGGATCAATGAAATAACAAACCAATAAAAAAGAGATACCAAGGGCGCCTGATTTTGTCTTCTGTAGCAAATGCTCCTCCGCATGTGGAAATGCATAGAGGCTTTTCATTGCTTGCTTCAAATTACCCATCTTGATTTCTTCGCTTATGCCAATATCTTTTGCAACCCTCATTTCCCGTCCACTGGAGGCAAAAACGAAAGGTAAAGGAAAAATAGGAATTCAACAAACAAAGACGTAAATTCTGATTTCGCGATCGAACAATTTGGAAAATGACATTGAATTTCACTTTGCGGCATACATATAGGTTTTCCATTGAAATATTTAAATTACCGTCTATCAGAGGGACAGAGAGACTAGTTTCTCAATTTACGCCTGCAAATGTGCAATTGATCAATGCGAAATGGGATGAACAACTACGGGGAATGTTGTCCATTGCCAGTATAAAAGACAATGGATGCTAATAGTTTCGATATGATCTCCAGCAGTGATCCATGGCATGTAAAAAAGGCGCAGCTCTTCCAGTTTTGGAAATTTCGTAACCGCTTTTGTTAAACCTTTGCCCGATATAAGATCACAACATGCAAGTCTAAGACGTTTGAGATGACTTGATCTGCATCAACAGTGCAACACTTCTTCGAATGTATATATTATCATTAATTATATGATTCAGCCAGCTTAGAAACTCATTGTGTACAATAATCAAACACATCCCGAGAAATTTAGCATTAATTGTATAAGGATGATACATGGTCATCATTCATTTCTTTATTATAACCATTTAAAAAGATAATAAATAAATAAATAAATCCACTGCTATAAAAAAAACAAACAAACTGCCAAATGACAGATTTGGGGCAAATACAGTTTCACTATAAATTCATCAATTTCGGGCTTCCAATTCAATAACCAACACATAAATCACTGAATTAGGGTTAAAAAATAAAAATAAAGCCACCAGAAACTCAAAAAGTATAATAGTACCGATCGGAAATGTAGAGTAGCAAATCATTGGTGCCGAAATACTCAATATCGATGTCAATCAGCTCTCTTAGGCTTCGATCCACTGCGCGGCGGCACAAGATATCGAGATTTACTACTTCAAGGTCGTCACCGGAGTTTTTCATGTCAATGACTGGCCACATATCCGGATCCTTGCGCACTGCCCGCCAGGCAGTACACACTTTCTGTGCACTTTCCAGTATCTCTATCGTACCCAGCCTCTGTAGGATATTCCCCGTCACATCTCTAGGCAGCTTCTTTTATACATACGTTAAGTAGAATGTATCACAATTCACAACCACCATGAGCATAATGCATAACCAATTAATAATAGTTTATGAGATATAATTAAAGGATTACACTGTATGAAAGGAAAATGCACAAATTCAAACTCAATAACTTTTCTGGAAAAACACTAAAGACAAAGGCACAACTAATCGTGCATAAGGTACAATTCTCTGATGGAAGCAGCCGATTTTCTACTCACCAAACATCTCATCAAAATAAAGAATAAGAACTAAATTGTATCATGATAAATCGTGCGAGCTCACTTGATGTAGCGTCAAGGGAGATACCTAAAGAAGCGAAGGTCGGGGACCGTGCGGAGCGGCGGTGATTAGCGCCGGCGAAGGATGTGCAGCAAGCTCCGACGGCCAATGGTGCTCGAGAGCGCAGGGAACCAACATCGATTGCCGGAATCTGGAAGCTCCGAGCGGCAGCGCACCACGCCATCGGTAGTCTTTGCCAGTCTTCTTTCTTTCCTTCCGTGAATTTGATCTGTGTGAGTGTCTCTCTCTGCCTACTCGGCGCATTGTGTTGGTCTAATTTATTTCAGTGTGCAGCGGAATATGATGAAATGATAAACTTGATGGAGGGGAAGGCGTAGATTAGGGTTTGTGATTGATGAAATGATAAATCTGCCCCTCATTCTAACAATACAAAGGAAAGGCCTGCAAGGGTAATTTAGTAATCAAACTTCCAAATGCCAAGCAATTAAGAAGCCACGTGTCGGCAACAAATAACTTCTTATCTCATATATACATTCTACGGCGGTTCTAAAACAACCGCCATAGAATGTATATATGAGATAAGAAGTTCTTTGTTGTTGACATGTAGCTTCTTAATTGCTTGGCATTTGGAGAGTTTGATTACTAAATTTCCTTTGCAGGCCTTTCTTTTGTATTGTTAGAATGAGGGGCAGATTTATCATTTCATCGATCACAAACCCTAATCTACGTCTTCCATCAGATTTATCATTTCATCAGATTCCGCTGCACAACGAAATAAATTAGACCAACACAATGCACTGAGTAGGCGCAGAGAGCCACTCACACAAATCAAATTCATGGAATGAAAGAAAGAAGACTGTCAAAGACTACCGATGGCGTGGTGCGCCGCTGCTCGGAGATTCCAGATTCTGGCAATCGATGTTTGTTCCCTGCGCTCTCGAGCGCCATTGGCCGTCGGAGCTTGATACGCATCCTTCACCGGTGCTAATCACCGCCGCTCTGCACGGTCCCCAGCCTTCGCTTCTTTAGGTATATCCACTGACGCTACATCAGGTGAACTCGCACAATTTATCGTGATACAATTTAGTTCCTATTCTTTATTTTGATGCGATGTTTGGTGAGTAGAAAATCGGCTGCTTGCATCAGAGAATTATACCTTATGCACGATTAGTTGTGCCTTTGTCTTCAGTATTTTTCCAGTATTGAGTTTGAATTTGTGCATTTTCCTTTCATACAGTGTAATCATTTAATTATTAGGGTAGCATACAGGTAGCATTTTTCTTTGTTTGCTGAATTCCTATTATTTCTTTCCCTTTTGTTTTTGCCTCCAGTGGACGGGTGATTGCATATTTGGTTTGATTCAAGAGGGAAATTAGGGTTGCAAAAGATATTGGCGTAAGTGAAGAAATCAAGTTGGGTAATTTGAAGCAAGCACTGAAAAGCCTCGATGCATTTCCCCGCGCGGAGGAGCATTTGCTGCAGAAGACAAAATCAGGCGCCCTTGGTATCTCTTTTTCATTGGTTTTTTATTTCATTGATCCATAATTTCTCTGATCAGCACGTTCTCCAATTATAAATGAACGCAATGGAATCTATCTTGCGCTCGAATCCTGAATTTTCAAAAGATTGAACGTTGAATTGTACATGCTACCTGAGTTGAGGATTTTGTAATTGTGGGATTTGTTAGAAAATTGTCGTCTTCATAAAAACGCCGTTCTTATTTTGGGGAGCTTATTTTTGTCCGTTTGGATTACAAAAACCATGTAATAGATTTTTTGTTTTAATCAAGTATATCTGGGTGCACTTCTCTAGTCAATAGGGTGTAAGACATTTATGAGCCATGTTCTGTTTCACAAGTTTTTATGCTGGGAATTGTATTCCATCGTCTCTTATCAAGATTCTGATTTGTTTAAACTCTTATGATGCACTCACTTTTCCCTATTAGTTACAGTGTTTAAAGATGGTTTTCCAATTCACTGAATGTGAACAGAATGATGTATGACACCACTAACCTTAAAAACTTCCGTTCTTCTTATCAATTTCTATTGTTGGACTGGTACTCATGGCGACTTTGTTCTTGCACGATCTGTCTTATTATCTTTCAACATATACTGTACACCAGGTTACTTTTCTTTTTATTTTTTCTTTTAAACCATTTTAAATATTTTACTTTCTATGCTTTTAATCTACCATTGTTAATCTTGATTTGTTCGTAGTGTGACATATTACACTTTGTCAGATGGCACTTGACACAAAATGTGGAGAAACGCTTTCGATCCATATAAATATGACATTCCCCTCTCTGCCCTGTGATGGTTAGCCTTTTTTTAAATTTGTTTATAATCACTTTCTCCTCTCCTCTCATCTGCTTCAGTAAAATCTTTGCATCAATGTGGTTCTGAAACTCGTTTTTTGTAAGTTATTAACGTTTTCCACCTATTATTATAATTTTGCAGTTCTAAGCGTAGATGTAATTGATATGTCGGGGAAGCATGAAATCTAGACACAAATATATGGAAGGTTATGGTGTTATTTCAACTTCTCTATTTTATCTCTGGCTAACTTTATTCTATTTTCTTTATATGCCAATAAAAAGGTTGGCAATATATGTGGACAATGCTATTTTGTGTGTTGTGATATTTTGGATGCTTGTCTTTCATAGTATTTATTATTTAATTGTTTCTTCAGCTTCGATTGAATAAGGATGGACATATCATTGGCGTTTAAAATATAAACCTGTCCGGTTTTCAGAACCCTGCTCATAAAAGAATGAATATTTATTGTATTTACGTTAAGCTTCTGAGCATTTGTTATGTTAATCATTTTTTTTACCTCTGTTGATCACAGAACCATGCCATCAGGA
>BMAC01000292.1:1056359-1083868 GCA_014905375.1 Phtheirospermum japonicum | reverse complement strand
AATGTAAATTTATTATTGAAAAGAAAATGAATATAGTAATAATTATTATTGTTATTGTTATTATTAGAAAATAGTTTTAGAATCTTATGTACCTCAGCTAACAACATTTCCAGCATGGTTTTCCCATAAATGGAAACAACAGACTTGCATTCCTGGCTTACAACCCCAGAAGCTCCAATTGCATGATTAATCAGAGTGACAATAGTCTGAAATAGGATTATTCAGCATGTGAGCGGACAGTGGAAGAGGTCTGTTATAAGTATAGAATTTCTGACACTTTTGACCTTCTTAGTCCTCCAACGTGTATTCTGGCCTGCCAGGCGTCGGCAGGCTGGTTGACTTTTTATGTCGACCAATTTCAGGCGGGTTTGGGCCTTCCGATGAACCCGCTGATGCTAGAGATCGCCGCCCTATACTAAATCCCTGTCTTCCAATTCACCCCAAGTCCTTCAGGATCATGGTATGCTATAACTTGGGTATGCGCTACGCTGGTCTTGATCCTCAGGTCATACCTTCTTCCAGCTCTTTCAAGCGAAGAGTTCTTTCCCAGGCTGCTTATATCTTACTGCCAGACCTGGCATCCATTTCTACATTAAGCTCCCTTCCTCCGTCAAGGCCTAGAGGAAGAAAATTTTCTTCGTTCGTTATGATGGAGACTGGGGTTTCTGTCCGAAGCCCATCAAAAAACTACCTTCCTATCCACCCCTCTCTGCCTCGGAAAGACCTCCTTATCTTCAAAAAACCATCTATACCCTTAACGAGAATCCCATCCATGTCACTAATATCCTCCTTCCCTTTGTCCTAGACTTCTTTAATGAACGATCAGAAATGGGTCCTCTGACCAAGGAGATCGGTAACATTCCTTTTATCCTGACCTGTCTTCATTGTATCTTTTGATTTCCTCAAGTCTTATCTTTTTGTCTCTTCTATTTTCAGAAAAGATGATGCGTCAAATGTTTGAGGCGTCCAAGAAGGGAGTAGGCGCTGCTCTGGAGCGAGTTGTTCTTGGGGCAGGTTCAAACCCAGCTCCTCAAGCCCAAGGTTTACAACCCGCTCGCTTGCCGAGCTCCAGCCCCTCTAGACCGCCTGCCCACTCCACAACGACGAAGGGCCCCTCCTCTGAGTCCGAGGAAGATATGCTCCCCCTGTCTAAGCCGCCCCGCACAACTCGAAGTGGCCCAGTTGCTCCAATTTCTGGCCCCATTACGCGTAGCGCTCCCCCTCCAATCAACTCGATTCTAAACTGCTCAGGGGAGGTGGCTCTTCAATACTTGCGCAGGCAGATGCTGCCCGCAGATCAAATCGTGCTGGAGAGAATGGATGACCGTGAGCTCCTGGAATCCTAGTGCCAGATGAAGCGAGGGTATATTTTCTTCTTTTCGTTTTTTATTTCACATTACTTGTATGAATTCTAATCCTCTTTCTCGCAACCAGGCTCTTTCTAAGAGAGCCCTACTGGCTACTCGGGCGACTAGATCCATGATCCAATTTGATGTGATCAAGGAAAATAAGGAGTTGGCCACTAAGTTCGAGCGCGTCAAGCTCTTGCCAAGGATCACGGCGTGGAGCTAAAAAAGCACAGGGCAGAGCTGGAAGAGCTGGAGGAAAAGCTGGCGGGGAAAAAAAGAGCCCGTGATAATATGATAGAGACAGCTCGGTTAGAGGTGAGAGATGAAGCTCTGGCAGAGGTGAGAAGCTTGGCGGACGAGACCTTGGCGAGGGCCAAGGTGGAGTGGATGACTGAGTTTTTGAACTCCGAGGAAGGCTTAAAATTGGTTCAGGCGGCGAGGGAGAAGACCCGAGAAGCTTTCCTAGGGTCTAAGGAGCTTTACGCCCTTCTTTTCCTAGAAGCTGTGGTTTATTATCACCTCGGCCTGGATGAACAGGCTAAGTGGGCCTTAGCCAATCTAGGGGACCCTTTCGACCGAGATCTTCCGCTGGAGAACCCTCCTGAGCCAACCTCTTTTTCTTATGTTCTGGAGCTATATCGAATGCACATTGCCGAGGCATCAGAATTTGCAGAATATGTCTTTTCCTCCCTTTACTCTGTCGAGCCTCAGCGGTCTCAGACAGACCTAGCTCTTGTTGTAGTTGCTCCCCCTGCTTCTTCTCCCTCCCCAACCTTTGCAGGTCTGGGTGAGCTACCAGGTGGGGCTTCGCCTGGCGCGTTGAACGAGGGTGTGGTGGATCAGTTAGCAGAAGAGCTAGATGCTGAGCTGGAATCCGGGACTTAGGTTTTTATGAATTTTTTTTTTTTTGCTTTTTATTAGTCAGACCTACAGTTCGCCTGTGTGGCTGGTCTGACTCTTTGTCATTTTCTGGATATGTACTGCAAATAATTAATAAATATTTTTTGTCTTGTATCAACTCTTGGGTTTCTAGGGTTTCCTGATTTTCTGGAAATCCTAGTACTTTTGATTCCTTGGCACGTGCCACTGTATTCTTTATATACGTGCATGTATGACTCATTCTCTTTCCATTCTTTGAAATGGCTTCTTCTCCTCTTCTCGAAGAGCTTGATATATTGAAGCGGAAAAACATGTCCTTGGTCGTCGAAAACTTCAAGCTCTCTGACAAATTGAACATGCTCAGAGAAAAGGTTGGCTACCTCCACCGTCTTCTGGAGAGGAAAAGGCAGAAGAAACGCCACTATAAGCAAGAGTGGGCTGAGTTGGGGTAACTGAATTGTCAGTTGCAGGAAGATAAGGCCGACTTGGCATAGTCGGTGAGCTAGCTGACGATCGCCGCCGGCCAAGCGCACGCCCTCTCTGAGCGGGCTGACAATACCGTCAGCGCTATCACGAGACCGAGCGCGAGCTATGGCGCTTTCGCCGTGCTTTGGCCGCTGATCGGAGAGCCTCTTAGGTTTTCCTAGGGTATTGTTGATTTCCCTTTTGTTTATTTCCTGCATTGTAATCAAATTTTCCGGTCTTCGTAGAAGATGTGAGCAAAGTCTTTTGTATTTTCCATAATGTTAATAAAACAAGAGTATTTTTCATTTGATTCTTCTTTCATTCAAATCAAATCAAGTGGATTAAAGTTTTCCAAGTTTTAGCCTATTCAGGCGCTTTAAGCTTACCACCAGATCTGAAAAAGTAAGGTCTCCGCCTTTAATTAGCTCTTTTCTTCTGGCTCCGAGATGGTAGTCCGGCTAGGCTTTTGTATTAAAAGTCTTTAATCAGGTTTGGTGTTGTCATGAGCACCCGTATTTAGCCAATATTGGCTTATCCTGCCAATCAAACAAGAACATTATACGGGCAGCCGCCCTAAGCCAATCCTGGCTTTTTCTGACAATCAGGTCAGGAGACTAGGACATCCGTCCTTTAGCCAATCCTGGATTAAACTGACAATCAGGTCAGGTAAACGGGGCATCCGCCCTTAGCCAATCCTGGCTTAAACTGACAATCAGGTCAGGAAAATGGGGCATCCGCCCTTAGCCAATCCTGGCTTAAACTGACAATCGGGTCAGGAAAATGGGGCATCTGCCCTTAGCCAGTCCGGGCTCTCAGAGAAATGTGATGAAGATATAATAAGAACAAACCTGCATTTTCATTATGAATAAACATTGTGAATTTCATTTTCATACATAAAATTTTCGTAAGTTTGAAATGTTCCAAGCTCGGGGTATCTCAGCGCCGTCTAATTCCTCAAATTTGTATGCACCACCTGCCAAGATTTTTATGACCCAAAATGGTCCTTGCCACACAGCATCCAGCTTTCCTTTGGGTTTTCCTAGGTCATCCCTCCTAAGAACCAGGTCTCCCAACTGGAATTGCCTTTTCCGGATAGTTTTATTATAAGCAGCCCGGATTCGCCCCTACACATGCTCCATCCTGACCGTCGCTTGATCTCTTCTTTCATCAATTAAGTCCAACGCGTCCTGTACTAATGCGTCATTCTGAACTTCGTCGAAGTTCTGTACCCGGTGAGTTTCGAGGCTTATCTCCGCGGGAATGACGGCATCCATACCCTAGACCAGACTAAAAGGGGTTTCTCTGTGTTTTCCTTTGGATTAGTACGATAATCCCAAAGTATAATACTTAGCTCTTCTACCCATTTTCCTCCAGATTTCTCTAAGCGCGACTTGAGCCCCTGGACAAGGATGCGTTTAGTCACCTCGACCTATCCATTTGCTTGTGGGTGATAAACGGATGTAAAGTGCTGCTGGATTTTCATTTTGGCACACCGGGATTTAATTTTGGCCCCCATGAACTGGGTACCATTGTCCGAGATTATTACCCTTGGAACGCCAAAGCGACAAATAATATTTTTCCAGATGAAGCCCATCATTGCTTCTTCCATGATTTTTTCCAGAGCTTTCGCTTCCACCCATTTGCTAAAGTAGTCAATGGCCATGATTAGAAACCTCTTCAGGGCTGGAGCCATTGGGAATGGACCGACCAGGTCAATTCCCCACTTTGCAAAAGGACAGGGAGAGCTCATTGTCATGAGCTCTTCCGCTGGCTGATGAATTAAAGGAGACATCTTCTGACATTTTTCGCACCTTTTAACAAAGCTTTCTGCCTTTGTTCTCATTGATGGCTAAAAGTATCCAGCTCTCATCATTTTACAAGCCAAGGCCCTTGCTCCCATATGGTTTTCGCAACAATCTTCATGTATTTCCCTGAGGACCTGGGTGCCCTCTTCAGAACTCAAACATCTCAGCAGAGGTCGCCCAAATCCTCGTCTGAACAATGTTCCTTTAATCAAACAGAAACGGGCAGACCTGATTTTCACTTTTACTCCATCTCTTTTATCCTCTGGCAGCTCTCCTTTCTCCAGGTATGCTTTAATAGGAGAACGCCAGTCTTCCTTCTCATTTACTAAACACACCTGGTCTGTACCGAATTCGTTATCCGCCATCAACAGAGTCATTGTCCTTTCCTGGCAATCTACGGCCGAGCTCGCTACTTTAGCCAAATAGTCTGCTCTCCCGTTTTCCTCTCTAGGAATTTGGAGGACGGTCATAGCTTTCATATCCTTGGCGAGCTCTTTGAACCGAGCTAGATATTTTCGCATATGCTCCTCTCTTGTATCGAAATCGCCATTTATTTGCTTGCATACCAATTGTGAATCTACCTTAGCACATACCTGCTTTGCTCCTAGGTCTCTTTCCATTTGAATTCCTCTCAACAAGGCTTCATACTTAGCCGCGTTATTAGACAGAGCGTAATTCATTCGAACTGCGTACTCGGTAGCTACACCCGCCAGATCAATTAAGACTATTCCCGTTCCACAGCCTTGACTTCCCACCGAACCATCCGTGAAAATTGTCCATTCCTGCTTTTCATCGGGAGAGATGGCCATTTCTTGCATGAAGTCCGTCAGTGCTTGAGCTTTAATAGCCTTTCTGGCTTCAAAAGTTATATCAAACTCGCTGAGTTCTATTATCCATCTGACCAGCCGTCCTGACACCTCTGGCTAAGATAGCCCGCTCCACTTCTACATACCGATTTTCCACGTCATGTAATACCTTGCTCCAGTAATACACAGGCTTTTGTATCTTGCCTTCTTCTCTTAATAAGACCGAGCTGACAGCCTGCAGTCCTACCGAAAGGTATAAAATCAAGGGCTCGCCTTGAATTGGTTTGGTAAGTAATGACATCCCTGCCAGGTGCTCCTTCAACATCTTGAATGCCTTCTCACATTCATCATCCCACTGGAATATAGCTTTTTTCCGTAAGGCCTGAAAAAACGGAAAACTCTTTTCAGCCGAGCGTAAAATGAATCTACTCAGAGCATTGATTCGACCTTCTAAGCACTGCATTTCCTTGATGTTTTTTGGTGCCTGCATCTCCATGATAGCTCTTACCTTTTCCGGGTTTGCCTCGATACCCTTCTCTGTGACCATATAACCCAGGAATTTTCCAGCTCTAACCCCAGATGTGCACTTCTTGGGGTTGAGCTTCATTTTGTACCTCCTCAGGGTGTCAAAGGTCTCTTTCAGATCATCCACATGTGAGGTCGCCTTAACACTTTTGACCAACATGTCATCCACATATACCTCCATATCTCTTCCCAACTTTTCCTTGAACATCTTATCCACGAGTCTCTGATACGTGGCTCCCGCATTTTTGAGACCGAATGGCATAACCACGTAACAGTATGTTCCCTTTGGGGTTATGAAGCTGACCCGTTTCCAGTCCTCCTCTGTGAACCTGATCTGATGATAGCCTTGTGAGGCATCCATCATACTTAATAGCTCACAGCCAGACGTGGAATCGACCAATTGGTCTATTCTAGGAAGAGGGTAGTGGTCTTTGGGGCAAGCACGGATGAGATCGCGAAAATCTATACACATGCGCCAGTCCTCCTGAGTTTTAGGGACTAGCACTGCATTAGAGAGCCATTCAGGAAGTTGTATCTCTTGGATATGTTTGGCCCTCAGCAGTTTCTCGACTTTAGCCTCGATGATTGCTTCTTTCTCCGCCCCGAAATTTCGCTTCTTCTGCTTAACTGGCTTCTCTCCAGGGCTGATATTGAGATGATGTTCAGCCACCTCTGGGTCTATCCCGACCAGGTCTTTGGGAGACCAGGCAAATATGTCCGCGCTCTCTCGTAATAATGCCACTAAATCTACCAAAACCTCCGGGTTTAGGGTCGTCCCCACACGGAGGACTTGATTTTCGTCTCCCTGTACGACCTCTACCATCATCAGCCCTTCCTCTCTCTGAGCCAGACCCGACCTTGGTTGTTCCAACCGAGTTCTCTTACTTTGTTGTTCTTCCTCATTGCGTCTGATGCATTCAACATACGTCTGCCTGGACGCGTATTGATCGCCCCTTACTTCACCCGTTATATTCTCCGCTGGAAGTTTCATCTTCAGATAATATACAAAAATTACTGCCTGGAACTGGCTTAAAGATGGTCATCCTAGCATGACGTTGTATGAAGATGGTGCATCAACAACCAAAAATCGCACCGTTCTGGTCACTTTATACGACTCTTCACTAAGCGTCACCAAGAGCCTGACCGCCCCCAAGGGTTTCAGGGCTCCCCCTGGAAATCCCACCAAGGAAGTCGTCACCTCTTCCAACTCCACATATAGCTTCAATTACTGGAAACAGTCATAGAACAGGATGTCGGCAGAGCTTCCTGTATCGATAAACACCCACCTCACGTTATAGTTGGCAATAGTAGCCATTATAACCAGGGCGTCCATATGAGGGGCTAAGATACCATACCCATCTTCTGAGCCGAAGCAAATATTTGGGCTGGAAGCCATCTGTCCCACCTCACGTGACTTCCGGACCAGATCCTTTGCGGCCCGGACATTGCTGTGCTGGGTTCGCTTGGAGTGCTCATCCCACTCTCCACCAGTGATCATTTGAATTTCTCCTCTTATTTCCTGGACCTGATCGCTCCTTCTTCCACCGCTGCGTCTGTTGTCCTGCTCATTCTTTCCCTGTTTGGGTATATCATTACTACGATGACCAGACCTAGGTTCCTTCTGTGTTGTGCCCATATTCGTTATGAAAACGACAGAATCGGTCAGACCTTTCCTTCTTAGGCTTCTGTGAATATGTTTTAGGCCACTTCAGGTCTGGATGCCTTTTTATTGCCTGTAGGATTTCCCCTTGTGGAGTCGCCAGGGGCGTATATCTGTCAAAGCGAGGTCTCCCCACCGATAGGTCTGACCTGGACTTTTTTACTGATACCCTCTCTTCTCTATCGTATCTCTCTTTTCTTCTCTCCCTCGTCCTTGATTTTCAGGGCTTGTTCCAAATAGATATACTTTTTGGCTCTCTCCAAGAGTTCTCCGAACTTCAGAGCAGGCTTCACCACCACCGATTGGAAAAACTCTCCTCTCCTGAGGCCTTGCGCAAGTGCATTCACCAAGAGCTCCTCTGACGCCGAAGGCACCTCGAGTTTTGCATTAGTAAATCGATTAATATAAGCACGTAAGCTTTCGCCCTCTTTCTATTTTAGACTAAACAGCTCAAGCGGCATCTTCTGGTACTTTCGGCAGCTAGTGAATCGATGAAAGAAGGCCGAGTTGAACTCATCAAAATTGCTGATGGAGCGTGGCGGCAACTGGCTAAACCAGAGCTGAGCTGACTTGGTGAAAGTCATTGGGAAGACCCGACACATGACCGCATCAGAGAACTTATGTACCGTGGCTGCGATTTTGAAGCGGCTGAGATGGTCCCACGGATCCGTGGTCCCATTATACTCAAAGTCTAAAGACCTATACGAGGCTTGTACATCATCACGCATGACTTTCTCCGTAAATGGTGTGACTCTCCGCGCCGGCTCTTTACTGGTGCCCGCCATATTCCTCTTGAACTCTCTCACCTCCTTCTGCAAGCTTTGCATCTGCTCAGCCAGGCCTGGGTTGGCCTGGCTTGACGTCTCGCTATCGGAAGTGGAGAAATGTTCTTCCCTGTCCTGGAGGGGAGTCCGATCAAGGCGCTGGGCGCGCAGCGGTTCCGTTTCTGTCAATGGAACTGTCCTAGTTAGTGGTGTGTTGGATGGCGACGTCGAGATTTCCGCGAATTTCACTTCCACAGCCTTGCCGATGAGCTCAGAAAGCTGTCTGAGAAAGGTGTCGTTCAACGATCCACCCACGGTGGGCGTAGATCCGCCGGAGGGGGGTTGGTGCAGTGCCTAGTCCATTTGCTACTGATGGCTCTGCCCCCTCTGGCCTCGTCGTCAATGGCTCTGCCGACCGCGGCGGAACTAAGGGTTCCGCCCAGTTCTCCCACCAGATTCCGTCGCAACCCGTATGAAGCCATTCAAACTCATGCCTTAGCTCAGAACTTCCCACAGATGGTGCCAATTGTTGCACCCAAAAATATGATCACCCTTGAACTTTGCGCTATTTCCCAACCTGCACACACAAACACGTCAGAAAAGGGTCACCGGGGGTTTTCTGGTGGAAACCTCTCCGATACTTAAGTCAGAAAGCGTATAGAGTGTTTCTGGTGAGCAAAGCAAGGAATGCACAAAGAATGACATACCTCTCTCAACCTTGGGGCTGAGATACTTATAATTTTTCCCAGTGGGGACCCCTTCCGGGATCTCGAAAACAAAGGTCGCGAATAAATGGCCGTTTAAACAACAAACTCTGACAAGTGGTCCCACTTGTCCTCCCATCGGTGGGTCAAGGATCAGATCTTCCCTAGTCCTGCTCTCATTTCTGTCGGCAAGCCTGCCTTTATATTCCCAGGTTTATCTCACAAGAGGTCTCTATTAGCTCAGGACAACTCCTGGGCTGGGGTGACTTCGCTCTGATCTATTCAGCTCAAAACAACTCCTGGGTTGGGGTGACGCTGCTCTACTCCATTCAGCTTTTGAGAAAACCAGGTCACATCTCACCAAGCGTATGCTATCCTGGGGTCTCTTCTCTGCCTACTTAAGTACAGGTCTACCCCAATCCGGGTCTGGCCTATTCATGCCTCATCATGTGTATTGTATTGCATATTAATTTTATGGTCTTATCAATTTACCATAACCATATATGGTAGTACAATCACCTTTTTATGTATTATCTATATTAATAAATTAACGTATTATCTATATTAATAAATTAAAAATTTTAAGTAAATATATTGGTTAATAGAGTTTGAGGTATCATACAGTCACTGTAATATAGAAGTCCCCTATAATATATCATGGGAAATGCCCCTCGCCCCTTACATTTACATTTATTCAGTTATTTGATTAAGTGAAAAATAGTGCTCAGATGTCACCGTTAAAATTCCCTATATTATAAACTAATTAGTTTTTTAGATAGTATATAAATAATGAAAAGTTTACTTCGAACCATACTATTACGATTCTGATTCCTCGTTATGGAGAATCGGAAACAACATGCTCTCGAATTGAGCCATTACATTTGATTTCGAGGCAGTTAAAAAAATATTTATTCAAAATTTCCAATAATTCAAGAGCATGGCCATACTATTAGTTATAATTTACCATACCCATGCATTTTTAACTGTTACATCATTTCAATTTTTATATAGTGAAATGATCTAATGACTTAACATGCACGAGCATGGTAAATTGAGGGGCACCGTATAATTTTCCTTAATTATAATCATATAATTTCGATTGGAGGCTTCATACTTATCAATGACAGGAACTTAAAGGATATCACCATCTGGTTAATTTTGTCCCAATTCCTTACAGTTACAACTGAATATTAAAATGTTTGGTTTCTTTTCCTGATGAGAGCGAAAAAGTGGAGTCAACTGTTTTTGTCCCATAATTTGCAGTAACCTTATACTCACCCAAGAACCCAAAGAAGCTGTAAGAACCATGTTCATCTGTTTTTCTCTCTAAAACCCCAGTTTCCCACTCTTTAAGAAGCTTGTCGACTGTGTCGCCGGCGGGAAGGTTATTAAAGTCACTGTCTGTGAGGCACATTTGGTAACAGCCACCTCGGCGCAGGGCAGTCCAGAGAATTATACCATTGACCGCAGGATGTGAGAAGCCTTCTCTCAGAACCTCTTCTAGGTAGATGGCCTGAAAAAAAAATTTATAATTTTTCACTTTAAAATCTCAGCCCCATAGTTGATTTTTCCCGCCAAAAAATCACCCCTATTCTTTTAAAAGAGAAACACTTCAACATGTTATACTCACCTGTGTTTCTTTGCTGAACTTGTTGCTAATATCAACTTCAGTCAGCCAAATTGGTAACCCAAGAGTAGCCAATTTATCAATCACACCCCTCATGAGTGGCAAATTAGGCACATCAAAATGACCTTGCAGTCCAATCCCATCCATAAATACCCCTCCTGTCCTTAGCTCCCTCATTCTTGATACATAAGCATCCACAGTCGATTGGACATCGCCACAAGTCTCCACCACATTGAACTCATTCATAAACAGTGTGGCCAACGGGTCGGCCCGATGGGCCTTCTGGAAGAACTGCAGGGTGGCATTAGGCCCGAGTCTTTTCTCATAGAAATCGAAATGTAGCATCTCATTGCTGACATCCCAGTGGATGAATTCATCTTTGTATTTTGTCAATAGGCTTTGTATTCTGGAGGCTACAGCTGATTCCAGGGTGGGACCCGTGAGGTTGAGGACCCATTTGGGAGTGTACTTTGGGTTCTCCCAGAAAATGTTGTGGCCTCGCGCCACCATACTGTTTGCCCGCACGAATTCTAGCATTTGGTCCGCTATGCTGTAGTTTACTTGTCCTTGCACGTGTTCCGTCGCATCCCATTTCAGCTCGTTTTCAAACACTACCGCATTAAATCTCTCCACCACCCATTTCTGGGATAGTAATTAAAAATCAAATGTGTGTGTCAAAATTATAAAAAAAATATACCTTCTTAAAGCGTTACGCACCTGATAGCGCAAGTTTCCGATAATGGTGTTCGCAATCGCAGATCCAAATGGGAAATCCTTCGAGACATGCTCTATTCTTATTTCAGCTCCTTGTAAAGCTATTCCTTGTTTGTCTGAAACATGAACAGTAACAGCACGTTTTCTAGCCTGTATCGATTAGAGGCATGCTCTTGCCTTATTAAGAGTAAACAACAAACATAGAAAATGAACTCACATGAAAAATGAAAATCTGAATAATCTCAATCTAATCATATCAAAAGAGAACACAAAATCCAATACATTATGATTTAAACATTAGTACAAAGCTAAAAGGCAAGTCCATTCTTCACTTTATCAAAAATATAATCCTGATCTATCTAATTTATGCCCACTAACAATATCATTTGTTAAACTATCATCAAGGAAGCTGATAGAATTTTGGTTTTGGGACATTTGTTAAATTAAATGTGCATAGCTACCCTAAGGTAATTCAATTAAAGTGATCTACTAAAGTTTAAATTATGATGAGTTAAAAAGGTATTACATAGCCAGGGAATTAAATACGTAGATATCATTAAGAAATCTTAAATTCGTTGAGAGACTAAATTAAAAATCAAATGGATAATTATCCACAAACATTTATATTTACCCATTGTGGAAATATTTATTACTTTTGTCGTCCTTGGATGTATTTATATTTATCTATTAAATCTATTTACTCGTGTGTATATATATATATATATATATATATATATATATATTCTTGAATTTTTTAAATTATAATATTAGTTTATGATTACTTTAAAATAATTAAAAAAATTACAACAACAAAATGATTAAAATTGCAATATATATTACAAAAGATAAATGTTTTTAACTTTTTAATTATATATAAATATATTTATAATAATTTTTAATTATTATAAATTTTTACCTACACAAAATGCACATGCAGATGAAAAAAGAGATGAAAAACAGTCAAAGAAAAAAAAACTGCAGAGACTGTGCAGAGGTGGGCCCCGGCCGCCGCCCTCCATTCCCGTATCTCTGTCCCCACATCCTCTGCCATTTGTCCATCCCCTTCTCAACAAAAACCCCCACTATAGATACTCTTAGAAATATTGAGAAAACCTCAGAGAACCTTTGTTCTAAAAATCGTTTTAGGCGCCCGTCTAGGCGCCGCCTAGGCGCTAGGCACCATCAATCCGCCTACAATTTTCGAAAATCGGCAAAAGAAATCGCTGGGCGCCCCAGGCGCCGCCTAGGCGCTCTCGGGCTCAAGTCGGCGTCTAGGCGCCAGACCAGCTTTTTTTAAAAATATTTTCTAGCCTAAAACGACGTCATTTTTGGGCCTATTTTTTGATTATTTTGATTTTGTAATGTATACTATGGTATTGTTATTTGACTAATGAACTTATGCATCTATGTTGTTTTGGACTTTGAATTGAACAATTGTTTTAAACTTGTCAATTGTAACTTGTAATCATTACTTTTAGTTTTGAATTGTCATAGACTTTATTGTGTAGCAAGTAGTATGTTGAACTATTAAATGATTGGATGTAATTTTGTAAATAAAAGTATTTATTCTCAAATTCTAGGCTCCGCCTAGGCCCCGCCTAGGCATCCTAGGCATTAGGCACTGGCCTGACGCCTAGCAGCCGCCTGGCGATTTTTAGAACACTGCAAAGAACCATTTGTTTGGAAGTTGTTGAGGAATTATCCTTGGCAATAATCCTTAATTTGTTATTTGCCTTTTTTGGGCACAAAATAAGTTAGGAAACTAGATTTAGAACAATATTATATTTCCTAGTTTATGTACAAGACTTTAATTATTTCTAAATTGTGTTTAGGATTTGTTTTTAGGATTTTATCAAGTTTAGAATTCTAGGTTGTCTATTTAAAATACAAGAACTTCTAATACTTGGTATAACTTTTGACGCACGGATTATTGCGAGGAGATCGACGCAAGACGCAAGGAACGCACGACGCACGACGCAACGACAAAGAACACAAAGAAGTGATATCTACTTGGAGCCAACGTTCGTGATAAACAAGATCTTTGAAGTTGCGTGACCAACGAAGAAGATCTTACCATTCCGGCAACAAGTATTTAGTATCAAGTTTTCTTGATATTTAGTTTTCATATATTACTTTATATTTTGTATTGAACTTAAAAAGAAAGTAATATAGTTTTCGGGTTTGTACACCCAAGTTCACAAGTACTTTTACTTGTGAACTAAATTTGTTTAATCGTGTTCTCGTATTTTAATTTCTGCTGTATATATTTAATTTACTCTGGTCGATGTTGTTAACTGATGTTGGTAACATTGATTAACAACATCGTGAATCTGAGAATTATTCTTATATCCATAAACCTTCAAATTTTACAATTGGCATCTAGAGCGGGATACTTAAACTCTTAAGTATTGATCCTTATTTTTTAGGTGCTATGGATGCTCAAGGCAACCCGAGGCCTCCAATCCTTAATGGTGAGAATTATTCTCTCTGGAAACAGAGAATGAGATGGAATTTGAAAAGCATCGACGAGCGTGTTTGGAAAACTGTTCTCATTGGATGGGAAAAACCACGTGTCACGGATGGCGAGGGCGATACCATCCTCAAAAAGGAGGAAGACTAGACTGCTGATGAAGCAACTGCTGCAGATTGGAACTCCAAATGCATCAACACCTTGTGTGGCTATGTAGATGAAAGATATTATCGCATCATCAAGAATTGCGAGTCAGGAAAGGATGCATGGGACGCGCTACTGAGGGTGTGTGAAGGAACTGCAAGCGCAAAGAAATTCAGATTAAGAATGCTCATATCCACCTTCGAGGCTATGAGAATGGATGAGAAAGAGTCAATCTTGGACTACTCCGTAAGATTGACGGAAATAACTGAAGAGTGCAGAGAGCTTTGTGAGCCCATAACTAATTCCCGTCTTGTAGAAAAATTGCTGAGATCCATTACGAAGAAATATAGCATGAAGGTGGTGGCCATTGAAGAATCCAAAGATATTGATAACATCGATTTCAACACCTTAGTTGGAAATCTCAAGCAATATGAGATGGAACACGTTAGCTCTAGTTCGAAAGAGAAGAATGTTGCTTTTTCTTCCGATTCAATTGCAGTCGATGATGAAGATGAAGAAGATTTCGATTTTAATGGAATTATTAAAAAGATGGTGACAACTACTCTCTGAGAAGATGAACTGACCTTTGTGACTCAACGCTTCAACAATTTCTTGAAGAAAAAGAACAATTTTGGAAGCTCGAATCTAAGGAACAGGACACAGACATCCACTCCAAAGTTTACTGGACGTACTCTTCCACGATCTCAGTCCACAAATTCAATTTCCAATGTGTCCAGTTCAACAAAACCACTCAACGAGATTCAATACCACGAATGCAAAGGTTGGGGACATTACAAGAACGAGTGTCCCAACACTCTTAGAAAGAAAAGCATGGTCGCTACGGATTTCACCGAAGATGTTAATGATTCTGAGTCAACTAATTCCGTTCCAGCTTTATTTTCCCATGTTGTGTGGGACGACGATGTTCATGTTGGTTTGCTTGCAGACAACATCGTGTGCCTGAATGCCGAGACCACTGATTATTATTAGGAATACGAGCAGCTGAGTGTTGACCACCAGAAATTGTTTATCAGTTGGAATAAACAGGTACTCAAGGCCAAAGCGCTCGAAAAAGAAGTAGAAAAGCTAATCAAAGAAAAGGAAGATCAGCTTGACATTATCGTCCGATTGGAAACATCTCTCACCAAGAAGGACACTGAGCTGGAAAAGATGAAGAACGAACTGACCACTGTTCAAGGAACCATTTCAAATCTAAATAAAGGAAAGGCGAAATTTGACGAAATATTGCAGATTAGTTTTCCAGAGACCTCAAAGTATGGAATAGGTTTCAAACAGAGTCAACCTACGCAAGTGTCGAGTCAAGAACGAAAATCTTCCAAACGCCACAAGAAAAGGAGGAGACATTTCGTGTGTCATCATTGTGGAGAACCAGGGCACATTCAGCCCTTTTGCTGGAAGATCATTGGCGAGAGAAGACATTTTCAGAGAACAAATGTGACTGACAAGTCCAATGTTGGTAACCGCGCTACCAACATCAATACCAACATCAGATACAAACAAGTGTGGGTCAAGAAAAACAGCGTCAAGTGAAATATGATCCATACCTCCCTGAAGTCTCTTGTCCCTGGAGCCTGGTATTTTGATAGTGGATGCTCGAAGCATATGACAGGCTCATAAGAATTTCTTTCCAACATTGTCAGATTTAGAGGTGGAAAAGTGAAGTATGGAGGAGGCGCAAATGGCCAAATCGTTGGCCAAGGGACTCTCCATGTTCCTGGTGTTGTAACATTGGAAAATGTGCTGCTAGTAGAAGGACTTACTGCAAATTTGATCAGCATAAGTCAATTGTGCGACTGAGGGTTCAGCGTTAAATTCAACCGTGAAAAGTGTGAAGTTTATGAGGAGAATGGATCGTGTATTCTCACCGGGAAAAGAACTTCAGATAATTGCTACCAAATTCARAGTGATGCTTTTTGCAGGTTGTCCCAATTTAGTGATGCAAAACTATGGCATCAAAAGCTTGGACATGTAAATTACAAGATGATGGACAGGTTGGCCAAGGAAGAAGCTATGAGGGGGCTGCCTAAGCTCACACCAAGATCATTCCAGTGTGCGAGACATGATAGAAAGGAAAGCAGGTTAGAGTGACACATCCAGTCCAACAAAGTCTCACTACATCATCGTGTCTTGAATTGCTTCACATGGATCTCATGGGACCACTTGAGSTTGAGAGCCTTGGTGGTAAGAGGTATGTTCTCGTAATWGTTGATGATTTTTCTAGGTTTACTTMGGTAGAGTTTCTAAAAGAAAAATTTGAAACGTTTGAGGCTTTCAAAAAACTTGCAAAGAAGCTATGTGTAAGGTTTAATGTGAAAATTGGTAGGATTAGAACTGATCARYMAAAGGAATTTGAAAACGCATCTTTTCTGAAGTACTGCACTTCTGAGGGTATTAGTCATGAATTTTCTTCTCCAATTACCCCTCAACAAAATGGCGTAACTGAACGTAAGAATAGAACTCTAGCGGAGATGACTAGAACTATGCTCATTTCTAATGGGATAGCTAAACGATTTTGGGSTGAAGCAATGAACACTGCATGTCATATCACGAATAGGGCTTATTTTAGACCAGGTTCATGTGCAACTCCCTACGAATTGTTGATTGGGAAGAAATCAAACTTGAGCTATTTTCATGTTTTTGGATGTGTTTGCAATGTGCTTAATGATAGAAATCATCTTGCTAAACTTGACTCAAAAAGTGATAAGTGCATTTTCATGGGTTATTCCCAAAATAGTCATGCATATAGGTTGTTTAACCTTCGAACTCGAAGTATGTTTTTGTCAGTAAATGTCAAGTTTGATGATCTAACGAGCGGAGTCAAGCCTGCCGAGGATAATGATCTGGTTTATGATCAAAACCCTCAAGGTAGTGTCACTCCTACTTCAGTTGATGGTGCAGGTATTGAGAACAAAGATGCAGCTGCTGAACTCAGAGATTTGAGTGATGTTGATAACCATGTTGATACTGGGATACCAACATCGGGCCAAGTTGCAGAATCTGATTCTGATTCAGAGGAAGAAGATCCAGCAGATCCCATTGATCTTCATCAGAGGGACATTCCATCCAGAATCCAGAAAAACCACCCTGTGGGCCAAATCATTGGTGATATGGATGAAAGAAGTACAAGACGAAGAAAAATAAATTTCAAGGAAATGGTCAGGTATGTATGTTTGTCTACTAATTGTTCTAAGATTCGTGAGTCTTTGTACCTTTCTAAAATAGAGCCCAAGCGCGTGGAGGATGCACACAAGGATGAGTTCTGGATTTGGGCTATGCAAGAGGAGCTGGACCAATTCGCCAAGAATGATGTGTGGGATCTTGTTCCACGGCCAGAAAATGCTCATGTGACGGGGACCAAGTGGATATTCAAGAACAAGACTGATGAAGCAAGCAACATTGTGAGGAATAAAGCTCGACTTGTCGCACAAGGGTATACGCAAATTGAAGGAATTGATTTTGATGAGACATTTGCCCCTGTTGCTCGAATTGAGTCGGTAAGACTTTTGCTTTCTGTTGCTTGTTATATGAAAACTTCGTTGCATCAAATGGACATTAAGAGTGCCTTTTGGAATGGGGTCTTAAGTGAAGAAGTATAAGTTGAGCAGCCTAAAGGATTTGTGGATCCTCAAAAACCTGATTTTGTTTTAAAATTGAAAAAGGCCCTTTATGGTTTAAAACAAGCTCCTAGAGCTTGGTATGAAAGTCTAACTCAACATTTGCTTTATTTGAACTTTAGACAAGGGGAAGTTGATAAAAATTTGTTTCTTCTTAAATCCAACAAGCACATCTTAATTGTCCAAATTTATGTAGATGATATTATTTTTGGATCCACTAATGAGCAGATGGTCAAGGAGTTTGTCACTCGAATGTCTGATACGTTCGAAATGAGCATGGAAGGTAACCTCTCGTACTTCCTTGGATTACAAATTAAACAGCTTGATGATGGTATTTTTCTTTCCCAGACTAAATATGCAAAGAACTTAGTCAAAAAGTTTGGGTTAGAGGGTGAAAGTGTCAAGAAAACGCCGTTGGGCAAAACTGTGAAGCTGTCTAGAGACGATGTTGGTAAAGGTGTTGATAACACCTTGTATAGAAGTATGATAGGGAGTTTGTTGTATTTGACAGCAAGTAGACCAGATATTATGTATAGTGTGTGCTTATGTGCTAGATATCATTCTAATCCAAAAGAGTCTCACTTGAAAGCTGTTAAAAGAATTATTAGATACATTGCTGGTACAACTGAACTAGGTGTGTGGTACACAAAAGATACTGGTACTGAACTTATAGGGTACACTGATTCGGATTGGGCTGAAGATGTAGTAGATAGAAAAAGTACTACTGGAGGATGTTTTTTTCTTGGTAATAATCTAATCTCTTGGTACAGCAAAAAGCAAAATTGTATTTCTCTTTTTACAGCTGAAGCCGAGTACATTGCAGCTGGAAGTGCATGCACACAATTACTGTGGATGAACCAAATGATTGAAGACTACGGTCTGCACAGTAGTATCTTGACGGTGTTGTGTGACAATTCCAGTGCCATTGACATCTCCAAAAATCCAGTCCAGCATTCTCGAATCAAACACATTGACATAAGGTACCACTTTATTCGAGACTTAGTTGATAGGAAGATTGTTAGCCTTGAACGATTTGGAACTGATAATCAGCTGGCTGACATCTTCACGAAGGCATTAGATTTCGAGACCTTCTCTCGTTTGAGAAGAGATCTCGGTACGTGCATTGTCTAACCAATGTTGGTTTGTGATGTTGTGACACTACTTATCAACATCAGTCACAACATCTGTATAATTCTGCATGCATTTTTACTCTTTCTTTTCATACATTATACTAATGCATTGAGTTTGATTGAAAGTGCAATAAGGACCTCTGTTGCAATAAAAGTAATGACAAAAAGGACCAACCTCTTCAAAAGTAGGTGATTGTGGGACTTGCTCGCATAAACTGGTTTTCTCCCAGGTCCAAAAATAAGAGGCATTTAGCAGCAATTGCTGAAGATTAAAAGATTTAAGTCCCTTCAAGGATGAAGAAAATTTGGACTCAAAATGCTCCAATCTTTAAAAATCGCCTTCTTGAGAGATTTTGACGTAGTCATTAACATGGGTTAAGGGGTAAGTTTCCATTGACTTCACCTAAGGCAATGTTGGTTTATAATGTTGTTAGTAATAAAAAGCAACATTGGATCAAAACACTGAAATCATTATGTGTTCTGTTTTAACCTTTTAGGTCATAAATTTTAGGCATCCCATATGACATTCATACTTTGTGAAGATGTCATCTTGCTGTGTGTTTTGTTTCTTGTGTTTTTGTCTTGCTTGAAATCTCTTAATTTTGTTTTGAATTGAGCTAACTGAGTGTTTCAGTGGAGTTATAATCGGACGGCTGGACAGGTAATAACGAGGTGAATTTGATGAGTGAGAATTAACATTGCACAAGATAGGTACAACTGTGCTGATGGTTCATTAAAACCAGCTTTGTATTTTTGGCCTATTTTGTGGATTAAGTTGTGCAATTTTTTTATGGAAAGAGATAGTGGGATAGTTGAGTGATCACGTAGCCTAATCATAGGGGGAGTGGCACTTTCTACATGGAAATAAAATCGTGTTTTTGAGCATAAAATCGGCTGGTGAAGTATTTTAGGGATTTTCCTTTTATTTACCTTCTCTGTCCTTGTGTGCAACGGTCACTTTTTGGGGGGATAAAAAGCTTATTTTCTTTTTTCCGTTTGCTCACTATTCCAAACCCCTTTCGAATTAAAACTCTCAGAATCCTTACTCTTCTCAAATTCTCTCGATTTTTTTGTTTCTTGGTTGTGTGTTTCTGTGAGATTTTGCAGGATGACCAGCTCTCCACCGCCGTCTGTCCCAGAACTGCCTGAAGAGGTTCGCCGCTCTGGTGAACAGGTCCCGCTGCCGTACCCAAAGGTTGGTCGCCTTGATATTCGTACGGAGATTGGTGGTGGTAGTTCTTCAAACCTACCACTATCAACGTCGCCACCTCCATCGCCGACGCCTGATTCCCGTGCAGTCGTGCCTGTTCCCTCACCGGTGGACGCCACGCCAGTGGCTCAAGTGTTCCCAGGGTAGCCCGGGAATGAAATCGAGGTAGACAATCCTCCAGATTTGGCGTTCGTGGCAGAAACCTTTGGACGCGTAGGAGACCAAAATTTGAAGCGGTCTAGACGATTACGCAACATACCGCCCGACGTTGTGCCGCCCGTGGTCCCTAAAAGAAAGGCAGGTCCGCGTCGCCGCGTGCCTATCGAACACATGAACCTTCAAGAGGATGTTGTTGTGGAGTATGAACCTGATGTTCATGATTTTGTGCCTACTGCTCCGATTGCCGGAGATGTGCCGCCGTCTGCTTCTGCTCCCAGTCTGCCGGAGAAGAAGAGGTTTACTCGCCGAAAACAGCTTGTAAGTAAGGCCGACAGAAGACCTAGCTTGACGAAAGACAGTGTCTCTCCCAGCCTGTCAAAGGTCAAAGTTTCTCCCAGCTCAACTGCTACTGAGTACTCTTCACCCCCTTATACTGTACTGGACTTTATCACCGACGAGGTTACAAGTCCGCCAAGCCGCTTGCCGATGATCCCTCGCCGTCTCCAGTTCGTGCTGCTACACCTGAGTTTGATACCGGTCTATTTGAGTATTCCCCTGATTCATCTTTTGATGTACCCCTGAAAGATATCCTTACTGCTTGAAAAGAGGACAAGAAGAAAACGAAGGCTGCTACAAAGGATGATGTTGCTAGTCGTGTTGGTACCCCCTTACCAACATCGCGTCGCTCGCAGTCTGTTTCGTCCTCCCGCACTGCTTCCGTTCCAAGAACCACTCCTGCTCCCTTGCCGCCCTCTACTAATGCATCGTCTCAATCCAAGTCCTCTTCAGGGCCAGCTACTCCTATGCCCTAGCTTGAGGACATGGTGCCCTTTTCGGAGAGATTCATCACTGCCGAGGCTACCGAGCTATTCGATGCCTACCAGAGTCGTCATATGATTGCCGAGAAACGTGTTCAGGTTGAACTTTTTAAGAAACACAATCTCATTGCCTATCTCCGTCACAAAGGTATGTATTCCACCGTCTCCACAGCCATGCCTTTTGTGCGTGATGTTGTTGTCGAGTTTTTTGCCAATTTGTTACCCTCTATGGTTGATTTGGAGTCAGTCAATTATGGGAAGGTGTTTATGCGTGGCAAAGTTTTTTCATTCACCCCTGAGCTAATTGATGAGTTTTATGGTACTGTGTCTTACCGGGGTGACTCGACGGTGGATGATATGAATGAGGTAGTTAAGTTTCTGTCTGGTGGGATGGTTAATTCTTGGTTTGAGCAGCTTCCGAGTACACGTCTTTCATCTCTTCATTCTATTTTGCATAAGCTTGCCATTTGTAATTGGGTCCCCTCCAAAAACACAACCTGTGTTACGCGGCCTCATTCCCAGTTCTTGTTTCGTCTTAGGAGAGGGATCACATTTAGTTTTGGTCAGCATGTTTTTGATATTATCACTAAGTTTGCCACCACGAAGTCTGCGCCATCGTTGTGTTTTCCTTCTTTGACTTTCAGTGTGTTAGAGAATCAAGGCTTACAGCTTGGTCCCGAGGATGTGCTCACGGGTGAGGCTGAGTGGTTTGCCTTGCGCAATCAGCATGTTACCGGTGCCCGAGTTATTGATTTGCCCTGGCAGGCACCTGTTTCGGCCGATGTTGCTAGTGATGTTGGTACGAGCAATCCCAACATGGTCAATATTTCTACCCAGGTTCTTCGTGCACATGTGGCTTCTATAGATTTGCAGATGAAACAGCTTAAGGCTCTTCGCACCTCCCTTTTGGAAGCCCTTTCCCTTTCTGGTCAAAAAGGGGGAGAGGAAATTGACACGAACATAGGAGGAGACAATGCTGATGGAGAAGATGTTGCTGATGTTGCCGAGAATGAGAATAATGCTGCTGCTGACGATGCTGTTTCCGCCGAAGCCTTGGCGAGCCTTGCTCAAGAGAAGAATAATGCTGCTGCTGACGATGCTGTTGCCGCCGAAGCCTTGGCGAGCCTTGCTCAAGAGAAGAGGAGGAAGCGAATTCGCGAGCGCAACAAGGCTTTGAAGAAAATGATGAAGATGCAGCAAAGGAGGAAGAGGAAGCACAAGGGCGAAGGAACTTCGACATCCTCTCGACGGTCGAAGAGGGTTCGAAGTCAATAAGTTCCTTTATTCTGCTTGTTTTGTGAAGTGTTGGTTATTTTGAACAATGTTGGTTTGTAATATTGGTTTGAATTTTAACAACATTGGGTGTTTTGTTTAGGGGGAGTTTTCTATCTTAGGGGAAGTTAGTATTTTTATTATCATTTGTGTTTGCGTCTTAGTGTTTTGTCCAAAAAGGCAAAAGGGGGAGATTGTTGAGGAATTATCCTTGGCAATAATTCCTATTTTGTTATTTGCCTTTCTTGGGCACAAAATAAGTTAGGAAACTAGATTTAGGACAATATATGTTTCATAGTTTATGTACAAGACTTTAATTATTCCAAGATTGTGTTTAGGATTTGTTTTTAGGATTTTACCAAGTTTAGGATTCTAGGTTGTCTATTTAAGACACAAGAACTCCTAATACTTGGTATAACCTTTGACGCACGGATTATTGCGAGGAGATCGACGCAAGACGCAAGGAACGCACGACGCACGACGCAACGACAAAGAACACAAAGAAGTGATATCTACTTGGAGCCAACGTTCGTGATAAACAAGATCTTTGAAGTTGCGTGACCGACGAAGAAGATCTTGCCATTCCGGCAACAAGTATTTAGTATCAAGTTTCATGATATTTAGTTTTCATATATTACTTTATATTTTGTATTGAACTTAAAAAGAAAGTAATATAGTTTTCGGGTTTGTACACCCAAGTTCACAAGTACTTTTACTTGTGAACTGAATTTGTTTAATCGTATTCTCGTATTTTAATTTCCGCTGCATATATTTAATTTACTCTGGTCGATGTTGTTAACTGATGTTGGTAACATTGATTAACAACATCGTGAATTTAAGAATTATTCTTATATCCATAGACCTTCAAATTTTACATAAGTACATATTAATGGTATTTGAAAGGTAGAGGTTTCAAGCGACTTTAGCTTATAGGACTGACTAGTCAAATTATTTGAATTGTTGGGTAAATTAGATGTTAGAATTAGGGTGTTTAAGTCTGAAAAGCTAATATTGAAAAAACTCCATATACGAGCCTTTTGTGAAAAGAGGTTTGGGGTGTGAGTAGAAATGATAATTTTGTCCTTAAATTGCAAAAGAGAAAAAAACATATTTATTATTAATTTGGATACAAAAATTATGTAAAACCAATGTTTTTATTAAAAAAAAAAAGTAATAACTCCAAATTCAACAAATTTTGTTAATGTCATTTTTGAGGTTTTTTTTTTTTTTACATCAATCAACTACCAGCTCACAACAACACTTTTATACAAATAGTTAATACACTCATCTAATTAAACCAACTAACAATTAATAGTTAATATAATCAGCCATCACCTATTCGCAAATTGACACACACGACTTAAACCGCCAATCGGGAAATCTAAAGCAATAAAATTATGTAAGCAGAACACCTATCCGCTAATTGACAAACATGGCTTAAACCGCAAATTGATAAATTTGAAACAATAAAATTTGGTACGCTTCCGCTTTTCTTCTTTGATTCCTAGTTATCTAAACATGAATGGTCCTCCGAATTAAATAGATATCATAAGTGCTAAAGTGTTTATAATAAAAAGTTTCTCATTATTTTTATTAATACAACAATTCTTTCTAATTTCTTATCTTATGTTTGATATTTAACATGATATTCGTATATATTTTTATGTTATTTTCTAAAATCTTTCTCTCATTTTCACTCATCTAATATAAAAGGAATATCAAAATTATACAACACTTCATAGCATTTCATGTATCACATATTATTTAATTAATATAAATTGATTTATATCTTGTTTGTTTGTTGTTTATTGCATGGACATCTTTATATATATATATATATATATATATATATATGTTTATGTTTATGTGTGTGAGCTCCGTGCATCGCACGAGTTCAATACTAGAATTATTAAAATAGAAATATTAGTAAGTAAAAACAACACTATGTATATAAATATAGCACCAGTGTTAATGTATTTTAGTGGTGAAATTAGTCATGGCGGTGCTATTGTCTTTCAGGTTTTCGAAACTATTTTTTTTTATTTTTTTTACGTTTTAAAATATGCAATATAGATCTCAAATCGTAGATATTATAAATTTGATTAATTTGATGTCTTTTTTTTTAAATGAATAAAATTTATTCTTTTTTAATTTTAAATTTGCTAGGTGACATCAGTTATTGATGAAATTTCCGGTGCTGTGTTTATAGACATGTATTGCTAAATTAGTTAACCCACGGTGCTACCTGATGAATAATTAAGTGCTCTATTTTAAAATTGACAAAAGTGCAAAATACTCTTATATTTGAAAATTATCAATGTAATAGGAGATTTACCATATTGGCCGACCGGCATGCATGTATCTTCCCAACTATCAAAATTATTCAATTGTGTGATATTAGATTGCACCCTAAGTTTTCAAATAGGAATGAGTTCTTATTGGAACTCTCCCTCACACACACACATGTGTGTGTGTTGTATAATAAAACATATTATATTTGATTAACAATATATTTTACATATATTTTTAAGAGAGTATATTATATCTTTCTGTATTAAAAATTATACTCCTCTTATTTTAAATATGTGTTGTTCTACTTTACTAATTTTGTTTTATTTGTTCTTTTAGATTTTCTTTTACCTTAAGTCGAGCAAGCGTATTTCAGACTCATATGATCTAAAAAACAAAAATTCATGAAGAAGAACACATTAAAACTAATATTTAAAATTTCAAAAAAAAAAAAATATATATATAAATACAAAGCTTTGCGACACTTAAATTCTTTTATATTATTATCTTTTAAGCATTTCGGACTACTTAACTTTTTCAACCAAATATTTCATAATACCTCTAATGAAATAGCATATTGGCAAGTCGGGATAGACAATATATTATTTAACGATATTATTAATTAATTGAGTATCAAATTATCAAGGCGTTATTGATTTATTATCAAGAATACTACATCACCAAACGCATCTATTGAATTTTATATTTTCATTATGTTCAAATGCAAAATAATGAGACATAGACGGTTGTTCACATATTGTCTAAACATTGCTTTTATGACAAATTTAAAAATCAACTTCTTATGTATAAGCATGACCTATCCACTTATTGATATGATATATTGTTATTTCTAAAGGTGTCAATATATAGCAACAACATTGAACTAATTGACACGACTATTGACATGGTTATTGTCATTCCAATATCACGACAAACCTTTAGGCACACTCAATAGATGATGTTGCTATAGAGTCTGTCTATAGACACTACTCTATTGTCGTTCCTCTTAAGCTCAACCATTGTAGTGTATCCAATTGACACATATTTTTATTATAAATTATACCCGTCAAGGAGTCTTTTTTTTCTTTTTTTTTTACTTACAAATACAAATGTATTAATTTTAAAAAAAACTTTTTTTTTCTTTTTTTTACCTACAAATACAAATATATTAATTTTAAAAGAATACTCGACTTTTTTCCTTTTTTTTTAAAATCTAAATCTCAGGGCAGCTTTTGTATTAGTAATTGAACAAAATACCCACCTCATTGATTTTTGTCTCTTGATTGAGTCTCCATTGCTGCTCCGTGAAAGGCTGCAAAGAAGCGCTGGCAATTTCTATATTGATATCTTTGCCGTCTGTATTCTACGGGCAGAAAATAAGAAATAAAGAAAAATCTTGTTTATTTATGAAGCTTGTGAAATAATCATTAAAAAAAAAAGTATTGTGTTACTAGAGTTATATAAAAAGCAAATCTTACCTTGATATAAAGTGTGGATGATTTGGATGGAGATGACAATACAAACCCACCCTTAAGAAATGAATAACATCCCTGCTTTGCAATCACGGTCCCAATGCATTTTAACGTAGTTTCTTGTGTCACGAGGTTGGCTGTTATCAGGGCCGAATCTGATCCGTTGATCTTAATCCAAACTGTTGTAATGATGCAAGATCATGTAAATATTATGAGGATTATAATAACACTAAAAATAGCCTTCAAATTTAGCTGAATTGAAAAAACGGGCCCTGATAATTTTAGCCCTAAATTTACAATCACCATCCATTTTTTCCCAAGGCTGCAAAGAATACCAATCCATCAAACTTGTCACGAGGATGGTGATTGTAATTTACCAATGGATGGTGATCTCCACCAAATTTAGCCTTAACAAGAAAAATACCAATGGAATAAATCCATCAGTAAAACCTCATCGGTAATGGGTACCGAGGAGAAACAATCCCTCATATCTATCGTGAGGGAATTAACGAGCTACTTTTTCCTCAATAAATTGTTCAACCGTCGAATTAGATTGTCCTCAATAATATTAAGAGCATGTTTCCTTCGGTAATACCGGGAACAGTATTTCCCTTTCCCTTTTCTTCTTCTTCTTAATTTCCTAATAAACCGAGGGCCTCAAATGCCCTCGGTACTATGGGTGGGGTGGGTGGGCATTTGAGGCCATCGATATTTATAAATTTTTTTAAAAATAAAAAAAAAGTAATTACAGATCAATTAGTATTTTTTGTGATTAAAAACAAGAAAAGTAATCTCTAGGTATCTTTGAAAAATAATGAGACTTCATTAATTACGTATGCATTTAAATAATTGGATCGATATATATAATATAACATAAGATTGATCATATTTTTACATACTATTGATATTACACGATATATGTCAATAAAAATTTGTTCGATGATAATTATATATTAAAACTAGGTTAATTATATTTTAAGTGTGTAAGATGATATTGAAATATTTTATTTTTATTTTATTATATGCATATATAATTTTTTGTTTTTTAAAAAATAAAGTGGTGTGTGTTTTGTGTATGAAGTGTGTGTGCGCGTGTACAAGGGACTATGTTTTAGAATGGATTTCAAATCCCAAAAATGAAGTTGAATTTTGAAGAACTTAAAGTCCATTAATTTGAGTTTAAACCATCCATGTGAGTGAATTCCCATCAATCCGTCCTCAAATCTCTTAATCCAAACTCACCATAAGGGTTTATTTGTTATCTTAAAATATAATTTGATTTACTTCGTAATTAAAGTATATATTAAAAGAATGACATTTACAACAACAAAAACAATAATAATAATAATAATAATAATAATAATAATAATAATAATAATAATAACGTGTATTTATTAAATTGGATTATGTTTCTCAATACTATTGGCTTAAAATTGACAACTGGTTGGGTAGTTTTAACCTCTGTTAAATTATCTGAAATTGACATACTAGCTAAAATGAGCAAAGTGGCACCTAAATATTAGGAGTATTCCTGCTAATCACTTGGCCGTGGTCAGAACCTTGATTGTTTAAAAAAAAAAAAAAAAAAAAAAAAAAAAAAAAACGTCTTAAC
>BMAC01000292.1:1008182-1047479 GCA_014905375.1 Phtheirospermum japonicum | reverse complement strand
AAATCAGATCCCATATGCTTGCAGAAACAGAAACCGAAAGAGGAAAAAAAACCCAACCCAGCCCGCCGCCTGCCGCCCGCTAGCACCGTAAACGAGAACACTACCATCGCTGCCCACCACCAGCCGTCGATCAGACGAAGAGGAGAGGAGTACACTACCGCCGCCGCCACCACCACCACCGCGACCGTCGGTCAGCCACCAGGTAATTTTATATTTTATTTATTTTTTTTATATTAATTATTTATATATATAATTGTGAATTTATTTAATATTGATTATTGTTGAGATTAATTAGCAAATATTTTGAGACATTAGGGTTGAATTGTAATTATTTATATATTTGGGTTTGATTTTGAAAAATTAGGGTTTAATTATCAATTAATTCAAAATTTAAGGTTGAACTGTAAATATATATTTGGGGTTGATTTAAAATATATTAATTATTAATGGATTTAATTGAAAATAAATTCAAGAAACTAGGGTTAATTTGTAATTATTTTGATATTGAAGTTCGTTTTCAAAAATTAGAGTTAGTTTAACGTTTAAATTGGAATGTTTCAAGAAATTAGGGTTAAATTGTAATTATATAGATATTTGAGTTTGATATTGAAAATTAGAGTTAGTTTATGATTTAATTATAAATTAACTCAATGTTTAGGGTTGAATTGTAAATATTCAATATTTGAAAAGTTTTTGAATGTTTGTGGTGGTGGTTTTGATATGCCGTGTTGATCGGCAAGTTGTGTTTAATTAATATTTATATTGTGATATACATGTTGTGATTGGTTGGTGTTGTAATTGGTTGGGGTTGACGTCGGTGATGACGTGGTGTACGACGCGGCCTGGAGGTTTCGTCCTCCAATAATGGATTTTTTTTCTTTTCAAAATGTGATGGTGGTTTTAAAAAGTGCGTTGTGGGGGGTTTCAAATGCCATGTTAATCGACAAGTGAATATTTTATTTAATTTATATTTATGTTATATGATCTGTGATATATATATATATATAATATATATATATATATATATATATATATATGTGTGTGTGTGTGTGTGTGTGTGTGTGTGTATGTGTGTGTGTGTGTGTGTGTGTGTATGGGTGGGTTCAAATGAGAACCATGTCCTTATATGCGAACCTGCGAACTAGTACTTTTATTATATACCAGTAGTGCTTTTATTATACAATTATAGTGCTTTATTAATATTTCAGTTATATACACTAGTAGTAATTTTATTATACAATCCTAATACTTTTAATTAAATAAGGAAATACACAAAAAATCTGATCCCTAGGAAAAAAACAAAAATTATTGAGATTATGTAATGCTTTTGCAGTTGCATTAATTATTACACTATTTGTTTGATTGATAGATGCTTGGTGCAAGTTACACGTGAAGTTGAATTTACATATATGCCCTTTGCTTTATTCGGTTAGCTCATTTTGCGTGGTGTACTCAAAAGTCACTATATATTAATTACATTGATGATTCACAAATAGTTAAATCATTTTCATTTTATTCTATGTCTTTGCTAATTAGTTGCTTATTATCGTCTATCCAATTTTCATAAAAGTTAGTTTAGGTAAAATGAAATGGAGTATATATATAAATAAAAATGAAAAAAAATAACTATATACTAAATGTTAGTAACAAATCAATATTCGATTATTTCGTTTTATACGTATGGCGTACTCTAAGAAATAATAACAAAAAGCTGAGTACTCTACCAAATCGTAACAAAAAACCGAGTATGCTTGAAAAGACATGATTTTGAGAAATAGAGCTCACGAGTGTTGAAACATCGCATCATTAATTGAAATAGAGCTGCCCATAAATGATCAGATTTGTCCACCCTACCTTGATTTTGCTAAACCGCTTCATTGGACATGAGGCTCTAATGGATTTTAAGATTTATTTTTGGATGAATTATATTCTTTCTTTAGACACTGAAACGCTTACCTTAAACCCGTTTGGAAATTAGTATCAAATAGAGAGTTTGATAATAAATTGTGAATTGTCCACTTATTTGGACAGTTTGAGAAAGTGATTGTAATGTGATTATCTTACGACATATATATTTTGTTGACTTTTGAATCCCAGTTTTCATCTCCTCTTTGTTCTCGGGTGCACTGCAATATATGTTTACTTAGAGTAAGGGGAGGTTCTGCCGAAGTTTTCAGGTTCTCAAAATGCATAATAAGATAATTTTATTACTGAACATCACATTCTTGAATGGGATATTGCCCTTATTAGATATTAGCGCTCGATTATCTATAATTCGATCATTTATATTATTAATCAAATTCGGATATCATAGGATGAGTTCTTATCGTAGTTGGATGTACAAACGGAGGGTGGGCGGTTATCTGTCGAACACGTTCGTGGAAGGTTTGGAGAGTTTCATACAATTTTCACTCATCCATGGAGCAATGAAGGACGGGGAAAAATTGAAGTGTCCTAATAGTCATACTAAATGTAGGAATTGCCGTTACCACATTGTAAACGAAATCAAATTTCATCTCGTTAAAAATGGATTCATACCAGATTAATACATCTGGACATTCCATGGTAAAATAAATCTTGATTGCATGCATCGTGTCGACCCTGAGGATCACGTTGGAGGATCATCTTACGCCGCTCCTGAATAATCCTGAAATGCTTACATTGACATGGTTCACGACGCAGCCAGTCCGAACTTTGTACTGAGCCCTAATGTATAAGAATATGTATTATTTTCCATTAACTCCTCGTCGTCAAAGATTATACGCATGTACAGCAACTGCAAAGGACATGAGGTGGCATGCTGAACATGTTGTTGATGATGGTGTGATGCGTCACCCGACAGATTCAGAGACCTGTAAACATTTCTATCAAACTCATTCGGTGTTCGCCGTCGAAAGTCAAAATGTAAGACTGTGCCTTTGCACAGATGATTTTCAATCTTTTGGTATTTTCGGGGTGCAATATTCTTCGTGGCCGGTGATAGTCACACCATACAACTTACCTCCATGGATGTGTATGAAAGAGTGATACATGTTTCTGAGTGTTCTTGTTCCATCCCCAAAAAACACAAAGGATAAGTTGGATGTGTTTCTACAACATCTAATCGCTGAGTTGAATCAGTTGTGGACAATCGGTGCACCCTTGTGTGATAATTAATCTTTCAAGAGGAGCAGATAGAATTGCACAATTTAATACAATTGGAGGATGGATATTTCCAATTACACACTGACCTTATTATTAATGAGTCGGATGAACTTGTGGATGAGACATAGGAGGAAAGAAAAGATGAGTTTCTAACAAATGATGAAGATACAGACGAAGATGAGTTTGACGATAACCTAGATAGTGAAAATATTGGTTTAGGTTAATTATAAAACTAATATATACATATATAGTTTGAAATTATATCAATTCATTTATCCCATTTCAATTGTGCTTAAAATTTAAATTTGCTTTAGATGAGAGGTAGAGGTCATGGACGTTATTCTCTAGGCCCATCTTCAGGTCCACTACAAAAAAACTGTAGTTTTCCGAGGGAAGAACCGAGGGAAGTGTTTTCCCTCGGAAATCTCCGAGGGAAAAACCGAGGGACTACAAATTCCCTCGGAATCTTCCGAGGGGAAAATATTCCCTCGGAATATCCCTCGGAAATACGGCGCCACTATTTGCCACCATAATTACCGAAGGGAAAACCGAGGGATTTCCGAGGGAAATATTTTCGAGGGAACATAGCCCTCGGAATTTCCGAGGGAAATAAATATCCCTCGGAATTTTATTATTTTTATTTTTAAAAAAATTGCAAAAAACCGAGGGGAGGGTTTTCCCTCGGTTTCAAACCGAGGGAAAGCTATTCCCCTTAGTTTTAAACCGAGGGAATAGTGACCCCTCGGTTTTTTATTTCTTTAAAAATTCAACCAAAACCGAGGGAATAATGATTCCCTCGGAAATTTTAAAAAATAAAAAAATAGAAAAAAATAGAAAAATCGTAAAAATGAAACCAATCCTATCATCTTAAGCGACGAAGCGTCTTGATTTTTCCATATTAGAGGAGGGGTGCGCCTCGGCGTCGTGGAACCACGGGGGTCGGGCGTCGATCGTTTAGGACTCGTTTTCTATTTTTTCCGATTTTAAATAAAAATGGAAAAAAAACTCAAAAAAATAGAAAAATTTGGAAAAAATAGAAACGAATCCCATCATTTCACGACCGGGGCGGGGAGGGGTGCGCCTCGGCATCGTGGAACCACGGGGGTCGGGCGTCGATCATTTAGTAGGCGTTTTCTATTTTTTCGGATTTTAAATGAAAAATGAAAAAAAAACTCAAAAAAATAGAAAAAAAACCCAAGAAATTACGACCGGGGTGGGGAGGGGTGCGCCTCGGAGTTCCGGAAACAAATCTTATTTTTTTTTTCTTTTCTTTCTATTTTTTTCCGATGATCGGGGCAATCTACGGGAGGCAGATTAACGAGTATAAGCCGTATGTTACCTCCCATGGTGGTAATAGGCCGGACTACATCCCCGAGGAGGTCTTTAGGTAAACGATTTTGTTATATATTTTCTTATTAAATTAGAATTTTTTATTTATAATAAAAATAATATAATATTTATTTGCTTTGGATATCGTAAGTAATTTTAGATTATAATAATATAATATTTATTTGTTTAATTTTAATGTTAATTATTTAAAAATTCTATTTGGATACAAGAGCGGGAGACGGGTAAGCCGACTAAGTGCAACGATTTTTTTTTATGTACGCACCAAAAGAGAGACGGTGCATTTATCGATACGAGATCTAGTCTTATTAGTGTGAGTCTTTTTCTTATTTTTAACTTATTCTTTGATTTTAACGTATAATTTTAATAACGAGTTGTATTTCAGGAGGAGTACGAGCGACAGCTGACCCAGGAACAGGAACATTCGTCTTCCCAGGAGGGGAGTAGCGAGCTTGACCAGGACAGGGTTTTCCTCGGTGTTGTCGGGTCAAGAAAGGGACGACATTACGACACCGGTGCGTATGGGAAAGTGGTGGCTGCTATGAAGGGTTTATTCAGGGGCCGCTCTTCTTCCACCTCCTCCCAGGCTGATAGGACCCACGTTAGAGAGCTCGAGGCGCAGGTCCAGGCTCAAAGGGTGGAGCTCGAGGCGATGCAGCAGCAATACGCCGAGGAAAAGCGACAACGTGCGGAGGAGAACCGGCAGCAGGAGGAATTTCAGGCGCGGATGGATGCCCAGATGGCTGAAATGTATGCTTGTTTCCAGCAGTACCCCCCCTCCCCATCAGCAGTACCCACCTCCCTATCTATAGGACAATTTGATTTTTATATAAACCTTGTTACTGTGTCGAACGCATGTAATAATTCTTAAATTTTCAAATATTTTTATAATAATTGGTTTATTTATTTATCTTTTCATTAATGATTTTTTTCAAATTTTTGGGAATTTTAATTATTGAACAAGAATTAAAATTAAAACTAAAAATGGAAAATTATTAAAAAAAAATTAAAACCCAGGGGACAATCCCTCGGTAATCCCTCGGAAAAGTCAAAAAATTATTAAAAAAAACTGAGGGGAAATTCCCTCGAAAATCCCTCGGAAAAAACAAAAACCGAGGGAACAGTCTGCCCTCAGAATACCGAAGGAAAATACAGCCCTCGGTTTTCCGAGGGAACTTATTCCTTCGGTATTCCGATGGAATTATCCCCTCGTTTTTTCGAGGGACACATCTCCTCGGTAATCCCTTGGTTTTTCCGAGGGTTGCTCGGAGATTTTTCTGAGGGAATGTTTCCCTCGGAAATTCTCTCGGTTTAAAATTTCTGAGGGAATATTTCCCTCGGAAAAATCTACCGAGGAGCATATTTCCGAGGGAATTTTTCCCTCGGTTTGGCCCAAAATCGAGGGATTTCGCCTCAAAACCGAGGGAAATATCCCTCAGAAATTTGCTCTTTTCTTGTAGTGGTCGTGCTTCTCTTGGTTAATCATCATCGTCTCATCGTCACTTAGAGGATGAAGACGATGATATGATTAAGTTATCAGCAGGGACTTCACCGACCGTTCCAGCCACCTCGTCCAGTGCTAGTACATCAAGAGGCCTCATGCCACCACGTCCTTCTATGATCAAGGTCTATGTCGTCCCCCCGAGGTAAGTAACTTTAATTTTATTTTTATTTCTAATAAATTATTTATTTTAATATATTACTCTAACAAACTCTATATTTTACTAGTTTATGCACTCACTCGTCGGAGTTACCGATGATTCTTTGGCAGATCCTCGAGGCTCGTGTACACCCCGATTGGTGAAAGTACGAGCATATTCCCCGGTCTCATCGTCAGTTATGGTGCCCGAGTTTTTGGTAATTAAATAATATTATTCTTGATAGTTGTTATGTATAATGGATTTTATTAATCAAATTGTTTTATTTTATTTTGCAGAGGCGCTGTTATTGGGGCCTAAGTGTATATTCTGAGGAGGTCGTACAGTGTAACTTCAACAGTTCGCTGGCACACTTGTGGTGCAGCCGTCTCCACGAGTGGAAGGCGAAGTGGAGAACGGAGGGGAGGGTGACTGCGTGCGTGGGTGAGGACATCTTGAGGATATGGATGGTGGATTTCGAGAAGACGGAGAATAAGAAGTAGTCCGATCAAGTGAGCAGGAATAGGATGAGCGAGCCCGGTGGACCTGGTTCTGGGATATCCAAGCACAGGGGAGGGTCTCGAACTGCGATTGGTCATGCACGTCATCTCGTAAGTAAATTCAAACGTGTTTGTAAATTTAGCTCGTAAGTAATTAATTAGTTCAAAATTGATGATAAATTAAAATATAATTCAAAAACCTCAAAAACCCCAATTTGTATAAATTATATGTTTAATTGTGACTGAGAAAAACATCTAAGAGACTGAACAGTTGTCCTCGAGAGATCAACACGAGTTAACTTTCCACCCTACAAGCGCCCTCGTTCTCTTGCGAGCAAGCTTGCGTGTTTTAAATTAAATATCTTAAAAAGGGGTGCACAAAAGTTTGAATCAAAAATTTGGCGCCGTTGCCGGGGACAACGAGTAGGAATTAAGGATGTTTTTGTTTTATTTTCTTTTTGAGTTATTATATTCTTTTTATTTTGCAATTGGCTTGGATTTTTGCCATTGGTGCGTTGAGTTGTTGTTGAGTGCATGCAGGGGACGCGACCTCTTAGACCCGAACTTGCGCCATTACTCGACAATATTCACCGTCCGAAACAAGCAATATCAAGGCTTATCCCCATAAATCCATTTAATTCATCCATTGATACTACCTTTGATCAAAACCAAGTTCCCGAAACAATGTTACGAGCACAATCAATTCGAAACGGTAATTCCCCACCAAGATCACCTCCACGTCACATTCGAATGGGTATGGTAGTGAACCAATCATTATGCAAGGACAACCAAAACCCCGAGCTTATTGGGCTGATTATCAGAAAAACGTGGAGAACATGAGACGAGACGTGGGGAGAAACGAAGGAGTTAATCAACAGCATAATGAAGAACTAAGTTGCCAAATTAAAAACGTAGTCGATCATTAACCCAACATGGCGAATATAAGACAAAATGAAGAGAGAAACGACGATGTCAATCATCAATACAACATCGATAATGTGGCATTAAGGAACGATGATTTTCTTCAACATAACAAGCATGCTGACGAACAAGAAAGAGAGAGACAACTCCATGCGTGGTTGGGCAATTTGAACCAAGGATACAACCAAGGAAATTTCGAGAGGATATATGTGCTCGAAGATCTCTATGCGAGAAATACGTACGATAATCAATACGAAAGGGCGAATGATAGAGTTAGAGAACCAAGGGGCGTGCGAGAGCCCCGACAGTGAGAGTTTTCGAGTCCTCAAGTTGGCACCTATAGTTCAGCAATTGTTTAGGGAGGACTGCACGTGATTTTGAAGTTAAACCGCACCACCTCAACCTACTTCCGAGTTTTCATGGGCATGATCACGAGGACCCTTTGGCGTTCTTGAAAGAGTTTTATATTGAAGTAGGTAGAATTCCTTCGAACGGACTGCATGCGGAGGAAGTAAGGATGATTTTCTTTCCAAGTTGTATGAATGATAAGGGTATATCTTGGTTTCTCTCTTTAGAACCAAGATCACTAACTGAATGGGATATGGTCAGCAATAAATTCGTAAATCAATATTATTCAGCGTAAACGACTGGCCACCTAAGGAGACAAATTTTGACTTTTGCACAATTGGATGGAGAGCTTTTACATGAGACATGGGAGAGCTACAAGACTCTTTTGCAAGAGTGCCCACATCACAATTACGCTCCCGGGATGGTCAATCAATTTTTCTATGATGGTTTATTGCAGGCACACAAGGATCACTTTGAGACTGCGTCCGCAGGTGACTTTGGAGACTTGATGGCGAGCAATGCCAAGGCATTATTTGAGAGGTTGAGCGAGAAATCAAGATAAACTAACTCTCGACCACGAAAGATTATGGCCAAAAAGGTTTCTGAGACGCCAAACGAGAGAGACATAAAGTTCGACGAGATGGTCAAGAAGTTGGCTTCCCTAAAAGCAAAGATGACGAATATGGAATTATCGAAGAAGACTGTTGAGTTATGTGCACGATGTGGATTACAAAGACATTTAGCGAGCGTGTGCACAACTGTGTTTGATGAAGTGGAAGAAACGGACATCAAAGCTATTCAAAATTTCCAACCTCAACCTCCAGCGGGAAATACTTATCATCCAAGGCTTCGCAATCATCCAAACTTCAAATATGGCCCTGGTAGTCCCATCTACGTACCCGTGCCTCCACAAACCGATCCGAAGTATTTGGAACCACCTCAGCCAAGCAATTTTCAAAAGCAAGTACAAGCGCATGCGCCGGTGCAATCACATGATCCATTATTATTATGGCAGTAGAATCAAGTGATGGAGACTATTCGAAACAGAGATGGACTAGCTCAATTGACTCCGCAAATGAGTGACCTCGCGAAGAGCACTAAGGAGAACACAGCTGGCCTAAAGAAATTGGAGATGATGATGGGTCAACCATCAGATGTTGTGGCGTCCTTAAAGAAGGAGAAAAAAAGGTTTCCGAGCCAAACAGAACAAGCCTCAGCTATTCATGTGCTGGGAAGTTGAAAAGAGGTAGATAACGGCATAGAGCTAGAAAAGGAGAACGACAAGGAAGAAGCCGAGACCCAACCACAATTAGATGCAACCAAATCGTCTGATCTAATGCATAAATCTTCAAATCCGTATGTCCCAGGGTCGTTGAAAAAGAATAATTCAAATCCAGACCCCTCTCTATTAACAATTAACAACCCGACCAATCCCTCGAGTACACCACCAAAGAAGTTGACACCCTCAGTTTATGATCATGTTCCCTTCCCGAGTCGCCTACGTCCGGCCAAGGAAAACAAGAAATTCATGGAGCTATACAATTTATTGAGAAATGTTAATATTAACCTTCCCCTGCTAGAGGTGATAAAGACGATGCCAACGTATGTGGAATTTTTCAAGGATCTAGCATCAAGGGAAAGGTGCTTGGCTGCAAATCAACATGTGTCTTTGACAAGAGAAGTTAGTGCTATATTTAAGAAACCATTTCCACCCAAAGAGAAGGATCCAGGGAGTTTTTGCTTAACTATTTCACTCAGGAATGGACAAACGGAAAGGGGGATGCTCGACCTTGGAGCTAGCATAAATTTGATGTCCCACTCTATCTACAAGGAATTTGACTTAGGACCGCTGAAGCCAACCACGATAAAATTACAATTGGCGAATAGAATGATAAGATTGCCCTTGGGGATTGTGGAGGATGTCTTAGTACAAGTAGAAGGAAAAAAAAGGAAAATAAAGCAAGAAACTAACTAAACTAAACTACACTAGGAATCAAAATGCAAGTGAGTCGGATGCCTTGTCGTATGCCTCAATATGTAAATGCAAGAAAGTAATGAAAATAAGCAAGAAAATGCAATGTTTCACCAAGTACAAGCATGCAAGCACAAGGTACAACTACGCATAAAAACTCAAATAATGAAAATTAACATGAATTGAAAGCATGAATGGATAAAGCAATGAAAATAGATGGAAAAGTTTGGAACTTTAAGGAAAATAACAAGCAACAAAACCTAGATCTAAGATTTAACCTAAAACTATGCATGAAAATAAAATTCTAAATAAAGCATGTGAAAAACTCAAAATCAAGACGATCCAAGATCCGATCTATGATCTAGATGTGTCACTCATCTAGATTCCATAGCCAATTCATATGTTTCATCATGAATTCAAGGTGCTAAGGCTAAAAGCATAACATGAAGAACAAGCATGGAAATGAAGAACAAAACATGGAATTAAATCATAACACATGAAATTGAAAGGAAACTTACTTGAATTAGGAAATGAAACAAAGCTTAAATGTTATTGCATCAAAAGTAACAATCCAAAGGAGTATTTGGATTCTTCTTAGGCTTACAAACTCAAGGTCAAGCATGAAAGTAAATCTAAAACTAGGAAAAGAAATTTCATCAAAACTTGAAATTGAATCTAAAACCTAAGAGAAAGAAATTAGATCTTAAAAACAAGAGAGAGGATTTTTAATCCCCAAACCCATGCTTGGGTTGGGAGAAAAATGAGAGGTTTTTCTAAAAAATGAAAGAATTCTCCTATTTATATTACATTTAATTGGGTTTACATGGGCCAAAATAGCCTTAGAGGCTTAAAACTCCCGGGTTTGACAAAGTTTGACCCGGAAGCACCTTCTAGCCACTTGGCTAGCCTTTTGGCACCTTTTGGCTCGACTTGGTTTGAGGTGGCTCAGCCATGGCCGAGCTTGGGCGCTGCTGGGCGCAGGTGGCCGGCAGGCCTGGGCGGGAGCTTGTGGGCATGGGGCTTGACGGGCGCGCGGGTGGCTGGGCATGTTGGCGCGAGGTTTGGCGAGCGCCTGTGCGGTGTGGACGGGCGCTGCGCGCGGGGTGTGGGCAGTCGCTGCTGGCAGCTTGCGGGCGCTGCTCGGACACTGGGTAACCCAGTGTGTGCAGCGCCACCCAGTGTGGGCAGTTTGGCGTGAATTTTGGCAAGCGCCAATGCTTTGGCGTTGATTTTGGCTTGCCATGGCGAGTATTCCAGAAAGTTTGAGCGTTTTTTAGCCTCTCTTGGCTTGGAGTTTGGCTTGCCTTGGCAAGGCTTGGCTTCAACTTTGGCCTTCAATGCCTCCACCTTTAAAAATAGGAATTTTAACATAAAAACCAAAGAATTTCACCAAACCTCAAATCAATTGAACTCATTTAACCAAATTAAATATAAAATCAACAAGAAATATGAAAAATAAAAAAACAAGAGAAATAACCTAAAAACCTAACGAAAAACGACTCAAAACTACTAAAAAAAATGCTAAACCCTAACTAAAAATACGAGGAAAAACACAACAATTACATGCAAAACAACTACCCCACACTTATCGGTTTTTTCGTCCTCGAACAACGAAAAGAATCAAGAGTGTACATGCAATGAACATTATGTAAAAAGAAAAATCCTTGTGCTTATCCTTATTTAATATGATGGAAGTATCAACATAAACTCGCTAGTGTCAAGCGTTGCTCGTATTACTCTTTCTCAAATGCAAGCCAAATCGATGAATTCCTCACAAATGGAAATTTGAGGGTATTCGCTCTAGTGTTTAGTTGATAGGATGTGTATACGCTCAAATCGGACAATGCATGCACTCATCAAGATTTCACAAATCGGATGCTCAAAATTGCTCATAGTACATGACCAAATAAGAATCGAAAGAGGTCTTTGTTTTGGGTTGTAATGTCGGCTCTTTGGTAAGGTATGGAACATTTGGATATAGTGGCAAACACACGCTCAAACGTGATCAATAACACACATGATCCTAATCTCTAAAACCCGAAGCTTATAATCGCTTCACCTTTCCCAATTCACCAAACTTTCATTCGAAACCCTTTCGTTTATTCACACACTTTTCCGATTTTATTTTCACAACACTTAGAAGCTTTATGAATTTGCTTCTTTTACTAAAATTACCCCTTTTTGAATTAGGCTTTTCACATGAACGCACGCTTTATCACTTTTCGTGATTTGTGTTGGAGTATTATTCTTTTTTTTTTGTTATAAGCAACTCAAAACCCAAAACCCATAATCAATTTCCCTCACATTTCTCGTCAACTAATCATACACTCTCACCTCACAATTCATGAAGATATAAGAGCTAAAATCGAGCTCGGCTAACAAGAAATGGGACATAGGCTCAAGGGGGCTCATTTGGGATTTTTAAGTAGCCTAAATTTATGGATATGGCCGGAACAAGGGTGATATATGTGCCTCGAGGTCATTTTCGAATTCAATCATGTACGAGCAAAATCAAACCTCCTCAATGCAATTTCCATAAAAATGCAAGCAAGCCGATAAATCACACAAGGCTACTCACTAGTTTGCACCGAATTTGGGAGCAAAATCAAAAGAGCTTTTAGAACTTTGCAATCTTTTCACGAGTAAATGTTAATTATATATATGCGGGTTTTGGACGAAGCACAAAAATTCAACCCTTCACACAAGAGGCCGTAAACATGCAAAGACTTGACAAGTAAACTATTTAAACTTCCAAGCATGTGGAGTTGTTCAACAATGTAATAACGACTCAAAAGAAACAAAAATCGACTCAACCATATAAATGCGCAAATAGTAAGCGTCACTTCGCCAAGAATGCGTCACTTCGCCAAGGCTCGAGTTAAAAAGACAAATCATGCTTGACAAAAACCGGGACCCTAATCACCTATCCACCCCACACTTAAACCATGCATTACCCGCATTTTAATGAAAACCAAGTAAAATGAGGGGGAATAGAAACTTCCTTAACCGAGCGAGTTTTGTCGAGCTCGGTAGGGTCCACCCAAGCATCTAAGCAATCCAAGCAAAAACGAGCATGGCTAGATTCTCTCGGCTCCACGAACGCTATCAATCTTATCAAATCGCCCAATGGTCGACATCGGAAAATAACACACTATACAAGAAAGTCACACGAAATTAAAAACTCAATAAAATATGTACACGAATCTCAACAAAATATATTTTTTTTCAATTTTTCAAGTGTTTTTGGATTTTTGAATGATTTTAGATTTTTCAATAAAGGAAAGAAAGAAAGAAATGGAAAGAGATTGGGTTGCCTCCCAAGAAGCACTTGTTTTACGTCATTAGCTCGACGTACTCCCTTTTTGGTCAAGGCGGGAAGATAACGGGAGGGTCCTCCAACACAATCTCCTCCTTGTCTGGAGGGTCCACTCTTTGGAACGTCCTTGGCGCATTGCATAGCTCATATAAGATCCGCCAAAAAGTGAACGTTTCAAGCGGGCACTTGAAGCTCGTCTCGGCTAGGTCCTCGGGTGGATTGGTAATTTTAAAGTGACCCAAAGACTCATCAAAGAAACGATAGGAGTAATGGCCGGCTAGATTATTCAACCTTTGATCGACAAACGAGGGAGGGAAATGATCTCTCTTGGTAGCCGCATTAAACTTCTTAGAATTGATCAACATCCTCTACCTCGTCATAGTCCTCATGGACAACAATTCTCCGTCTCCATCCTCGAGAACTAACGAGCCGCTTGTCTTGGGCACCATGTGAATGGGATTCACCCACTCACTCTCGGCGAGTACGAACATCAAGCCCTCCAACAACAACCTCCACATCCCGACTCTCATCATATCATCAAGAATCAAAATCGAAGGGCTAACTCTCTCGACCACTTCCGGTTTCAAATGAATAGCATCCTTAAGGATTTTAAACCCTTCAACCATCCTCTTCTCCCTTTCTTCCCGGTGCGAGTTTGCAAGGATAATAATCGACTTGCTCACCTCATCCTCCTTAAGATAATCGTCTTTTTCTCCAAGCTTATCATAAATAACTCCCACCTCCCCCTCTAAAAAGTCATCGTTGCCCTCAACGACACAACGAGAATCGTGCACACATAAACCGGGGGCACATAGAGGAACAACAGACTCATCGTTAAGAACAAGGGGCTCATCCTCACTACATCCCTCTATATCGACGTCAGGGCCAACCTCCTCCTCAAGGCTCCTCTCCACCATATAAACCCGTTCGATCGTGGCCTTGATGAAATCCATATATACCCATTCTTTGCAAGACTCTTTTGAAGTGAAGGATAGAGGGTCAAGAGAGGTAAAACATCCGAAAATGAACCCACGTCCTCTTCCGATGGCGAGACAACTGTATTAGCAGCCACCCCACACCTATCGAAGATCGTATCGGGCGAGTCCGACATTATGGGGAAATATTGCAAGAGGTTCGTATAGGAGAGTGGGGTAGGATCATTCACTGAGAAAAGTGGGCCGACGTGAGGAGTAACAAGAGGATTATGAGGCGGCGGTGGGCTCGGGCTAGATAACGTAGCAAGTCGAGCCTTTATATCCACTATTTTCTTTATTAACTCAAGCCCCTTAGAGGATAAAGCCATGTTCACGTCATAATCATGAGAAGACTATGTTTGAGGAGTAACAACCGGATTATGAGTCGGCGGTGGAGTAAGGCGTAGCACAAGCGGGTCCCGCTTGATATCCACGACCTCCATACATATCAACAGAATCGAATAAGGAAATTAAAGGGTAATAGTCGAGAAGATGATCACTCGTTCCACACCATACACATCCCAAAAAAGGTCGGCTAACATCTCTCATAGTACGGATGGGGGGGCCACTTTTCACATTGGAGCTCGGACCGCCAAACGACTCATAATCCTCGAGATCTTTAGCAGTTAAAGGGGGAATTCGGGGAACATCAAACGAGCTGGGAATCGGAGTTTGACCTCCATACATATCCTCCAAATGAGGCAATGGTATATTGAATGAGGAAGTTAAAGGGCAAGAATTGGTAGTGTGATCACCCGTTCCACACCATCCACATCCCACAAAAGGTCGGTTAAAGTCTCTCATAGTACGGATGGGGGGGGGGGGGGGGGGGGCATTGGAGATCAAACTTCCAAAGTAGTCATAATCATCGAGAGGACGAGAATCTCCATACGGGCCAGAAGTCGGGGCTTTCAAATTCGGATAGGAATATGGAGCTTACACGTTCGGATAGGAATTTGGAGCTCCATAACCATTCACGCCCTAGAAACTATCAAACCCGACATGGTTTGCACCATGCCCTCCCATGCCGGGTTGCCCATAACCATATCCACCGTTGGCAACGTGGTTTGCACCATGCCCTCCCACGTTGCCAAATCCATTATACAATATCTCATTCCCGACATGGTTTGCACCATGCCCTCCCATGTCGGGAATGTATCCACCATAGTCACAAGTACCTAACATACTACACAAAAAACGTCAAATAACAAAGCAAGCTAAAAACACAAAGAAACAACAATCACGCGGGTGAACCAGGTTCGATACCCAGCAACGACGCCATTTTGTTTGTAGAGATTTCGTGGTGTTGAAATATATCAACAGGTTCTTGGCTTGGATTTATCGGAAATCGATTCAATTGAAGTATTCAATGTGTTTCAAGCTTGAAAAAAAAAGGAAAATGAAAATAAAGCAATTAAACTAACTAAACTACATTAGGAATCGAAATGCAAGTGGGTCGGATGCCTCGTCGTATGCCTCAATATGTAAATGCAAGAAAGTAATGAAAATAAGCAAGAAAATGCAATGTTTCACCAAGTACAAGCATGCAAGCACAAGGTACAACTATGCATAAAATCCTAAATAATGCAAATTAKCAWYAATTGAAAGCATGYATGMAWAYAGKAATMYAAATTYARYYGAAAMTTRYAAACTTTAAGGAAAATAACAAGCAACAAAACCTAGATCTAAGATTTAATCTAAAACTATGCATGAAAATAAAATTCAAAATAAAGCATGTGAAAAACTCAAAATCAAGACGATTCAAGAGCCGATCTATGATCTAGATGTGTCACTCATCTAGATTCCATATCCAATTCATATGTTTCATCATGAATTCAAGATGGTAAGGCTAAAAGCATAACATGAAGAACAAGCATGGAAATGAAGAACAAAGCATGGAATTAAAGCATAAAACATGAAATTGAAAGGAAACTTACTTGAATTAGGAAATGAAACAAAGCTTGAATGTAATTGCATCAAAAGTAACAATCCAAAGGAGTATTTGGATTCTTCTTAGGCTTACAAACCCAAGTTCAAGCATGAAAGTAAATCTAAAACTAGGAAAAGATATTACATCAAAACTTAAAATTGAATCTAAAACCTAAGAGAGAGAAATTAGATCTTAAAAACTAGAGAGAGGGATTTTTAATCCCCAAACCCATGCTTGGGTTGGGAGAAAAATGAGAGGTTTTTCTAAAAAATGAAAGAAGTCTCCTATTTATATTACATTTAATTGGGTTTAAATGGGCCAAAATAGCCTTAGAGGCTTAAAATTCCCGGTTTTGACCAAGTTTGACCCGGAAGTACCTTCCTAGCCACTTGGCTAGCCTTTTGGCACCTTTTGGCCTGACTTGGCTCGAGGTGGCTCGACCATGGCCAAGCCTGGGCGCTGCTGGGAGCAGGTGGCCGGCAGGCCTGGGCGGGAGCATGTGGGTGTGGGGCTTGGCGGGCGCGCGGGTGGCTGGGCATGTTGGCGCGAGGATTGGCGAGCGCCTGCGCGGTGTGGACGGGCGCTGTGCGCGGGGTGTGGGCAGGCGCTGTCGGCAGCTTGCGGACGCTGGTCGGACACTGGGTAACCTAGTGTGGGCAGCGCCACCTAGTGTGGGCAGTTTGGCGTGAATTTTGGCAAGCGCCAATGCTTTGGCGTCGATAGCTTGCCATGGCGAGCATTCCAGAAAGTTTGGGCATTTTTGAGCCTCTCTTGGCTTGGAGTTTGGCTTGCCTTGGCAAGGCTTGGCCTTAACTTTGGCCTTCAATGTTTCCACCTTTAAAAATAGGAATTTTCAACATAAAAACCAAAGAATTTCACCAAACCTCAAATCAATTGAACCCATTTAACCAAATTAAATATAAAATCAACAAGAAATATGAAAAATAATAAAACAAGAGAAATAACCTAAAAACTAAACAAAAAATGACTCAAAACTACTAAAAACAACACTAAACTCTAACTAAAAATACGAGGAAAAACACAACAATTACATGCAAAACAAGCCACCACGTAGAAATCCAAAGAATGTTTCCCCTGACCCTTACGATAATTTTAAACGTTTGAAGAAAAAGGCGAGGCTTATAGCAAGGTTTGGACGGCGATGAAGAAGGACTCGAACGAAGTTTTTAATAAGAAGTTTCATGATAAGAAGTTCAAGGTTGGTCAATTAGTGCTCTATAATCCCAAACGTGAATTTGATCCAACCAATTTCAAGGCCGAATGGAGTGGACCGTTTTTAGTAAAAGAACTGTATGAATATGGAGTAGTCACTCTTTACGATGAGAATAAAAGGTTGAATCTCCAAGTCAACAAGCATCGACTTAGACCTTATTTCAAGAACTATATGAAGAATCAAGATTGTACCAAGAAGGAGTTCGTGGGCCCACCATGAGCTAGAAATTGATCAAGCAACTTGCGTCGAGCTTTCAACGTTAAACAAGCGCTTCTTGGGTGGCAATCCAAGCGTTCGTTAGTTTTTGTTTTCTTTAATTTTCTTTTAATTTTTATTTATTTTACTTATGTCTTTATATTGTGTCAATTGCCGTGGTACGTTTATATGTGTGTTGATATACGATAAAATCGCTTATTCTGGACAACTAATGGTTATATAGTGGTAGCTCGCTACCACAAGGCCTTACCGCTAGTTCCACTCGAGGCGTTAACGATGACGATCAAACACTAAACCTACCGCTAGCTGCAGCAATCAGGGATAACGATGAGCTTTCCACTAAGCAACCTACCACTACATGCTACCGCTAGTAGCGTCTGCTGTCTAATTTTTATGAATTTCATTTCCATCGATCGAGGTTTATTCAAGACAATCCAATCACGCGATCTAAGACGAAGGATAATTGCACAAGAGTTTTTGGAGAGACTCGACTATCAAATTTTCAGGGATGTTTTCTTATCTCCCTTGCTCTTATTTTCTTTTATATTTATGACAATCAGGAGATTGTCAAGTTTTTAGGGAGGGGGGTGGTTGAGTTTGATTTATATTTTAAAATTGTGCAATTTGAAAATTTTTAACGTGATTGACTGCTATTCCCGCGCTAAATTGTGTTTGTCTTGCTTTCCTGTCGAAATCAACTACGTATGATTTGACGTTCTTGTCTTTGAGCGTGTATAAGTGCATAAAAATTTTCAAAATTATTATTTATATTATAAAATGGTACTTGGACGCAAATGATTTTGCAAAACCCAAAAAGCTGCGCCAGTTCAAAAATTTTCATGCAAAAAGCCTGTGAGTAGCCTGAGTGTTTATCATCTTTGCATGAACTTGAGTGAAGTCTGTTTTGAGATTTCTTTGAAACTGCTGTGTGTAGTTGAATTTGAAAATGACGTTAAGGCACAGAAAAAACCTATTTCTGGCCATATCCATAAATTTTAGCCACTATAAATTCCGAATGAGCCAATCATAGCCAAATTATCCATGCATATAGCCCTGAGTGATTTTATTGAGTCGACCCCTACTAACCCATTAAAAGCGTGGGGTAGGAGTTCGTTATTTTGTTGGTTATTAATGTTTTGGAGAATTTTATTAGGAATTTACGATTTCATGAATTTTTGTAATTTAGGGCTACCATCCGAAAAAAAAAAAGAAGAAGAAAAATACCCCATAAAATTAATAATAAGGGGGAAAATAAAAAAAAATAATAAACAAGGATGGTGAGTCTAGTTTAGTAGAGTTAAGTCATTTCTTATGCGCTTTCTTAAGGCTTGAGTTTTATTGTTTATTTATGAAGCCTAATGCTCAAGAGTCAAGAGTTGTGTTGAAGAAGAAGCATATCATAAGCTTCTAGATTGTTTAAGTGGTTAGAGCTTCAAGTAGAGTATCGAGTTGAAAAATAACCTATATTTAAAGGCTACGTTATGAGTGTTTAGTGAGGTTTTTCTGTTGAATGAGGTGAAGCACTTTGCTTCGTGATTAGATTAGGTTGAGTGAGTTATTGATCACGTTAGATCGTGAGTTAGCCACATGACTTATATATTCCATACCCGTCCAAAGAGCCTTATATTACAACCCGAAAAGACCTTTTCCGATTCTTTGTTGATAACACACTTAATATGCGAATGAAAAGAGATTGATTTTCGGTTATTATTTATTGTGCTTGTATTTGTATGATTTGAGCGTATACACATCCCACGCAGAAAATACTTGAGTGCTTTTGAGCGTACACCCATATATATTACTCTTTGTGAGGATGCATGATTTAATTTTGAAGCTACAAAGTAATAAGGGTGGAGTGTTTGAAGTTGTGTGACATGTATCTATATTTTCAAAATTATGTATGTAGCACGACACGACTCATTGCTTGAGTTTATTTTCTTTCTTGTTATACTTTGAATTTATCGTCTGTTCGAGGATGAACAAACCAATAAAGCGTGGGGTAGTTGATTAGCACATATTTGTCCTTATTTTTATAAGTATTTTAGTTCATTTTTCTATTTGTTTTTGGTATAAGTTGGATAATTTAAGTTTAATTTAGTATATTTGTACTTCCAGCTTATTTTACCGCTTTTTGATCGTAATTGATGCAATTAGGTGATATTTTGTTGTTTTTCACCTTATAGCTAAGTAACTGAAAGAGTTCAGCACGTTAGAGATGAAGTATGACGATCAAGAGACAAAAATCGAGCTTTCCGGCGAAAAAGTAGCAAGAATTAGTAGCTAACGATTTTCTATAACAGTTATTACATCGGGAACCGTTATAGTATCATTGAGGGAAGAAAGAGAAGCTAACGGTGCCCTAGCGATAACTACCAACCGCTAGTTGCTACCGCTAATCTATAATGGTTACTCACCGTTACCTTACCGTTGCTTACAACCGATGTTAAAAGTCAGGGGCGCTGAAATGAAGAACTAGCGGTAGCTACTATAACGGTTACCTCACCGTTACCTTACCGTTATCGGGCCCAGAACCAACTTAAAAGACTTGCAGCCCAAGAAACGCAAATCTATATAAACCCCTCATTAATCCGAGTTCCAGACGTACACTTGAGCCCAAAAACATATTCCTAGGGTTTAGAGTCGGGTTTAAACACCAAAATGCGAGGATCGAAGAGGAGATCGAAGATTCGACGAACACAAGTTCCGGAGCCCGTTCGACACCGTTCGACCACTTCTGATCCGATTTATAGCGATTCTCTTCGGATTAGCCAAATTTCTTTCTAGTTTCCAGTAGAATAATAAGTTCTCTATATCTTTTACTTGTTTTCTTAGATTAAATTCTAGTTTTTAAGCTTAGATAACTAGCCTTAAGTTTATGTTCTTAAGTTTAGTTTGAAACTTGATTTCGTTGAACAATCGTAGCAACTTAGCTTCTGTTTTAGTTATGTTTTTATGTTATATGCTTGGATATTTTATAATTGAGTTGGTTGATAATTTTCATGCAATCTAGTTTACGTCTGACTGCTTCGTTTTCATGGTTCAAGGTTTCATTAGCTTTGTAGTTTATTATTTCATGCATGATCGTAATTTCGTTAGGATTTATTAAATTAATTCATGATAATTTAGCTGCTGCGTTTTAGATTTATTATTTGAATTTTAATTAAGTTATTTAATAGATAATTCATTAGTTAATTTAATTTAGTTTTTTTAATTAATTATTTACTTTTAATTCTTAGTTGATAATTTAGGATAATTAATTTAGAAATCTAATTTAGTTTAATTATTGCTCTTAGTTTTAGTTGGTAATTTAGTTTAAGATAATTAGTTTAAAATTTAATATTGCTTTAGTTTATAATAATTAAATCAAAACCCCAAAAAATCCCAATTTGTATGAATTATATGTTTAATTGTGATTGAAAAAACATCTAAGAGACCGAACAGTTATCCTCGAGAGATCGACCCGAGTCAACTTTCCACCCTACAAGCGCCCTCGTTCTCTTGCGAGCAAGCTTGCGTGTTTTAAATTAAATATCTTAAAAAGGGGTGCACAAAAGTTTAAATCAGTCTATTGGCTTCGAAGAATTCCAGAGGTTGTACCTCCTCTGCTCCAGATAATCATGTCTTGGAGCTCCAAACGTAGATGGATGTTTTGAAGAGTCAGCTCAAGGCAAGCGAGCGGGCACATCAGGAGAAGCTCCAGGCGATGCGCGAGGAGCATGCATGTGAGCAGCTTGAGTTGGAGGTGACTCTCCGTGATCGGGTGATGCAGGAATCCGCCGCAACGATGAGAGTATGACATCGACGACCACCCTTCTGATCCTATAGGTGGTTCTCCAGCTAATTCTCCAAATGATTCTGCAGTGTTGTTGTTTTAAGAACAAAGAATATTTATGTTTGACGTTTTATTTGAACTTTATACATTATGTGATATAATTGTTAATTAATTATATTTTATTTTTAATTTTATATTTTTACGGAAAATGCATATTAGTTTTCGTAATTTGATTATTTATTTGTGACATAAATACAGGTAAAAGTAATAAATAAAATATAATAAAAATGAAATTTAGTAATATATTTAATTGAAAATGCTGACGAGCTGAACCCGTTAGTATCATTTAAAATTGCTGACAGGTAGCGCCTGTCAGCAAATGGTGACGACCAAGAACCCGTCAACATTATTTGAACTTGCTGACAGGCACAACGAGTCAGCAAATGCTGATGGGTAACGTATCATGTGCAGGGTGTTGCTGACGAGTATGTTAATCTCGTCAGCAATCAATTTGCTGACGCCAAAAATGCTGACAGGTAGTACCCATCAACAAATCCATCACCACATTGATGATGATGGGTTTGTTGATGGATCTGCCAGTCAGCAAATTGCATTTTTGTTTTTGCAGTGAGTTAGTTTTTATTCTTATACTTAGATAGTTATATTAAAATATTGGAGTATTATGTATTAGAAATAATAGACATGTTTTAAATGCAAACTTCATTGCAGCGGGTCGATCCGACCTGTCCCGGGGGGTGAACTGGGTAGGTTCAGGTCGGGTATTTCCCAACCCGCCCTACTCCAGTGACATCTCTAGTTTGAGTGGTTATTGGAAACAATGTCGTTTTAGTTTTCCACGTTGCATGTGTGAGTTTAGATATAACGCATGCATATAAGTCATTTCTAATTTATTCTTAAGCTATGTTTTGAGTTTAGATTCTTCAACATGGTATCGATAGCGAGATGTTTTTGAAAATTACTATGATAATTTCTTTTATATTGAATTACTAATTCAATTAAGTGTATTATGGCTCTTCTCAAAATAATGCTTGGTCAATGACTGGATTCATTATTTTTCCATGGATCTAATCATCCAAGTATGGTACTAGTCACTCATCCTTTATTTGATATAAATTCTTTTGCATGGAAGCGATTGATGATTAATGATGGATGCGAATACAAAAATGGTCTTTAAAGACGGTAGTGTGGTTCAACCTAAGGTGGAGGCGGCTAGTTGATCAATATAAGAAAGTTGACTGGATGGTGATATTGTGGATTACAAATTTAGTGTATGAGGCTATTTGGATGCTTCTATGTATGTTGATACTGATAAGTAACAATGGAAGGATGTGTGTGCATGGAAACAGAAAGGTGCACCAGCAGTAGGAGATTAGCACCAGCTAGAGGACAAAGCCACCTCAGCTCATGCACAAATTAATAACCATGCACCAGCAGTAGTGTATCATGATGTAATGCGTAGAAAGGACAATAGCTGGCATTGTGATCAAGATGAACGGATGCATGACAGCTAGACAATATAGGTTTTTCCATGTTTAGTATAAATATGTGTATTGTAATTTTGGAGAATTAATGAAATATTCTCAACTTTTCGGCTCATTTGCTAGCCCTAGCTATAATGCTTAGCCGCTTTATACATGTTCTGCTTGTTTTTCCTTTTATGGTACCAGAGCACATGGTTTTTATTTTTCATTAAAAGGCTTCATCTTTTTGTCATCCATCACTTGTCGTTTTCATGGCTACAACCCCTACAATTAATGTCTTGGAGCCTGTGGTTCAATTGCAAATACAGCTTGTCACTGTCAAACTAAATGACAACAACTATCTCTTATGGGAGCAACAAATTCTAACTGCTCTCAAAAGGATATGGATTAGAGGGCTACATCACAGGAGAAGTCTTGGTCCCAGAAAAATTAGATGCTGGTCAAGATGGTGAAACACCAAGGATGAATCCGACTTACATTAATTGGATCAAGCAAGACCATCTCATTGCCTCTTGGCTTTTGTCTTAGCTTTCTGAAAATCTCTTAGTCACCACTGTTAAGGAGTGCTAAGCAGATATGTGACACTCTGAAAGGAGCCTTTGCCACACAGAGTTCTGCTAAGCTTATGCAACTCAAGTTGTAGCTTTAAACCCTCAAAAAGGGAAATCTCTCTATTAGAGACTATTTCAACAAAGTCAAATCCATTTGTGACATGATCTCCATTTTTGATGAAGGAATTAAGGAGACAGATCAAGTATCGCATCAGCTCACTAGGCTAGGACCAGAATATGATCCAGTCATTGTCTCTTTGACCATAAGATCCAAAGCCTGCAGCCTCATGGAAGCTTACTCTGCCTTGTTATCTTATGAAAGTCATATTGAAGGAATTGAAACTAGCAATCACTCTGTAGGACCAGATAACTCTCAGTTTTCTGTTAATCTGGCCACTCAATCTCAAGGAGGGAGAAGGAATTACAACAATCCAAGTGCTAGAGGGAAGAGGCACTTACTCAAGAGGAGCTGGGAGTGGTTCCAGAGGAAGAGGAGGAAGGTTTTCTGGCAATAATAGGCTTAAATGTTAGATTTGTGGCTATAACAACCACACTACAGAAAAATGTTATTATAGGTTTGATATGAACTACTCTGCAGCTTCTTACAGCAACAATAATCATCCAGGCACCAATGCCTCTCCTTCAGCTCACCTGGCCAGTTTTGGAACCAATGGATCAGAATGCAGCCAAGACAGTCTTTGGTATCCAGACTCAGGAGCCACCAACCATCTTACCTATGATTCTGGGAATCTGAACATGGATTCATATTATCAAGGGAGTGATATGGAGCAAGTATGAGTATTGCTCATATTGGTTCTTCTATGGTAAAATCCCCTTCTAAAACCAATCCTTGTACCTTTTTACTGAATAATATCTTACATATCCATGCTATAACAAAAAACCTTATAAGTGTAGCAGAACTTGCTCAAGATAACGAAGTTTTCTTTGAATTTCATCCATTTATTTGCATTGTGAAGGATCTAGCAACAAGGAAAACACTACTCCAAGGGAGTCTTAGAGATGTTCTTATGTGTTCTTTATTGATGGGTCACCCCTTTATTGATGTTGTTAAGAGGGCACTCAAACATTTTAATAATGTTCTTTTTATTAATAATAAAGCTGATTCTTTATGTGTTGCATGTCTTGAAACCAAAGCACACAAACTTCCCTTTCCCGACAGTGTTACTGATTATAGTCGCCCTTTTAACCTTGTGCACAGTGATGTTTGGGGTCCATCTCAAGTATTTATCATTCTGGTTTTAAATATTATGTGAGCTTCATTGATCATTTTACAAGATTCTCTTGGTTTTACCTCTTAAAATAGAAATCAGATACTAAATCAGATTTTTTGCACTTTAAGGCCCTAATTGAAAATCAATTTGGTTGCGCGAAGTAAAGACATTGAAAACTAATAGGGGGTGAATTTATTGCTTTAAGACCAATACTTTCTCAGTGTGAGATTCAACACAGGGTGTCTTGCCCATACACCCCTCAAAAAAATGGTTTAGCAGAAAGAAAGCATTGGCGGATAGTAGAGGTAGGTCTGTCTCTCATCTCTCAATCCAAAATTCCCCTTATGTATTGGGATGAGACTTTTACTAGTGCAGGTTTTCTCATTAACAGATTGACTAATAAGGTTTTGCACTATAGGACTCCTTTAGAAGTTTTGACTGGGTACAAACTTGATTATTCTATTTTGAGAATTTTTGGTTGTCTTTGTTACCCCTTACTAAGGCCTTACAATGAACATATCAACCAAGAAGTCTCCCTTAAGTGTTTCTAGGTTACAGTCCATACCATAAGGGTTACAAGATCTTACTGCCTTCAAAGAAAACAATAATCACAAGACATGTGGTTTTTGAAGAATCCACTTTTCCCTTTCACAAAAACAAACCTCCCATATCAAATTCACCCTATACTTCTATTTCATTTACACCCCCTATAGCTCCTTTAATCATTCCATCAAATTCATCTCTTGCTTCAGACCACCATCTCCACCTCATACACCATCATATCATTCACCTGTCTTAGACTCCTCACCTGCAAACTCCACATCACCTACACAATCTACATCCTCCACATCATCTATTCCATGGGGCACTATTACCATAGATTTACCTATTGAGAATGTTCATTCTTCTTCATCTTCAGATGCACCTAATGTTCCTATTCAAGATGCAGGTACACATCACATGATCACAAGATCAAAGGTTGGGATTAACAAGCCAAAATCATTGTTTGTTGCCAATTCAGAAGAAGTTGAGACTCAACATGCTCTTGATGCATTGACTGCCTCAGCTTGGAAAAAGGCCATGCAGGATGAACTTAAGGCCTTGATCAAGAAAAAGACTTAGAGCTTGGTTCCTATTCCACATAACAGGAAAATCTTAGATTGTAAATGGGTTTTAAATCTCAAAAGGGATCTCAATGGTGCCATTGTCAGACATAAAGCAAGGCTTGTTGCTAAAGGATACAATCAAGATCCAGGATGGTATTATACTGAGATTTTCAGTTCTGTTATCAAACCAGGAACCATCAGAGTCATTTTTTCTCTGGCACTAACCTTCGGATGGACTTTCAGGCAAATTGATGTAGATAATGCCTTTCTTAATGGCAACATAGACAGTGAGCTCTACATGGAGTAGCTTGTTGGCTTTGAGCAAATCTCCAATCCTCCATTGGTCTGAAAACTACACAAACCCTTATATGGCCTCAAACAAGCATCCAGGGCATGGTCCAGTAGGTTTGGTGAAGTTCTCTTTGGGCTACGTTTTCATGTTTCATAGGTTGATACATTCCTTTACATCAAACATTCCTCCTCTTCATGTCTCTTAGTCATTGCCTATGTTGATGATATAATCATCACAGGAAGTCATAGAAAGACCATTTATCAACTGGTTCATCAACTTAAGACCTACTTTTCAATCAAAGATCTTGGTCCTCTCAACTTCTTCCTTGGAATTCAAGTTTCACAAACTCCAGATGGCTTATTTCTTAGCCAAAGACAATATGCTACTGATATCCTTTATAGGGTTGGAATGAAGGGGGCAAAAGGTCTCTCCACTCCCATGGTTTCTCATCCACCTCTATCAAAGCATTGTGGACAGCCTGTTCAGAATGGATACCAATATAGGAAGATTGTTGGACCACTTTAGTACCTCACTCTGACCAGGCCTGATATTTGTTATGCAGTCAACAAGGTAAGCCAGTTTAAGTAGTCCCCTCTTGACTTTCATTTGAATGCTGTCAAAAGAATATTGAGATATATTGCAGGAACAATGGACAATGGACTGAAAATGACAGCAACTTCAGAATTACAGCTTTCTCAGATGCTGATTGGGCCTCTGATGTAGATGACAGGAGATCAACTTCAGGTCTATGTGTATTTTTAGGGAACAATCTCATATCTTAGAAGTAAAAAAAATAGCCTACTATTTCTAGATCAACCACAGAAGCTGAGTATAGGAGTCTGGCTCTAGTAACTTGTGAGATTATGTTGTTACACTCTCTTTACAAGGAATTAAAGATACACTTGATCAAGCCTAGCATAGTGTGGGATGATAACCAAGGAGACATTGAACTTTCTTCTAATCCAGCGAACCATTCAAGGACTAAACACTTGGAGTTGGATTTACACTTCATCGGAGAGAAGGTGATGAGCAAAATTATCTCTATCAGACATGTTCCAGCCATAGATCAAAGGGCAGAAATTTTTACTAAAGCCTTGTCAGGTCTATTCTGTGTAAGGATGAGGAACAAGCTATTTGTGTCTTCAGAGAGATTCATAGAATTGAGGGTGCATCATAAGTGGCAAAGGACGGGTGTGTGTGCATGGAAACAAAAAGATGCACCAGCAGCAGGAGATCAGCACCAGCTAGAGGACAAAGCCACCTCAGCTCATGTACAAACTAATAACCATGCACCAGCAGTAGTGTATCATGATGGAACGGGTTGAAAGGACAATAACTAGCATTGTGATCAAGACGAACTGATGCATGACAGCTAGACAATCTAAATTCTTCCATGTTTAGTATAAATATGTGTATTGTAATGTTGGAGAATTAATGAAGAATATTTCAGCTTTTCTGGCTCATTTGCTAACCCTAGTTATATTTCTTAGCCACTTTATACATGTTCTTCTTGTTTTTCCTTTTATATACAACTCGGTTGTTGTGTTAAGATATTTGTCAGAGATTTGGGGTAAGTAATGGTCCATTAATATATCAATTACAGAGAGACATACTTAACTTGAAGTAGGGTTATGATTCAGTGATGGTTTAGTTTACAAAACTTAGACTTATTGGGGGATGAATAAGCTTGTTTTGTTCCTCTAGTGGCACGTGAATGTGATACAAAGATAATCTTAATTGAACAAGAGAGTTAGATAAGGTTAATGCAGTTTCGCATAGGGCTTAGTGATAGTTTTGATCACGTGAAGAACCAACTATTGTTGATGTATTATCTGCCAACTATGATTATGGAATATTCCATTATCTCTAAAGAGGCAAAGGCATGCAAAAATATGGAGTTTGGAAAATAATCAAAGTGTGGAAATGGCAGTGAGAGCTAGGGGCCTTAGTAGAGGTGGATATGGAAGGTCACATAGTGGATTTGGACATGGAATGGTCGTAAAGCAAGAGCATCTGCAAGACTAACTAAAGAAGAAAGAGCCCAATTGTATTGTGAAAACTTTGGTTGGAATGGGCATGAGAAATCAAGTTGGTTTAAGATAAATGGATATCCAGAATAGTTAAAGGAATTAAAGGAGAACAAAAATTAAGGGTCTTAAATCTGTAGGTTTTAGGGATCATGCTGAGACAATACATAAAGGAGTGAATAACTAGCAGAGTAAACGACACACAGTGGAACAAGTCAAACTGATTTGTCAACTTTGGCACAAGAAGTGGAAAGATTCCTCTGAAATAAAAAGGATACAAGGGTACTATAACATGTATGAAGGGGGACAATATGTGAATTTTGTAGGAAATGAAGAGAGTAAAGGGATGATACATCATGCACCGCCACTGTAGATTAAAGTGGGTCATAATACATGGATTATAGATATAAAAGAATCTTGCGTTGGGCCCACATATGGTTCATTTTCAGAAGATGTGGTTGTCTCATGCAGAGTTTGCTAATTGTGTTGAAAACTCATGGATGCAGCCGTGCACACCAGTAATTAGCGTCTTTGTTCTTGTTTGCATGAGTGGAACCACACTACATTTGGTGATGTTCATTGTCCGTTTGAGGATGAAAATCGATCGTTGATGGAGTTACACCTTGAGATTGAAGATCATGGCATGACCGAAGCTAGAGTGCCTAAAGAGATTGGTCTTCAAGTTCTTGTGAATAATAACATGCTTTCTATGTCGAGCTAGATCTATTTGGTCAAATTGGCGATAAACATTTCCATCTTTCATTTGCTACTAGTCTATCATTGGCTGGTTTCGCTCCTCCCGAAGCTTTAAATGGCATTTCTTAATTTTCTTTGATCTGGAGACATTTCAAAGTAGGGATCTATCACATTGACTTAAGAGCGTTGTATTGCACCTAAGGATGAGAGAGAACTTGGCATCCACTGTCCCATAGTGTCTATTCATGCTTTACTTCTCAAGTTTGCTGAATGTGTAAGAAAATGAGAGTTTACATCATTCGAATTAGTTCTTGGAAGCTACATCAGAATTCCAAGTATGAAGTACTTAGCAAGTCAAAACAAATATTAAAGGAGGTTTTTAGTATTCAAAAGTTTCATATAATTAATCTATTTAATAACTGATTATTGGTTGGTTCTCTGTTTTCCAGATGTAGGTACACGCGCTCAACTGGAATAAGGATTTCTATATTTTTGAGGATTCATGATTCAATAAGAAGCTTAGAAAAGAAGTTCAAAATTACAGGTGGATTAGATTAAAGCTTCAAGATGGAAGTTCATGTGGCTTCGCTACAAGTCAACAAGAATGAAGGAGTTTGAGATTTGTTCAAGGAAGCGAAAGATAAAGAAATATATATATATATATATATATATATATATATATATATATATATATATATATATATATATATATATATATATATATATATATATTAGATTCTGATTCCTAAGGTGGTTTGATGAAAAAAGCCTGCGTCACATGGCCAATGAAGAAATCCGCCTACTCGAGGAACTGACTTATGTAGTGTATATATAGTTGATAGGTTTCATTGTAAATATTATTTCTGGTTTTGTTCTTTAAGAGAATGTAAGAATACTAAAATACTTAATATATTTTATATTTTAGGGTTATAATATTATAGTACATGTTTTGACATTAGCTATAATATTATATTTTAGGGTTATAATATTATAGTACATGTTTTGACATTAGCTATAATTTTAGGGCTATAATATTATATTTCAAGGTACCAAGGATTAGTATCTTTTTAACCATATAAAGGAGTTATATGGATATTAGAAATCCAAGGGAGTTGGTCAGAAAAGTAGTTATAACTAGTGTGTAACTACATTGGTAAGATAGGAGGGAGTCCGCACTTGTCAGTTCTAGTAGTTCGTGCGCAAATACTATTTTAATGAAAGACTTCTGAGAGGAAGAGGGATTATTCCTCGTACAAGCTATCTCTTAATTATATTGTTATTTTCTTACGTACTATTTCATTTTTTTACATAAAATACTTATTTACTGCATATAATTTTGATAAGAACACACTTTCAATTGGCAATAAAGTAATGTTTCTATTATTTTTACATGACGAAGACCAGTAGACAAAGTGGAGGTATGAACCATGATAAATGATTGATGTCTCGACCTCTGGTGTTACTCTTATTAAAATCCATGATGACTATATACCTACACTCCCTTGGAAAAGGTACATGGGAAAGCACATTGTCCCCGTGGACTCATCTTATGAAGCTACATCTCCTTTGAATACTAGTAAAGAAGTTACCAAAGATGACACTAAAAAGAGTGAAAGTTCATCAAAACTTGTTCTCAAACAAAGGAATGTCTGGACTGATGATGACAAGATGGAGGAAGCTAAATTAAGAGCTCTATTCACCATTCTTACTGCTGTAGATCAATCACAACACAAGATTATTGTAAAGTGCACCACCTCGCATGAAGCTTGGAAATTCCTCAAGCCTCAGTTTTAAGGTACAAACACCGTAAAATCCTCCAAGTTGAAAAAGACCACTACTGCTTTTTATGAATAAAGGATGAAGGATGATGAAACCATCGAGATGTACTATACTACATTATATGACATTGTCAATCAAAGTTCCATGCTTGGTGAAGAGATTTAGGAGACGAGTCAAGTTCAAAAAATAATGAGAACTCTTCCTAAAGGTTTTGTGAGAAGATCACTGCTCTAGAAAGTTTCACACACTTTGGAATACTTTATCTTGATGACTTATTAGGATAACTTAGAACCACATAGACTAAGAATGGCTATAATACAATCAAAAGTAAAGAAATTGCATTCAGAACTAGTGTACCTATACCATTTAATGAAGAAGAAATGGATGAGGACGTAGCAGCATTCAATGTGGTATTTGCTCTTATTACAACAAGCTTTGGTAGAATCAGAAGAAGATCAGTAGAGGAAATTCCAGAACAAAAACCATTTGACATCAGCAAACTTCCCAAACATCAAGGGAAGGACAAGTAGAGTAACATTACGGGACCCAAATCCTCCAATTACTTAGTCGAGAAGGACCAGTGTAGAGAATGTATTGGCTTTGGACACTTTCAAAATGAGTATCCCAACTTATTGAGGAAAACTAAATCTCTCTATGCAGTATGGAGTGGATATGAACCAGAAGATGAAGAAGAGGAAAAAATTGAAGCGACTGAACACACTGACAACCTAGATGTCTTCTCAAATTCAATTATCTTCTGTCGTACCTCATCTATTTGGACTTCTGATATGAAACAAGGCATGGTTTCTTCCTAAAATAATTCTAATAGTGATTGTGATATTGATGTTACAGTTCCTAGTGATGAAGTCTTGTTCACACACAAGCCGGCCATTGAGAAGTGTATCCAGCCTAGATACATTATCAAAGAATAACATGCACAAATCAATCCTTTGAAGAAATACAAGAAGCATTTAGATCAACAAACATCATATTTGATGTTCCTACATGCTAAAGTTCAGACTCTAAAATAAGGAAACTCCAAACGAAAATAGAAAATCTCGAGCGACGAGCTGGTGTCTAGTAACCAAGAAGCTGAGTTGGATAAAGCATTCTCCAAACATGCATTATTGGACAATGATCAGAAATTGTCCAAACATGTATGTATTAAAATAGATCATGTAATTGAATATCTTAAAAATGATTTATTTAGACCGTAGCATACTATAGGTCAAAAGGATGTAGAGATTTTGTCTTTCAAGTCTAAACTGTCAGAAGTAATTGAGAAATACACTAACTTGTCGGATAATGCACTTATTGACCTGAAGTATGCCAAGAAGAAAGAGGAACTTACCAAAGTAAATCAACTTCTCCAAAAACAAAACTCCAGAATACAAAGTCTTGATGAACTGGTCAGTATAGGTAAAAAGACTAACAAACATAGTTTTAGATTTATTGTTGAATCTTCTAACAATTCTTCAATGTTTCTAGTACGTCTGATGACCTCAAAGGTAAGAAACCTTCTGACCACCTCTAAGTGTGAAGCAATATCCAAAAGTTTTTGTGATAAACTTTGTACCTACTTGTCATTACCATGGTATTCATGTTCATATTTTCCCTATATGCTATAGAATGCATCATGAATCATTAGGGAAAATATATACATGGAGTCCCAATGGTGTTTCTTCTCGAACACCAAAACCAAAAGTTCATTAAATTACCACTAGTTGAAAAGGATCTGGGTACGAAACAATAAACTTTGATGTTTTGCCTCTATGATGTTTTTGAAAACTAGTCATAAAGAAGAATGGTTCTTTGATAATCGGTGTTTTAGGATCATGAATGATGCTAGATCAAATTTTACAAATAGTGTGTCTGTGTCTAATTCAACTATTTCCTTTTGTGGTGGTGTGAGTAATAATGTCATAGTCGTTAGATGTCTGAATGCTAAGGGTTTACCAAAGCTCGAAAATATGTTCCTTGTCGAGAATTGAAAGCTAATTTACTCAATACTAGTCAACTATGTGAACAAGGTCTGAATGTCAGTTTTACTAAAGATAAATGCTTTGCTACTAGAAATTTGAATAATAATGTTCTTACAAGGATCAAATCAGTTGATAATTGCTACTTGGTTGAGCATGTACTTACATGCAATACAACTTGGATGGGTGATACTAAATTATGACACAAAAAATTAGGTCACATTGGTTATACACATTTGTTCGTATTGTCCAGTGAAGGTGTTTTTCGTGGTCTCCTAAGACTTCAAAAAGATAAAACATGAGGTTTGTGAACCTTGTCATAAAGGTAAACAGAAGTGTGAACCTCACAAAGTAATTCATGAAGTTATCATAAACCAAGTACTTGGATTACTACACATGGACTAGATGGGACCAGCTCAGTTTGAGAGTTATAATTTTTAGGAAGTACATAGACTAGATGGAACCTTGTGATAGTTGATGATTTTTATAGATATACATGGAGATACTTCATTAGAGAAAAATCAAACTCACTTAAATCTTTCAAACACTCTACATGAAAGTTCAAAGTGAATGAAGTGCAAAATTGGTAGAATTAGGAGTGATCATAGAAGAGAATTTGAAAATGTTCTATTTGATAAATTTTGTTATTCTCATGGTATATATCTCATGAATTATCAACACCTAAGACTCAACAACAAAATGGTATTTTTGAGAGAGAGAATCGTACTTTACAAGAAATAGCTAGAGTAATGCTAATCTTACAGAACATTTCTCGAAGATGGTGGGCTAATGCTGTAAATACAACATGTTACCTCATAAACTGAGTATACATTCGCAAGGGTATTGGTATTACATCATATTATATATGGAAAGTTAAGTCTCCTAGTCTTAAACATTTTCACGTGTTTGAGTGTAAGTGCTACCTTTATAATGACAAGGATCAACTTTGTAAGTTTGATTCAAGAAGTGATGAAAATCAATTTCTTGGCTATTTAAATAATAGTCATGCATATAGAGTTTATAATCTTAGAACTGAAACTGTTTTAGAGTCAATCAATGTTGCTTTTGATGATGTCACTAACCCTGTAACTACACTTGAACTTATTGTACCTCTATCTTCTGATAATCTTGAAATTTTATAAGTAGTAAAAGATATTATTGGTGTTCTCATTGATGTCAAAACATAAATATCTAATCAAGTGCTCGCAGGTACAAATGCTACTGAGTATAATGTTCCTACATCCTCCAGGAATGACCTTGAAACGAGGAGGGAACCCACCTACTAAGATTCAAAAGGATCATCCTAAGGATCTCATTATTGGTAATTTGAATCGTAGAGAATTTCAGAATCTTAGAAAAGATTACAAAAATATGATAAGTCATTCTTATGTTGCTTGTTATAACTCTTCAATTGAACCTAAGAATTTAAAATAAACACTTAAAGATGAAAATTGGATTCAAGTTATGCAAGAAGAACTAGAATAGTTTGCTAGAAATGATGTGTGGGAACTTAGATGAGTTTTCTAATATCACTAGGAATAAAAAGCACGTCTTGTTGCATAGGGGTATACTTAATAGGAGGTTATCGACTTTGATGAAACTCTTGCTCCTATTGCTCGTCCAAAGTTTGTAAGGATGTTCTTGTCCATTGAACTTGAAACATTTTATTGTTTATCAAATGTATATTAAAAGTGCATTTTGAATGGTGTGCTGAAAGAGGTTGTTTATGTGAAGCAACTGAGGTTTTTGTTGATCCTCACTAACCTAATCATGATTGTTGGCTAAAAAAGCCTTGTATAGACTTAAACAAGCTCCAAGGTCATGGTATGATCATCTAACCAAGTTTCTACTTGAGAAAGACGATTAGCGAGGAGGAACAGATCAAATACTTTTCTTTTAAAAAACTCACAAAGATATGATCATTGTACAAATTTATGTTGATGGAATTATCTTTGGCTCCAACTTGGAAGCTATGGTTAAAGATTTCCTTTATAATATGTCTAAGGAATTTGAGATGATCATGATAAGTGAACTTACATACTTTCTAATACTGTAAGTTGTGGAAAGTAAAGAATGGATCTTTATACATTAGAGTAAGTATGTTAAGGCTTTTTTTGAATAGGTTTGGTCTTGAAAATGAAAACATCCTACCACTCTCATAAGAAGTCATAAAAAAACTCTTTATGGATGATGTATATAGATTAGAATCTCTACAGACCTAACTTATGTTATAGTATGGGTGTCTATACCAGGTACCAATCTAATCCAAAGGAATCCCATCTGAAAGCTGTAAAACACATAATTAGATATGTCAGTGGGACCTCAAATATCGGGATATCTTACATGAACAACACAAGTGCTTGCCTTGCAAGTTTTTGTGATGCAGTCTGTGCAGAGAACATTGATGATCAAAAAAGCACATTAAGAGGATGTTTCTACATTGACAACAAATTAGTCTCATGGTTCAGTAAGAAACATAATTGTGTATCTCTTTCCACTATAGAAGCTAAGTATATTGCCACTGGAACAAACTAGTGTGGATGAAGCAGATGATGCTAGAATATGGAATTGAGGTAAAGTCAATCCAACTCTTTTGTGAAGTGCTATTAACATATCTTGTAATCCATTCTAACATTCATGTACTAAGCATATTGACATTAGACATCATTTTATTATAAAATTAATTTAGGATGGGATAATTACTCTAGATCATGTTCCTACACTTGACCAGCTTCGAGGCATCTTTACAATAGCGCTGGATGCCCAAAGATTCAATTATCTAAAGAAATACTTAGGGATGAGTACTTCATGATTTGTTCCATCTATACATTATATTATATTATATTAAGAAAAAAAAAATGCATATATGTTATATATTGAATTAGGCATAACTGCATACTAAACATATTCACCAGAAATTGCTCATGCTTCCATTATATTATATTATATTAAAAAGAAAAAAATGCATATAGGTTATATATTGAATTAGGCATAATTGCATACTAAGCATATTCGCCAAAAATTGCTCATGCTTGGCTATATATGCCTTCATAATTTAACCCGAAAGCCTATAAAGACTCTGTTAGTTTTTCCCAAAAATTGTGGCACTTAGATAATGTTCGAAAAGAGATACTAACATGAGTTACTACAATGAGTAGCTATCACATATCTTTAAGAAAAGAGCTTCATGTGGCAAAACGAAATGTAGGGCTGCCAACATGGCATCAAGCATGATATAAGTTGCTCTTGCAGGTGTTATTTCATCTAAAGAAGAGGATGTTACCCTAAGATTATATTTATAAAATTGCAACAAGGGTAATAAGAAGTTTCATTTAGATAAATCTCACTTATATTAAACATAATCCAGAAGAAAAAGTGGGGTATATCACTGATGATAACATGTCAGTTATCTCTAAGCAGCACATAACTCACGAAAGAGTCATCGTGGGGTAGATCTCTAATGAAAATATGTCAGTTATCACTAAGCGAATCGTGAATCTACACTTATTTCATACTTGGAGATATATGAAGTAGCACAAAATTGCTTCTTAATTCATGCTACACGATGCCACAATCCTAAAATGAAATTTCAGGGAGAGTAATAAAAGGTATAATGGTTTGCTAAGTGATGGGATGTATAAACATCAAAACTTTATGTGACTATTTTTTATTTTTGTGTGTGATTTGTATGAAATTATGCAGACATATTTTCCATGGTTTCCTTCCTAAGTAAAATTGATGGGCTCTTTTTTTGGAAACTGATGTTAAAATTAATTTACTTCCTTGATTTATTTTCTACATTGGTTTTACTTTATTTTAAAAATTATGGTAACTATGGTATTGGTTTTGGAGGGAAAATTGGTATGTGTGTGGTGGATTTTTTGGACAATCATTTTTTATTTCGGTTCCTAAACTGGCTTATCTACTCCTTAAATGCCTGCAACCCCTTTTCACTTCCCACATGCCACCATCAAATCCCTTCTTTTCAGAAATACTAAAATTCATCTTCCCTCTCTCGATTCTATTCTCCAAATGTTTAACCTTCGATGTCACAGTGAACATCACGATTTCCAGAAAATGTAAAGATGCAACCACCCCCGACACTGAATCAACTGGCATCAATCCAATGTTGAACCATCACCCGAGTCTCAATTCGAACCGTGCCACCTTTATAGCTGTCTCCCCTAATTTCGTCGAGCCGCTTGTAGTGTCTCTCGAAGGGGTGATTGTTCCCTATGGTGTCCAACTTGATGCCGTATACAGTTTTCCCCTAGCCACCAGTGCATGAAGTTACACCGCCACTGCCTGCTGTTCCAAATCTAATATCTGCCGCTACTGCTTCTCCTCAAGGGGAGAAAGCTATCTCCAGTTCTTCCTGAAATTTCCAAACCCTCCAGTCCTACAAAGTTCTCATGACTCTATCACATCTCTTGCCTCCAAGTCCTCTGCTCATAAACATCCATTTCAATATGGGATGTTGTGTGCCGAAAATCCTTCATCTGATAAAGTTGATTCTGATCCTAACATTGTTTTCTATAATGAGATTTCTACTCCAGCAAGACGCTCTACTCACTGAATAAGAAAAAAAGAAGGTTCTGGCTACTTCTGCTTCATCTCTAATGGTTATTGCTGGTTGAGCCAAACTTTTGTGTTCCTTTCAAAATTAAAATCCGGTTAAACAGTGCACGTCTACGTTTGAAAGGGTTTAAGTTCGCCCGCAAGAGAATGGGGTCACTTGTAGACTGGGAAGTTAACTCGGGTCGATCTCTCGAGGAAGACTAATCGAAAATTGTTTTTGTGTTTGTTTATACGAACGAGAAAATAACAAAATGCTACGCTAAACACGCGGACAAGGGGTTTTTTTAATAACTAAAACTAAAAAATAAGATTTATACTATGAGCAATTTAAAACTAATCTCGTAAAGAGAGTGTCATTCTCTATGCAAGAACTTAACTAATGTTTATAAAAGTATTAAAAACGAATTATAAAACGAAATTGAAAACCTTTTCAAATGATTAATAAAACGGGGATCTAGGGCCTTGGAATTATCTCCATGACCACTTGGGAATTTCATCGAACACTTAGTCCATGAGTTGGAGTTGTCATTGCCAACGTATAGATAAAAAGCCCGATGATTCCAAGCGATGGTTCTAAACGATTACCGGCACTAGACTTGTGATTTCTAATCAACAACCATTGACAAACTCACTATCACAACCTCAACACAACTACAGATCATGATTGCATAAGATAGTTTAAACAAATAACATCCAAACATCGAAATTACGATAACATGAATCAACTAATTAACAATAAGAAATTCACCAACAATTCGTTCACAAGGACTTAATCATAAACAATTCTACGAAATATCATAACATCACAAATTACTATCTAACATGATTTACCAAACTAATCAACGAGATAAAGGTTTAGAGATTACTAAATTGTGAGAAAACTCTATCACGACACTACGATGAATCCTTGCTAAGTCCAGCTATTCGAAGGATGAAATGAACCTCGCTGAATCCTGGAGGCTTGTCACGAACCTCCATCTACAGCGGTTGTCACGAACTAATCGAACTTCCTAACGAATTTGCCGTAAGGGCTATAAGTCAAAGGTCGAGAGAGTTGTAAATTCTCTCTTCCAATGATCCAGTCTAAGGAACCAAAGGGGATCCGAAAGATGTCCAGTCGAAAAAAGTCTCCTTTTATGCGAAATTCTGAGTTTTAAAGGCTTCAAAAACCATTTCGTAACTGTCAAATCCCAAAAATCTACATTTGTAATGTATACGTCCGATCGGACACTGGTCTTATCCATCGGACGGAAGTGTCTGTCCTCTTGTCTGATCGGACACTGGTCTTATCCGATCAGACGGAAGTGTCTGCCCGTAAGTCCGATCAGTGTGTCAGTCTATCCGGCCGGTATGTGTTTCGTCAGTCCGTCCGATCGGAGATTCAAGACATCCGATCGGACCAGTGTTCTCTTGGTTGTTTTGAGCACTGAATCCTTTGTCTTCATCTCTCGGTTTTGCCAAGTGACTCATCTGTAAGAGAAAAACAAGAAAAATAGTCCAAAATGACTAGTTATTGGATGGAAAGTCAAAAAGTTAATCAAAAGGCAAAAGAATGTAAAAACATGCAAGATAGCTTATTCTTAACCTAAGAAGATGGTAAAATGACTCAAACATGACTAAAAATATCTAAATATTCGTGACAAATACGTACGAATCAACCACCCCATGCTTAATTGGTTTGTTCGTCCTCGAACAAATGAAATAATCAAAATCAAGGAGCGTGAAAATTGTTAGATCAAAGAGTCGTGTGTTGCATATAATTTAGTTTTGCAAATATAAACACTTCCGTCGAAAACTTTAAAGCTAAGCTCTAATTACCTTTTCACCTTGAAACCAAAAGAATGCATCCTCACAAAAGGAAAATATATATAATGGTGCACTCATTCACTCGTGTTTTATAAAAGGTAAGTGTATACGCTCAGATCAACATAAATAGGCATTCAACGACTCATGAAAATTAAAGTCCCATACATTGCATATGTGTGCACATCAGTTAAGAATCAGATGAGGACTTTCTAGGGTTGTAATGTAGGCTCTTTGGTAAGGTATGTCATATATAAAGATGTGTGGCTAACTTCGAACAAACGCAATCAATAACTCACTCAATCCAAAATTTTAAGCATAGAGCATAATTTTGCTCCTCATTCTTCTCAAACAACCATATGCCATTATTTTTAGCCTTTTATAGCTAAGGTTATTTCTAACCCCACCAAAACCAAATGTACACATGCAACTTTAGAGACT
>BMAC01000292.1:956601-1007887 GCA_014905375.1 Phtheirospermum japonicum | reverse complement strand
TCTCAAAACACTCATCGAATCAAAGCATGAAATGTTGATAAACACACAAAGCTCTTCATTAGGGTTTTATTCAAACTTTGAAAACAAGGTGATCGGATTTTAAAAAGCTTCACAAAATTGCTAACGACTAAGTGTTATTCTAAATGTATATATATAAGTAGGTTTTGAAAAATTTTGCACTAAACAAGCTCAAAAGACTCCAACGATAAATCACACATTACATGATTTCAACATGCAAGCCAGTACAAACACAAATAAGCATGGAAATGATTTCAACAAACGTTGACAAAAATAGTTGGTTTATACGCACGTCGTCAAAAAGAAAGACTCACATAGAACCATTCGACCAGAACGATTACGCATGCATAGACTATCCCCCCTACACACAAAAGTAAGCAATGTCCGCATTTCTATTATACACATCAATACAAGGAAAAAGGAAAATGTCGAATCAATTATCATGCGAATAGTTAGTCGAATGGTTAAACAAATACTCAAGCACAAAACACATAACAGAAAAATCAAACAAAGTCACTAAAAATGAAAAATGAGAGTTAGGATAGAAAGTGATACAATACTGGGGCTTGGGACCGCCTAAATTTCCATGCCGTCCAGAGGGAAAGATGTAACTCTACAAATGGAGCGATGGTTTCAAGTAAGTCTTTTGCCTCCATCCGACCGGTTACTGCACCAATCAGATCGGATAACAGTTCAGTGTGTTTCGTCCGACTGGTCATCTTTTCTCATCCGGTCGAACAGCAGTCCAGTGTGCTTTGTCCGACCGATCAATTTTTCTCATTCGATCGGAAGTCCTGGAAAAGCATCATTTTCCACACTTTTTCTGCACAACTCAACAAACCATTACCACACTTATCCAACTCCAGTTAAGCACACAAAAATATATGTACAAAAATAAAATAAGAAAAATAAATAAACAGGATTATGGATAAAAATAACAAAAACTTGGGTTACCTCCCAAGAAGTGCAATTTTTAACGTCTTTTGCTCGACGACTTACAAAGGTGATGTTATCCGGGATCCAAAAATAAATGACGATCGTGCCATGCCTCAGTGTTCTCCAAGAGTAATAGCGGGTGATGAAGATTACCAAGGTGAGTACGACGAGAAGGTCCCATGATGAGAGAAATAAAAACTCCAACCGGCTTTGGAGGTCGAAAACGTGAGTAATCGACTACTACAAAAATTCCAAAAGTCAATCGGATTGTGGAACAATGCTCGGCTATTGAAATGACTAAGAATCGATTGAACAGACAAACTGGTCATTGATCAACCCACACTCCTTCTTGATTGCCTACTCTACCACCTCAGCGTTAAGACTGATCAAAACATCCGGCAGAATGCAATGTGGCTCAATAAACACAACCTCCTCCAAATCCTGAAGCACAACTCCATCTTCTCCACAAAGAGCAAGTAAGTCCGAGTTTCCAACTTCATCATTCGGAACCTCAATTGGTAACACCCCTACACTATCACCCAAAATTTCATAATCACTCGCAAAAGAGGCGATTTCAACCAAATCCTTGATTTCCATCTCCTCACACAGACCTCCCAAACAAGCATTCAATCTTGAATCACCAGACTCCAAGGTGGGCTCCACTACATCAAAAGTTTGTTGCTCGTAAGACATAAGCTGCTCCACTTCATCACGGGTGACTGAGTAGGAATCATTATCGAGTGGGGTATCGGTATGATAGTGGATTTGTTGGTAGTGGTCGGGAGGAGAAGGTAGAGTATAGTCTTCATATCTTAGGTAGTAGAGATTTGAGCCGAAAAGTGCACAAGAGTCGTAGCTCGAGTAGTTCTAAATGATTGAAGCTTCCTCATGTGGCTCTTCGTCAAACGTCACTTGACATGCATTCGCCAAATGCCATCGTGATCCGCAACGATCACATTCTTCAATATTCTTCTTCAATAAGGCTCGACTTGCTAGCTTAGCTTTCAGGGATGCTATCTCTCTGGTCAATTCATCGATCCTCTTGTGTCTTGAAGTGTATGAATTTTAAGATGTGTCCCACTTAGGCGAAGAGAATGTCTCCAAGAACCAATTGTATACTTCCTCCCACGTCCCCAAGGAATCGGGCTCTGAATGCATAAATAATTTTCTTACCCGACCCTTCAACGTGTAGAGGAAGAGTCGCACCTTCACCTCATCCATCGTAAGGCCTAAAAGAAGGAACATTTGGGTAATGGCCTCATACTCTTGGATGAAATTGAATGGATCCTCACTCGGGAGCCCATAAAAAACCGGGAGTTGCTCATAGTAGAACTCATCTGGATCGTAGTCACGCATCGTTTGACTCCATCGAGTGATCGGTCGAGGATTAAATCAAGCGTACGGGTTAGAATTTTTTTTTTAATTTACTGAGTTGTTAAATCTTCAAACCTTGAAGGGTGCACCTAGCATACACAACGCTCAATGCAAAAGATCAAACGCACCGGCATAGACTAGCAAAAATGAACAAAAATAAAAAATCACCAACAAACACAAACAAAATAATTCACAACACAAATGAGAGTTACAAAGAGCAAACACAAAAATGACAACCTTTAGCCTTCCCCGGCAACGGCGCCAAATTTTGAGCCAAACATTTGTGTTCCTTTCAAAACTAAAATCCGGTTAAACAGTGCGCGTCTACATTTGAAAGGGTTTAAGTTCGCCCATAAGAGAATGGGGTCACTTGTAGACTGGCAAGTTAACTCGGGTCGATCTCTCGAGGAAGATTAATTGGAATTAGTTTTTGTGTTTGTTTATACGAACAAGAAAATAAAAAAAATGCTATGCTAAACACGCGGACAAGGGGTTTTGGTAATAACTAAAACTAAGAAATAAGATTTATACTATGAGAAATTTAAAACTAATCTCGCAAAGAGAGTGTCATTCTCTATGCAAGAACTTAACTAATGTTTATAAAAGTATTAACAACGAATTATAAAACGAAATTGAAAACCTTTTCAAATGATTAATAAAACGGGGGTCTAGGGCCTTGGAGTCGTCTCCACGACCACTTGGGAATTTCATCGAACACTTAGTCCACGAGTTGGGGTTGTCATTCCCAACGTATAGATTAAAAGCCCGATGATTCCAAGCTATGGTTCTAAACGATTCCCGGCACTAGACTTGTGATTTCTAAACAACAACCATAGCATACTCACTATCACAACCTCAACACAACTACAGATCATGATTGCATAAGATAGTATAAACAAATAACATCCAAATATCCAAACATCCAAATTACGATAACATGAATCAACTAATTAACAATAAGCAATTCACCAACAATTCGTTCACAAGGACTTAATCATAAACAATTCTACGAAATATCATAACATCACAAATTATTATCTAACATGATTTACCAAACTAATCAACAAGATAAAGGTTTAGAGATTACTAAATCGTGAAAAAACTCTATCACGACACTACGATGAATCCTTGCTATGTCCAGCTATTCCGAGGATGAAATGAACCTCGCTAAATCCTAGAGGCTTGTCACGAACCTCCATCTACAACGTTTGTCACGAACTAATCGAACTTCCTAACGAATTTTCCGTAAGGGCTATAAGTCAAAGGTCGAGAGAGTTGTAAATTCTCTCTTCCAATGATCCAGTCTAAGGAACCAAAGGGGATACAAAAGATGTCCAGTCGAAAAAAGTCTCCTTTTCTGTGAAATTCTGAGTTTTAAAGGCTTCAAAAACCGTTTCGTAACTGTCGAATCCCAAGAATTTGCATTTGTAAGGTATACGTCCGATCGGACACTGGTCTTATCCATCAAATAGGAAGTGTCTGTCCTCTTGTCCGATCGGACACTGGTCTTATCCGATCGGATGGAAGTATCTGCCCGTAAGTCCGATCAGTGTGTCAGTCTATCCAGCCGGTATGTGTTTCGTCAGTCCGTCCGATCGGAGATTCAAGACATCCGATCGGACCAGTGTTCTCTTGGCTGTTTTGAGCACTGAATCCTTTGTCTTCATCTCTCGGTTTTGCCAAGTGACTCAGCTGTAAGAGAAAAATAAGAAAAATGGTCCAAAATGACCAGTTATTGAATGGAAAGTCAAAAAGTTAAGCAAAAGGCAAAATAATGCAAAAACATGCAAGATAGCTTATTCTTAACCTAAGAAGATGGTAAAAGACTCAAACATGACTCAAAATATCTAAAGATTCGTGACAAATACGTACAAATCCACCACCCCATGCTTAATTGGTTTGTTCGTCCTCGAACAAACGAAGTAATCAAAATCAAGGAGAGTGAAAATGGTTTGATCAAAGAGTCGTGTTGTTCATATAATTTATTTTTGCAAATATAAACACTTCCGTCGAAAACTTTAAAGCTAAGCTCGAATTACCTTTTCACCTTGAAACCAAAAGAATGCATCCTCACAAAAGGAAAATATATATAATGGTGCACTCATTCACTCGTGTTTTCCTAAAGGTAAGTGTATACGCTCGGATCAACATAAACATGCATTCAACAACTCATGAAAATTAAATCTCGTACATTGCATATGTGTGCACATCAGTCAAGAATCAGATGAGGACTTTCTAGGGTTGTAATGTAGGCTCTTTGGTAAGGTATGTCATATATAAAGATGTGTGGCTAACTCGCCAACAAACGCAATCAATAACTTACTCAATCAAAAACTTTAAGCATAGAGCATAATTTTGCTCCTCATTCTTCTCAAACAACCATATGCCATTATTTTTAGCCTTTTATAGCTAAGGTTATTTCTAACCCCAAAACCCGGATATTTGCCTTATATAAATATATTTTATTTTTAACATCTAGATGCTCTTATGAACTTAAGCACCCTTAATTTTCTTTTTTTTTCTTTTTTTTATATATTTATTTTACTTTTCTTTCTTTCTCTTTTTTTTTTCTTTTCCTTTTTTTTTTTAATAATAGTATCCCACTAATTCCCACCCTGCAACTGTCATATCTCATTAACCAATGATAAATAAAACTCTCATCTCACAAACTTAAGAGCTACAATAATGCTCGTGGCTAACAAAGAGATGGAATAAAGGCTCAAGGGGGCTTATTAGGAATTTTAGTGGTTTTTATTTCTGAATAAGGCCAGAAACAGGTTTTATATGTGCCTATCGTCATTTCCAAAACTAAATGTACACATGCAACTTTAGAGACTTCTCAAAACACTCATCGAATCAAAGCATGAAATGTTGATAAACACACAAAGCTCTTCATTAGGGTTTTATTCAAACTTTGAAAACAAGGTGATCGAATTTTAGAAAGATTCACAAAATTGCTAACGACTAAGTGTTATTTTAAATATATATATATATATATATAAGTAGGTTTTGAGGAATTTTTCCCTAAACAAGCTCAAAAGACTCCAACGATAAATCACATATTACATGATTTCGGCAGGCAAGCCAGTACAAACAAAAACAAGCATGGGAATGATTTTAACAAACGTTGACAAAAATAGTTGGTTGATACGCACGTTGTCACAAAGAAAGACTCACACAGAACCATTCGACCAAAACGATTACACATGCATAGACTATCCCCCTACACACAAAAGTAAGCAATGTCCGCATTGCTATTATACACATCAATACAAGGAAAAAGGAAAATGTCGAATCAATTATCATGCGAATAGTTAGTCGAATGGTTAAACAAACACTCAAGCACAAAACACATAGCATAAAAATCAAACAAAATCACTAAAAATGAAAAACGAGAGTTGGGATAGAAAGTGATACAATACTGGGGCTCGGGCCCACCTAAATTTCCATGTCGTCCAGAGGGAAAGATGGAACTCTACAAATGGAGCGATGGTTTCAAGTAAGTCTACTGCCTCCATCCGACCGGTCACTGCACCAATCCGGTCGGACAACAGTCCAGTGTGTTTCTTCCGACCGATCATCTTCTCTCATCCGGTCGGACAGCAGTCCAGTGTGCTTTGTCCGCCCGGTCAATTTCTCTCACCCGGTCGAACAGCAGTCCAGTGTGCTTTGTCATCATATTGTGTATGAGTTTCATCCTTGCTTAACCTCTGATATTGTTAATTCTTCTAGTGATCCTTGTTTTCAGGTCGTTGTCGTAATAATATTATTCATATTCCACCTACTGTTATTGATGCTCACCTTGGACTTATTCATGACCCTTACCTATCTCGTGATGTTCTTTTATTTGTTATTACATCAGTTATTACTGATGGACAACTTATTGAGTGGGTCTCACCTGGTTCCCTGGTTAGTGCCTTGTCATTTAAATCCAAACTTCTTCATAAGATAGGCATGCATAATTGGACCGACCCCCCCCCCCCCCCCCCCCCCCCACTTCACCAATTCCGTGTCCAGAGAGAGTTAGGCCAAGGTTCTTTTCTGGATTTTAAAAGGTCATAAGTTGGCCTTAGGGAAATTGATTTTTGATCATAGTTTCTATTTTGCTTGTCAATCCTGTCCCCACTATAAGTTACATTTCCCCTCCCTTATTTGATCTATTTTAAATGTTGATGGTATGAAATGGATCTGTGTAAGGGTGATGTTCTTGATCTTGAACTTCTCCTCTAGTTATTAGTCTTAAGGCAGTTAATACTCAACTTCTGGGTCGCAACATTGAGTTGATGAAATCCTCTAGTCTTTCTACTTATATGCCCGAGTTTTTGGCCAATGAGTTATCTTTTTGGACTGATTATGAGTGATGTGATCACAAACATATAGTGTATCTCAAGACTGTGAAACAAGCCCTTAGGCCCCAAAGAAGAGGATCTTCAGATTCTTAGTAAAAAAAAAAAGGGGGGAGAAGAGTGCTACCAAAGTCAAAGGGAGAAATTGGAAAGAACAACGACAAGAAGACTATTTGAATGGATGACCTAGATGAGCACACGGATGGTGCATAGGAGTTACCAGTGGAGGATAAAGCTACTTCAGATGCTTCAACTTGATTGACTGCTGCTACTATTTTTTGGAGAATCAGATCCTACTTTATCGCTTTTGGAGTGATCTTTAGTGAGGATATAATGTACTTAAATTCTCTTTAATTTCTTTGGCTAGTGATGGTGCATGGTACATTAAATATTTTAAACTATTTGAAGGTCTAACCAGTTTTAGTAGGTTGTGACCTTAATGGTCTTAAACATTCTGGAAACTAAGTATAGTTTCATACTGTACAAGTTTCATCTTTTGGTGGTTGTCTGTATAATTTAAATTATTTGCAGGTGTGCGATTAAAATAGATCGCATCATTTTGTTATGTTTTAAACTTAGTTAAGCCTGGTTGACCTTTGCAAGATTATGATACTTTGAGTATATGTTGTTACATATGGCCTTATACTTGTGCTTATGATATTCTTGACTGGTATGTACGACTTAAAAAATAAGGGATTTTCAAACTGAATGCCAAATTAGGAGATTGTAAGAAAATGAGAATTTGTATCATTCATATTTCTTAGAAGATACATAGAATTCTAAGTATGAAGTACTTAACAAGTCAAAACAAATATTAAGGGAAGTTTTATAATTCAAAAGTTCCTTATACTTTAATTAAGAACTGATTATTGGTTGGTTCCCTATATTATAGACGTAGGTACACGCACTCAGTTAGAATAAGGATTTCTATATTCTGAAAGATTCAGGATTCAACAAGAGTCTTAAAAAGGAATTTCAAGACTTCAGCTAGATTCGATTAAAGCTTCGAGATGGAAAGTCCGTGTGGCTTCTCCAAAAGTCAATAAGAATCAAGAAATTTGAGATTTGTTCATGGAAGGAAAAAATAAAAAAGAAAACAAGATTTTCTTTAGATTCTAATTCCTAAGGCAGTTTGATGATAAAAGGCTCGTGTCGCATGGCTCATGAAGAATTTAGCCTACTCAAGGAAACCAACTTATGTAGTGTATATACAGTTGATAGGTTTCATTGTAAAAAGTAGTTCGAGTTTTGATCTTTAAGAGAACATAAAAATATACGAATACTTTATAAATTGTAAGGTTTTAATATCATGGTACATATTTTGACATTACCTATAATATTAAGATGATAAATTCTATATTTTAAGATTAATATCTTTTTAAACATAGAAGGGAGTCCTATTGGTTTTTTAAAATCCAAGGGAGCTATTCAAAAAAGTAGTTAAGAGTAGTATGTAACTATGTTGGTAAAATAAGAGGGAGTCCCTACTTGTAAGTCCAAGTAGTTCATGCACAAACACTATTTTACTGAAAGAGTTTTGAGAGGAAGATGGATTCTTCCTTGAACAAGATATCTCTTAATTATATTGTTGTTTGCTTCCGTACTATTTCCTATTTTACATAGCGTTATTATTTAGTGCATATAATTCAGATAACCGCGTGATTTCAAAATGTTCTCACTAATGAGTCCTTCATTCTTTGCATTCTTCGGGATTGATTCTTTAACAGGATTTGGCCTTGGGTGGGTCATATATCCTCATCTATATAAGAAAGGACCCATTCACTTATCTCATTGCTTATCGAGGACTCGATTTGGTTTCCTCGGGTGGCTTGTTTGGTTAGCTTCTAGTGGGAAAACCTGTCTTGGTTACCTTATCTTTGATCTATTCAAAACTTTTAATGATTGCGTATCGGATCTTAGATTTTTGGTGAGTATTTCTTTGTTGACTTCACAGATATTGTGATTTAGATTTTGAGATATCCTATGAATCAGGGATTGACGAATAATAGATTGTGGCGAGTGTCCTCTGATGGGAGAGTTTTGGCTAAGTAGGCTTATGCGTCGTGCATACCTCATTTTTTTAAGTGGATTGTGGAACTTGGTATTCACATTCTAACATCCCTCCTCGGAGATCTTTGGTCATGTGGAGAGTCATTCATAATAGGTTGGTCGTCCTTAATTGTATGCGGCTTTGGGGTAACAATGGTCCATTGTTTTTAGTTGTCTTTCAGTGGTGGAGAATGGTGACCATCTGTCCTGGTATTTTATTTTGCTCAGGTGATTTAGGGTTGTTTCACCGATAATTTTAGGTTCTCATTTGATACTGTGTTTGGCTTTTGTGAGTTGTGCATTTTTGCTATGAGATAAGTTTAATCCTCAACTTCATTTATTTTTAGAGTGACATTAATTTCTATTTTTGGACTACATGGCATGTGAAGAATCAACTCACCTTTCAAAATGTTGAGCCTCCAGTTATGGCTTCCATCACACTTGTTTGGGGGTTCATTATCCAGTATTCTCAAGTAAATAAGGGTGCTATGCATAACATTGTGAGTGATCTTATCACCCTTCGGAGACTTCGTGTTCCTGCTAGGTGTTGGCCCATGGTGAAGCTCCTGAAATTTACTTAGAGCCCACCTCTCTTTGATTAGATTAAGGTTAACATGGGTGGTAGCACCAGCGATGCCCCTAGTAGTTGTGTTTTTTTTTTTTTTTTGTATTTGTTTAAATAGGTTTGATATTGAGTCAATTTCGGAGTATGTTGTTGGTCTTTTAGACACTCACAACCTTTTGGTTTCGTAGAGGTTATCTAGTGCTTGGTGGCGTACTATTTTCCTTCTCTATAGCATGAAGGTTTAGGTTTTACATTTATTTGAGAGGCTAAACGAGTTGCGGATGGTCTCACTAAAACTCAATAGATTCTTTTATCGGAGTTTGCAGCTCCATCTGAGGTGCGGGAGGATGTGCTTAAGGATGCTAATTGTCCAAGTGAATCTTATATTATCTTAGAGTCTTATTTTTATTCTAAATTTATGTAATAATATTGTTGAGGTGGGTGGGTGGGTGGGTGGGTGGATGGTACTCTTGCCTCTACAAAGGTATATTCTACAAGGGTGAGTTTACTTGTAGAGGTTTTAACAAGGCTCTCTCGACGCTATTATCTTTTCTAGACCAGTGTTGAGGTCCTCGTGTACACCTTTTTTTATTCTTTATATATTTATTTTTTTTAATAAAAATGATACAAGGGTTAAGAGACACACGTGCAATAATCTAGTTCTCATGAATAATCTATGTCTACTTTTCAGATGGTAGCAAAAAGTGACATGGAAAAGGAAACTGAAACTGATTAGGGGCATTATATTAAAGGATGTTCTTTATATTCCATCATTCAGATAAAATCTTCTATCGATGTCACAACTGTGGGTATCGACAAAATTAAGTTGCTCTTTTAACTCATTTGGATGTGTACTACATGAAATCGATACTACACCATAAATTACCTTTTGTAACACAAAAATATAATACCTAATAGCCACAAAATGCTAAACTACAAAAATATTGACGTATTTCACCAAGGAAGCAATCCGTCGGCATTTACCAATGTCGATGAACACTGACTAATTTGGAAAATCAATGACAGTACCAAGTGCCTTCTCAGTCGATACACAATATGTCGACATCCTCGTTGGTAATTATGGCGCCAAGTATTAGTGCCATAATATAACAAGGAATAAGTCGAAGGCCACTAGCAACATTTTATACCGATGACAAAGACTGCTTGTGGTTTTTTTAATTAAAACATTATAATGCACCCAAAGTATCATGCCGATGATGGTTTAATAATTAATAAAAAAAAAAGTACTGAAAATGTCTCGGCAATTGGTACATATTAGTGTAAAGGGTTAATAGAACACATAAGTCTTGCCCGAACCCTTTTCTCTGTCCTTTCTCTCCTCCACCTATTGGAACCCACAACCACCACTGTATCTGTCATCCTCCACCCACCACCTCCACCGCTGCCACCCACCACAACCGCATCCAACGCAACCACCACAACCACCGCTAGGTATGTTACTATTTTATCTTTGTAAATTTTGTTTTGTTTTATTTTATTTTCTGTTTACTTAATTCTAAAATTAATTAAATGTGATAGAGCTGCCACCACCACCATCTGTCACTGCATAAAGCCACCTGTCGCTGCCTAGCATCGACTACACTATCTCCATATACCACATTTATGTTATTTTTTTAGGTTTTAGGCTTCAATTTTTCATTTAGATAATTAGGGATGATTTCGAAAATCAGGGCTAATTTAGGGGTTAATTAGGGATTATTAGAAATCAAGACCCAATTTGTAATTATTTAGATAATTAGTATCGGTCTCAGATTCTAGAGGTTAATTATGGGTTATTTTAGAAATTCTTGTTTAATCATTAAATGTATTTAAGAATTAGGACTTATTTCAACAATTAGGGTTAAATTTGGTCTAATTAGGAAATATTTGAATAATCATGGTTCAATATGTAATTACATAGATAACTAGGCTTGATTTCAAAATTTAGGGTTCAATTAGGATTGGTTTTCAGAAGTTTGGGTTGTATTTTAATTATTTAGATAATTAGGGTTGATTTTGAATATTAGGGTTCAATTTTAATTATTCAGTCAATTAGGGTTATTTTATAAAATTATAGTTTGCAGGTTAATTAATTTTAATTTATATAATTAGGATTAAATATTAATTAGTTAGATAATTAGGGTTGATTTGGCGAATTAAGGTTTTTTTGGTTTAATTGGAATTATATGGCCGAATAGGAATTATTTAGAACCCTATGGTTAAATATAGTTAGTTTTTTATACTACTTTGTTTGAATATACCATGGCTTCATATATGTAACATTCTGGACTTTTTCCTATTTTGCTTATTTTTTATGAATATCTGTAGATTTATTTGTGTTGCGATTGTTTGGTTTTGTGATTGGACTTGGTGGTGTGATTGATTGGTGCTGTGGTGATGTCGATGATGACGTGGTGGCACCGACTAGAAAGTTTGTCCCTCTAATAACAAATTGGATTTTTTGAGATGTGGTGGTGGTTTTAGAAAAGCAGCAGTGAATATTGTGTTTAATATATTTATTTTGAATTGTGATTTTGAATGTTGTGTTCGTAACATGTTAATTAATTAAATGTTGTTCACAACCCAACTAAATTAGTTGGTAATACACTGATTATCAACGGATCGATTATGTTCTTCTTTCCACACTCAAATACCTTACCTTAGACCCATTTTGTGTTTTAGTATCAAATAGAACGTCTAATACTGAGTTCTAAATTGTTCACTTATTTTTACAATATAAGAATGTGGTTGTAATGTGATTATCTTTGTATGTGTTTTGTGGACTTTTATATTCCAGTTTTTATATCTCTTTTGTTTCTAGGTGTACTGCAATATATGTAAACTTAGATAACTAACAGGAGGTGCTACCGAAGTTTCAGGTCTTCAAAATACATAGTACGATAATTGTATTACTGAAGATCATATTCTTGAATGGGATATGACCCTTACCAATAGTTCAATTGTTGTATGTAGGCACTCTCATGCCACTCTCTTATCTATAATTCAATAACCTATATAACATACATTATTTGTGAATATATATGCAACATTAATGGAAAAAAAGCAATTGTTCCACTATATTGATCATTTTCCATAAAAGATATGTGATATTGGTTTGCATCAAATCACATCTACAAAGTTATTCAATTAATAACAAAAATTTCAAAAAGATCTTATTCAGGCTTCTTTGCTGATGTGGCGTGACTCAAATTAATGACAGTAAATGTCTGAATCATGCTACGTTAGACAAAAATGCACAATCAAGCCTTTTTATTAATTTATTTTTACCTTTTCTTGATTAATTGGCCAACTTATTAGACGTACTTTGATGCTACCTAATATCATATCGATTTTCTTGAAAGTGGTAAATATAATGGATCAGAAAATGAAAAAATTTCCAATAATAATTAATACGAATTAGAAAATCATTCTGATAAACACGGTTTTTACGTGCATATTGGTACCTATTTAGTTAGGTTTCAACTCATATTTGTGCATATATTATCGTCTTTTAACTTCTTTTTATATAATTTGGATGTTATTACTTGTTTGGTATGTTTTTGTTATTTTGTATGATTTTGGAGCTTATTTGGGATCAAAAGAGCACAAGGATGATAATATTGAGAATTGGACCAAGTTAAGGGGAATTAGAATCCACCGGGTTATAATTAGATTCAGCCCACATATCCCAGGTGTCAACGGAGCCAAGAGACTCACTATCGACCTCATTTGCGGTCGATAGTGGGGTCGCTACTAGGTCATATTTTCAAGACAATCACTATCAACCCAGTTATCAATCGATATTGGGGTTTCTATTGGGTCATGTTTTTATGTCAGCTATTATCGACCCGACTATAAGTCGATAGTATAGTCATAACGTGTCAAAAGACGTTACAAAATGACTTAATATCTAAGTTAATGGCTAAGATTTTCTTTCAAACTATATAATATGCCCTAGAAGCTATCTATAAAAACAATTACAATAATAGAACATCATCCACCATAAATAATACAGCTTTTTTAGATTGAGTGAGGCTGAGAAGGAATTTGAAGAAGAGACAACACGAAGTAGTAGGATTGAAGAATTCATACGCTTCAAAGGTTTAATCTTCCTTTATCTTTTCACTGTGTAAACAAAGTGTTCGATGAAATGCTTGACTGAGTTTACAAACATATTTAGTTAATTTTTCCACATTCGGAGGTTTAGATGAATATTGATTTAATTATATTTTGATACTTCTTTTGAGTCAAGTGTGATCCTTTCATTTATATTCGTGTTTTGATCTTATTAATTCATAAGTTTTTAAAAAGAGTTTGTGGTTCTAGAAGTTATGATTGCTTGACAACCTTTCAAAATTATAAGTTTGATAAATCATAATTCGAGATATGAGGTTTATCAATAGACTTTTGAACATGAAACACTCTAATCAATAATACTGAAAGGTTTACGATTAGTAGTGAAGTTGTACAAATCTTTCAAACCTTGAGACTTCTAAAGTTGTACCAATACTAAAAACTTTTCAGAGTTTTAAGTATGATTTTAAATGGACACGTTGTATCATACTTAAGATCAATGGTTTAATTACTTTGAGAGAAGGATTAAACTATAGGTGAGATTGAATAATAAATGAATTGAATCACATTATACTTGATAGATTGAAGGATGAACATTACAAAATTATTACGATTCCAAACCTCGAAATACCCTTTATTATTTGATTTCTCCCAAGTCTTACAAATTGTGCATTGATCTTATTTAGTTTATGATTTTTAATAATTTTTAATCATCGTTTGTAACAACACAACAAAACTCACTTTATATTGTTTAAATAAAACTAAATTATCTAAAGCATACTACTTGTCAAACTTGAACCATATATGGTCCCTGTGGGATTTGAACTTGATCATTTTGTAATACATCTACACCATATACTTGCGGTTAGCTAGAGTATTTAAACAGATAAGTTTTAATTACTTGATCCAATCCCTAGTGAAAATAGGGAGAGGTCAATTTTTTGCCTTCGTTTCCGGAGACCATTGGGTTTATATTAATAATAATATAATTGATAAATTAGTTTTAATTCGAACACTTTTTATATTTACACTTTGGAGTAAGTTAACTTTTCAGGGGTGAAAGTAAAGAATGGCAATGCCACTGTTCAAGCATTGTGATTCTGATTTCAACCACCGGCACCACCATAACCATCCATTCTAGAAATGCTTCAACCAAAAGTAAATCAAGTGTATGGAGGATCGATTTGTCCAGCAACTCAAGAAGACAACTTTGAGTTATCTATGGGATTGATTTCAGTGATTCAACAAAACCAGTTCAGTGGAGGTGCAAGTGAAGACTTAAATGCAAATTTGGTGCAATTTCTCAAGATTTGTGGAACAATAAAGATGAATGATATTTTGAAATGATGTGATAAAACTTTATTTTTTTTCCTTTTTCTCTAAAGGAGAAATTGAAGTTTTGGTACAATACATTGGGATATGGAAGCATCGAGACACCGAATGTGTCAAAGGTTCCTATTTTCAAATTCTTTCCACCAAGCAAAACATTCAAATTGAAAAGTGAGATTTATCAATTTCACCAACATGATGGAAAAAAACTGAAGCATGGAAGAGGTTTACATAGATATTGAGAAAATGCCCCCAACACGGTTTCCCTAACAATCAAAAAGTTTGTTACTTCTACAATGGGATAAGTAGACAAATAAAGATGATTGTAGATGCTTGGTGGTGCATTATTTTAAAGAACCGCTATTGATGCAATGCGTATATTGGAAGATATGGCAACAAATAATTACCAATGGCTAGCGAAACATTTAACATGGAGGAAACATGCAACAATAAGCGAAAATGAGTAAATGACTGTGTTTTCATCTCAAGTGGCAGACATGAATAGAAAAATAGACATGTTGATGCCCCAAAACTCGGAAGCACTCAAGTACCAAGGAAGTGATGTTTCCATGCACGAAATGGTTGATGATATGAATTTCATAAATCAAAGAAACTTCAATAACACTTATAGAGGCAACCGGAAATATTCAGGAATGAGAGTGGCTGATGAGAGCAAGAAGCTTAGCCAGGAGAAGATGTTCACATCATTCATGGGAGAAATAAAATCACATTTTGAGAAAATTGGCACCCACATGACATATCTTGAAACACATATATCATAGTTGGTGAACATCATCGGAAGCCAACATCAACAAAAGAAAGTGTCAGTTTAGGAAGAAATTATACTTCAAGAACAATGCAATGTCATTCGTTTGAGGAGTGGTACCAAGTATGAAGTAGGAACCAAAGTGATTCAATCATCCATATTGCGAATCCGATTATACTTCAATTAAAAAGTCGATTAGAAGATTTAGCTTGTATGAATCGTTATTTAATTATTTGTTTCTTTTTAGTGTGTTAATATTTTCAAAACTATGTTATTATAGCAACCACATCATCATCACATTAGCCATGTCCATTCATGTATCTATTCCTATTTTTCCTTCTTTTGTTTATTCGAGGACGAATAAGCCTCTAAGTTTGGGGGAGTTTATAATTAAGTTTTTTACACACATATTGAGACCTATTTAGTTAGTTTTCATCTTATATTTGTGCATATTAAGTTCTTTTTATATTATTTGAACACTATTGCATATTTTTATATTTTGTCTTTTATAGGATTTTGGAGTTTATTTAGGCTCAAAAGAGCACAATGATGATAATAATTGAGAATTGGACCAAGGGTAAAGGAACCGGGTCACAATTAGAGTCAACACATGAGTCAACGGAGCCTAAAGACTTACTATCGATATATCCAAAGTACCAAAACATTATTAAATCAAGATTCATCTAAACTCCATACTGGGTTATATATCCATAATTCAGGATGTAGTCGTTCGTGAATTTATTGTGGTTGGTGATACAGAAGAACCACCAAATCTTGAGGTCCAAAAGTTGTAAGATATGTTGAGAGTTGGAAATCAACCTTTGTATCGTGGGTGCAAGAAACATTCTCAGTTGTTGCTAGTTGGTTATCTCATGAACTTGATATCACAGAATCGCATGTTTGAAGAGTGTTATGACCAAGTACATGATCTAAACAAAGAGGTTATGCTAAAAGATAATCTCGTAACCTATAACTTCTAGTCCAGTAATAAGTTTTGAATGGGCGTGGGCATACCGATCGAGAAGATATATTGTTGCCATAATATATGTATGGTCTACTGGTGAGATGATTCTGAGCTGACAAGTTACAAGTTTTGTGATCAGCCTCAATTCAAACTCGCTAGATTGGGGAAAGAAAAATGACAGAAGGCCAATGTTGTCTATAAGAAGATGTATTATTTTCCATTAACTCCCTGATTGCAGAGGTTGTATGCATCTATAGAAACTACAAAGGACATGAGGTGGCATGTAGACACATTTTTGAAAGGCCTGGAAACATTTCAACCAAACTCATTGAGAGTTTGCTTTCAAAACACGAAATGAAATATCCGGCCTTTGTACAGATGGTTCTCAACCATTTTGAAGCTTCGATTCACAATATTACTTATGTCCAGTGATAGTTACACCGTACAACTTATCTCCATGGACATGTATGAAAGAATAGTACATATTTCTGAGTGTTCTATTTTAAGACCAAAAAACTTTATGATAGACTAGATGTTTTCTATAGCCTCTAATTGTTGAGTTGAGTCAGTTGTGGATGGTTGGGGCTCCCTCATATGATATCTATAAGAAATAGAAATTTAAGTTATGAGTAGACCATGTGTGGAAAATTAGCAAATTTTTTTGCTTATTCCATGTTGTCCGGTTGGAGTATAGCTGGGCGAAGGGCATGTCCATACAACATGGAGCGATCGAATGTGTTTACTCTCAAGTGCAGCAAATGAAATCTTATATTGATAACCACCAAAATTTTATTAATTGTGGCCACCCTTTTCGAAAACACAAACGATACTCTCAAAAAATAGAGAAGATTACAATTCACTACCGAGCGTCCAGTCATGGGTGGATTTTTGGTAGAGAGAGAAAGATCGGTGCTTCTGGAAGTCACTGATCTAGATGAAACATACGTTAATTGAAATATATCCAAGACAAGTGGTTGGAGAAGAATAAACATCTTTTGGGATTTAGCATATTGGAGCACAAATATGATTCGGCATAATTTAGATGTTATACACATAGAAAAAATTATATGCAAAAACATATTCAACACGGTGATGAATGAGAAGGGGAAGACAAAAGACACTCCGAAGTTAAGAGATGAGTTGAATGAATACTGTCACCATCCTGATCTTAAGCAAGACGCGTCAGGATAGTATCCTAAAGCTTTTTACATACTAGATAAAGAGTCAAAAAGTTACCTTGTCTGAATAGATAAAAGATATTAAATTCCCTTAAGGATATGCATCAAACATGGGTCATTCTATCGATATGAATGGGTTGAAGTTGTTCAGGATGAAATGGCATGACTTCCATGTGTTCATGAAAAGTTTGATCTTAATTGCCTTTTGGGAAACACTTCCCTCGCTAGTGTAGAAAGCCCTAATAGAGTTGACTTCTTTTTTGAAGGACTCACTTTCATGATTATCGAGATTGATGGTATGAGTCTTTTGGAGCGTGATATTCCTCTAATATTGTACTCGAGAAGTTCTTTCCACCCAATTTTTTTGACACCATGGAGCATCAACTTATTTACTTAACATATGAAGCTAGAATCATTGGCTCAGTGCAAAATGAATGAATCCATTCAAGAGGTATTTTCTCAAAATGAAGAACAATATTAAGAACAAGGCGAGCATTGAGGGCTCGATAGCAAACTCATATCTTGTTGAAGAGGCATCGAATTTCAGTTCATACTATTTTGAAGACTACGTGTCCACAAAAAGAACAAATTTGCCTTAGAATGATGATGGACAAGACGATTTAGATGATAATGAGGCGGTTCCTTTGGTGCTAAAAAATTTTGGTCAAACCTTCATTGCAACATGAAAAAACTCTTAGATAAAAATTAGTTCGATGTCATAAGAAATTACATTCTATTGAATTGTGATAAGGTCCAAGATTATATCATGAATGAGTATTCTTTTTAGATTTATGTCACAATTGCTAATATAAAGAATTAACTATTTTTATATTTATACACATATGTAGTGTTTTCACAGATGTCTTAAAGTTCTTTTAACCAAACTTTACAAATGATGGGCTAAACTATAAATTAAAAAATGAGATTGGTTTAAGAAGTGCATGAACTACTATGATCCAATCAACATGCATATATCTCTAAAACTGCAATTGACCTTTTAAAAATGATAAGTTATTTCAAGTGCCAAGGTTATTGGCACAAGACCCCTTGAACAATATTTCCGATGAGTACATTGAGAGTCCAGAAGTAGGTCTAACATAATGTGTGACTTCACATCATAGTTTCAAGATAAATGGATACATATTTCACAAAGTTACTTATAGATCAGGTACATCGAATTCAAGCACTGGTGTCTAAATAAGAGGAGCAAACTATAGGGATGGCAAGTATGATCATTACTGGCATCTTGTAGAACTTGTGAGATTCAAAAATATAATGTTGCCTTACAAGAGCACATTATTGTTCAATTGTGAGTGGTATGATTCAACTCCCACAGGAAAAAGGGCTGGTCCTCAATATAAGCTCGTTGGTGTTAATAATAAGTATAGATTCAGTCGATATGATCCGTTCATACTTGCTAGCCAAGCTGTTCAAGTGTCCTTTTGCCTGTATCTGAGTTTGAAATGGAACAAGCTATAATGGTGGGAAACATGTAATATTGAAGCAAGTTCAAGTCTGGAGTTTATTGATTCCCAACTGCCTGGTTAATCATTTGAAGAGGATGTTATAGATACACCCAATTCAATATAATTAGAGGATGTTGATTTCCAATTACATGATTCGACTAATAATAAACCATATGAACTTTGTTGATAAGACGGAGGATGAGACAAATGACAAGTTTCTAATGGATCAAGATATAGATGAAGATGATTTGATAGTGAAAGTGTGTAAAAGGTAGGAGTGTAAAATGATCCATCATTTGAACTTGTTTATATTGAACATATGTATAGTAATAAGTAGTATTTTTAATCAATGTTAATTATGTAAAAAGCTCAATTTTTATTTTTTTTAGAAGACTAGTCATCGACGAGGATGAGGTTGATTATCATCTTTATGATGATTTTTAGGAGATACGACCTTATCCTTTTTTCCACACCATCATAAGTCTAATGATGATGATGTGATTCTAAGTTAGGAGGAGAGACTCCTCCTGATACCATTCTGGACACCTATTCGATGTTATTATGTCGAGAGTGTAGCATCTATGTCTTCTGGTGTAGCCAATCTGTCATTGGGTTTGATGAGGCTTGAGGTCCATGTCATTAAGTAACCATTACCTTTAAAATAATATTTTGTTCAATATGATTTTCATATTAATTATACTCTAACAAAATTTAGGCTCAATTTTGAGATGACCAATATAAGTAGGATTCGAGGAGCATATAAGAGCCGAAGGGTGGGCATTCGTGGTGATATCTGATTCACATGTTTGATTGTGGTGACCCACATTATTGGTAAATAACTAACCTTTAAATTTATAACACATGCAAATATGTTTAATTGTAGTATAATTATTTTGTAATATATTATTTTGTTTTGTGGAAACGGTGTTATTGGAACCCAAATCTGTACCAAGACGCGGATGTGCATCGTGCATTTGACAGAGACATTCAATCAAATTGGTTCGCCCGCCTAAACGAGTATATGCAGATCGAAAGGGAAAAGAGGATATCAAAGTGCGTAAATAAGGAAGTCTTGAGGGGGTGTCAAGCAGAGTGGTATAAGCCCGATAATAAGGAATAGTCCTAATAGGTGGGAAAGAATATGTTAAGCAAGCTCAACGGCCCTGGTACAAGGATATCAAAGAATATTGGCAGGTCTCGATCTGCGATTCGTCATGCACGCCTAATAAGAAGTAAATTTATATTTATGCTTGTACTTTCGCATTGTAAGTAATCAAGTATTTTAAATATAATTGATTGTAAAAGAATCAAACATTAAATACCATTTAAAGAGAAGGTCGGGAGGCCACTATGTATGAGACTTTTGGGGATTTACAAGAAAATCTTGACGACACAAATAGTGGTCAAAGATCACAGAAGATGGTTGTAACTATATATATCTTTCATGTTTACCTAAGGCTTTTTTTACAAAAATATAAGTGTATCATGTTAACTAACAATTTTGTATTCTATGAGGAGTTCAGAGATGTCTAAATAAGGCATGTACTTACTCACAAGACCCAAATGATAAGGTTCATGAGAACGAGGTTTATCGATCCATTGTCGCGGTGAAAAAGGGTCGATGTTACACCGAATATTTTCAAAGTTGACAGCTACGAGTCTTCTAGATGCGGAAATTCTTCCTCTGAGTTTGATAGTAGAGTTACACAGCTCAAGACAGAGGTCCGACTGCTTTGATCGCAGCAAGAGTGAGCCCAACTGGAGGCACATGAAGAGCGACATGAGTGAGAAGTGCAACTTGTTGAAGCTCACCGAGATGATAGTTGCAGTGATAGCCTATTTGCATTCATCCCATCTATTTGCTTCGCCTCCTCCTCAGCCATCCCATCTGCAGCCTCCGCCTCCTTCATGCGGAGCCTCCGCCCCCATCCACTGCCTCCATCTCGAGGTCCACATTCTCATGATTAGCCATGGATATTTTTTTGATTATGTTCTTTTGATTTGTTAAACTATTGATTTTACTTCATATGTAGTTGATTGAAGATTATATATATGTTTTAATTATGTAAATATGAACATGAACAAAAAATTACTGACAGACTTATTGTCGTCGGTAAATATAGATGTGTCATGCCATCGGTAACACCTATGATAAAATGCCCAACATATTCACTGATGGCAAAGAGACATCACCCTTTGGTATATATCGACGGATAAGGTGTGCAATGATCGACGGTCGACTGGAAATATTTTTCGTCGGTATTACCCTTTGTAAATTACCAATGGGCATAATCTTTCATTTCCAGTGTATTAACGACGAGGAAAATATTAACAGATGAGATCCATGAGGAATTCCACCGATAATAGTTTTACGGACAGAAATATTGACTTATATCGATGGATCCATCCATCGATAGTTCTTTTGTTTTAGTGTTACTATAGAAAATAGTTAACGTTTTTTTAAGTTGCAGTTGACTGTGCTACCTAATGTCTAAGGTAACACTTTTAATGATAATTAGTAGTAATTTTCATAGGTTTTAACATTAAATCTCTAATTGAGCACTTATAGTAACACTTTCTGAATATTACATGACCTCTTTTGTAACATTTTTCTTTCATGGGATGTAACAATTTTTTGTAACATTTTTCATTTAATGAGTAACACATTAAATTGACAAGAAAAAAAAAAGAAAGAAAGAAAGAAAAAGCTTATTTATGATTTGAATCTATAACAATGTGGGTCAAAGAGAATATACTAACAATGTATAGCTACATTACAATACTTTTTAGTTAAAATTAACAATATTAATTTGTTCCATAATTTTTAATTGTCTCTATTTTAATACAAGAAACACACACACACACACACACTAAGATTACACAACCTCATGTCTAAGAATATTGTCTAATTTACTAATTTTATATGACCTTGTGATACGCTATCATTTTAATCACCCAAGTCGGTGATAACTTTATTTTAGGTGGTTGTTTAAACATATGTAAATGATTGGAAGATAACTATATATATTTATGTTTCAAATTATTTTTACAGAATTAAACCAAAGTTTGTGAGTTTGTGTAGTTTTCAGAAATTTATTATTTTTATAATTTATTAAATCTAAATCTCAGGTTTAGTTTAAATAGTTATTAGGGGAAATTCTCAAATAGTCCTCCAAGTGGAGGTCTATTTGTCAATTAGTCCTACATCTAATTTTAAGTCAAATAGTACTTACTTTTTGCTAAATAGTCCAAAATTGTGATTTGAATATACCACAATACCCTTACTATTAAAAAAATACTAATAATAATACTAATACTACTACTAATAATAATAATAATAATATTTAATTGGGGCAGCAGGTGGCTGCCGCCGACCTCCTGAAACATTTTCTGGCCGCCGGAATTTTTTTCGATCACTGATTTTTTTTTTTCGATCATCTGAAAATATTTTTCGACCACCAGAAAATCTTTCGGCTACCGGAATTTATTTTCGGCATTTTTTTTTTCGCCCAAAGTTTTTTTTTACTATATTTCTAAATCTCTTACTACATGTCCTTGGAGTCAGTGTAGTCAGTTTTTTTTTTCAACCCAGACAATTTCTTACTATATGTCTAGATTTCTTACTATATGTCTAAATATTTTTTACTTAATGTGCCAAAATAATTTCGGTCACCAGAAATATTACTTACTATATGTCCGAATTTCTTACTATACGTAACAAATTTTTTATTCAATGTCCAAATATTCATACTTAATAACAAAAAATATTTTATTTGATTGCAAAAGTTTCTTACTTTGATGTGCAAATGTCAAATATAAATAATAAATTCAAAATGAATATCACTTAATATTATAATTGAATTCAAAATGAATCTATTAAAATAATTAATTTTAATAAAAAATTAAAAACGGAAAGACAAATATAATAAATTATAACAGAAAATCACATGTCTCATGTATCATATATATGAGGACGTTTCCATAAAGCCTCAGTTATAAGTTCAAAGACTAGTCGGATCTTTTCATTGCACCTTTTAATTAATGGACGAAAATGCCCGGAGGTCAAAAATATTTAGTGCGACTTTTTCAATAACTCTTCTAGTGACAAAGTCAGAGAAATGATGAATACTCTATAAAACTCATTGTCTCGGATTTTCTGATTCGCCGAACTAAAATATTGGATATCTGAAAAAACAAAAATAAAAACAAAAACAAAAACAAAAAAAACCTAGTCATTTTCAAAAAAAGGGCAGAAAATGAATTGAAGTGGAAAAACACTGCCCTCCTTGTAATTGACATGCAGGTACCCTTTTTATTTAAGCATTAATCACACTTTTTTTTTTGGTATCTTTTGTTTTCTACTTTTGATTGATTTATTTATTTGTTTGTTTTTGCAGAAAGATTTTATTTTGCCAGGCGGTCCGATGCATGTGAAAGGTGGCGAATCTATTTTTCCTAATGTTATTAAGGCAGTTGAAGTAGCTCGAAGCCGTAATATTCCAATTATTCAGGTACCTTTCTTTCTTGGGCCTTTTCTTGTGAAATATTCAATTGTTGTGATAATTTATATTTATATTGATTTTATTTAAGTATGTGGTTATCTTTGATGATGCTTACCGGACATATCAAACAAAAAAAATGTTTTGTTTATAAAAGGGCATTTTCCGGATTCATTTTATTTCTAAACTTGTTGGATTGATGTATTTAAACTTCTGTTTTGGATGGTTATTAATTCTACCTATGATTTTAGCTTTATTATCTATTTTATTTTATCTTATTTTAGAAAAAGGTCCAATTATCCTTCAAACTCACAAACTCCTCGACATAGTTTTTTTTTTTTTCAACCCATACAATTTCTTACTATATGTCTGAATTTCTTACTATATTTCCAAACTAGTTTAACACCCGTGTATTACACGGGGTTTATAAGAAACTACATATAAGAAATATTTGTGAAAATTAAAAAGTTTTAGATTTAAAATAAAAATTGAAAGGATGTATTTTCAACCCGTACCCTGTTCAATTTATTAATTATTATATTTATTAATTAATATTATATTTTAATATTTAGATTAAATTTAATAATAATTATATTTACATAGTTATAAAAATTCAAAAGATGTCATATTTTCAACCCGTCTCTAATCTATATTAATTAATTATTATTAACTCATTTTATATTTTTATGTTATGAATAATTTTGTTAATAATTATAGTTACATACTTTGAAATTTTCAAAATGTGTCATACTCTCAAACCTTCTCGGATTGTGTCATTGTCTAATAGATATTAATTAATTTTTATTATATAATTTATTTATTTTTTTATATTTAGATTGAATTCATTACTAATATTTAGTTACATACTCAATTTATTGCAATTATATTATAATTTAACTATACAAAGTATTTAAAATTTTAGAAATAAATTATTTCAACTTTTATTATAAATACAACTTATTTAATTATTTTCATAAATAATTTTTTGTAATTAAAATTATTCATATGTAATTTTTCTTTTAATCAAATTATTAATTTAGATTTTTTTTACTAATTATATATGTCTAATTTATATTTTAATATTAGGAGTATAAAAGAAAATTATTGAATTAGACAAAATATAATTAAAAAAAACTATTAAGTTAAGCTAAATATAATAAAAGAAAATATTAAATTATGCAAGATACAATAAAAGAAAATATTAAATTAGGTATATATTAGGCTCGAATGACACATAAGCGAGCGAATCACAATTTTTTTTTTATTATTATCCAAACGAAGCATACGAAGCAGACACATAGATTAGAAGGATTTTGAATTAATATATACTTGTTTAACACCCGTGTATTACACGGGAGTTATCAAAATATAAATATAAAAAAATATTTGTGATAATTATAAGTTTTTAAATTTAAAATAAAAAATTAAAACAATGTATTCTCAACCCGTGCCTTGTAGATGTCTATTCTATTTATTAATTATTATAAATATTAAATAATTTTATATTTGATGTGTAAATTAACTTCATTAATAATCTTAGTTACATACTTACAAAAATTCAAAAGGTTTCACATTATAAATCCGTGTAATATCTATTTTATTAATTATTATTATCAAATAATTTTATATATTAATGTTTAGAATAAATTCGTTAATAATTATTAGTTACATACTTTGAGATATTTAAAATATGTCATACCCTCAACCCGTGTTGCATTGTACTGGTGTCTAATAATGTTAATTAATTATTGGTATATAATTTAATATATTTATGTTTAGATTGAATACATTACCAATATTTATTTACATACTTAAATTATTGTAAATCACTCATATTTTACCTATATAGAATATTTGAAACTCCAAAAATAAAATTATTAATTCTATTATCAATAAAACTTATTAATTATTTTCATAATATTTTTTGTAATTAAAGTTATTTCATATGTAGACTGTCTCTTAATTAAAATAACTAATTTTAGATATTATCTATATATGACTTATTTATGTTTTTATATTAGGAAAATTAAAGGAAAGTATTGAATAAGGAAAAATATAATAAAAGAATCGAATTAGGTAAGATACAATAAAAAGAAAAGTATTAAATTAGGTAAACATTAGGCTCGTATGACACATAAACAAACGAAGCACCAGCATTTTTTATTTCCCTAACGAACCATGCGAAACAGACACATAGGTTAGGAGGATTTTGCATTAATATATAGGAGTGATTTCTTACTATATGTCTAAATATTTCTTACTTAATGTCCAAAAATATTTGAGGTGACCGGAAATAGTTCTTACTATATGTTCGAATTTCTTACTATATATAACATATTTTTTATTTAATGTCCAAAAATTCATACTTGATGACAAAAAGTATTTTATTTGATTGCAAAAATTTCTTGCTTTGATTTGCAAATGTTACTATGTATTTCTTACTTATTACACACTTTTGTTTTACTTATTACACACTTTATGTATTTCTTACTTATTACACACTTTTATTTTACTTATTACACACTTTTTTATCGCCAAAAAAATAGAAATAGAAATCTTGCTTAATAGAAAATTATTATTATGTATTTCTTCTTTAATACAACTATATATTATTTTATAGTGAAATTTTGAACTTTATGTTCGAAATTTTCTTACTTTATATCCTATAAAGTAAAAAAGTTTGTTATTTTATGTTCGAAAAGGTAAGAAAAATTCTTATTTTATAGTGAAATTTCTTACTTTATGTCCTAAAATAAAGACATTCTTAATTTATGTTCAAAAAAAAAAAGAAAAAATCCAACTTTTATGGTGAGAATTTCATACTTTATGTATGGAAAAGTAAGAAAATCTCTTACTAAGAATTTCTTACTTAATAGTGAGATTTCTTACTTTATGTTTGTTGGGCAAAAAATAAACTCCAAAAAAAAAAATTATTTTGGGGAAAAAAACTCGCCGGAAGAATCTCTGGCGGCGGCGGGGGTGGCCGGCGGGAGGTGGAATGGAGTAGTTGTGGTGGTATTTTGTTTATTGATATTATTATATTATTTTTAATAGGGGTAACCTTGTAATTGTATATTTATGGTTTGACTATTTGAGATTTTGTATAATTGGTTAGAGTATTTGACAAAAATATTTTTTTCTATGTAGTATTTGGCACCCCTAATTATTATATTTCTATTTTAAATTTTTTAGCTCATCTATTTTACAGTTGTTTACATAAAATGTCCCCGAGGTGTGGGTTAATTATTAAAGAAATATTTGAAAATTATAATATACACCTCGAGGTTGAATTATGTTAAATATAAAGTTTTAAGTGTTTCATTTTTTCAAATACAATTGGATGTTAAGACTTAACCAAATTCATTTTAATTAGATTAGACTAGTCTATTATTATTATTAGAATAATTAAATTTCAAATTCAATTGTTTCCTCTTTGTTATCTTATACGGTTATACCAATCATTAATGTAACACAGATCAAATCCAAATTTTTCACGCCTCTTTACAAAATCTAATCTCACTCTGATCCTTCTTCAATCCATTACACACAATTTTCATAGTAATAGCTTACATGGCACCATCTCCAAATCTAGAAACACTACTGGACTCAGCCCATCCCTTCTTCTGCGACGATCTTGAAACCATCAATGTGAACCTCCCACACCAGGTGTCGGTCCTCCGACGAGTGCTGGCATAAACACGACAACTTCCTCGACCACCTAGTCGGTGTCTACCGCATACTCAAGATATGGAACGCCCCCGCCATTGTCCATGTGATCCAATCACTAAGACTACAATGATGATGATGAAACAATATTCAACTCGATATTAGATTACGTCCAATTGTATAAAAGAGAAGAATTAATTTAGATCTTTATTTGGTTTCCATTGTTGTTGATATTGTTGATGTTGCCATTGTTATACTGTTGCCATTGTCATACTGCTGCCATTGTTGTTTGGAGAGGATATTTGGAGATGAGAGGAAAGAATGATAGTGATAGTAGGTTGTTGGAAATTAAAAGTAGTAGTGAGCTATTGAGACGATATTTTGAACCTATTAGGAGGACTTGTCGTTGCAATGCATACGACATTAAAGTTGGTTAGATATTTGGTTATGGTTTGTCAAGATAATTAAAGGCTCTTTGTTGTGACCACTTTATATCTTATAGGAAGGACAAAATGCCGTCCCTAAATGTTTGAACATATAGCAATGACTTATGACCTATTAGGATGACATTTGTTCTCCCAATAGAACATCCAATCTATTCAAACAACTTATAGAAGATTTCGTCACTACAAAAAAATAGTGAAATGCTGATGAGCGGTACCCATCAGCAAACGGATGCTGACGGATTTGCAGACTGGTACTACCCTTCAGTATTTTGACGTCAGTAAATGATTTGCTGATGGCTTTAAACAACCCATCAGCATTTACAAATGGCTTGTTGACGGGTTTGACCCGTCGGCAAATACTGATGAGCACATCCCATCAGCAAATTCGAATAATACTGACGGGTTCGTGTCTTCAAAATTTCCAAATATTTTATTTTATTTTATTTTTATTTTTATTGAAATTTTTACCTATTTTTATTTCACATACAATTTCAATACGAAAACTAATTTGCATTTCTCGAAAAAAAATATAAAATTAAAAATAAAATATAAAATATAATTAATTAATAATTTTATCGTATAATGTATAAAATATAAACAAAGTACCAAATATAAATATTATTCGTTCCTAAATCAACAAAATCGCCGTATCGTCATCATCATCATCATCATCAGCAGCAGCAGCAGCAGCAAGAGCAAAAACTAGAGCAGCAGGAGCACCAGAGGACCGCCGTCAAGGTCGCAAAGCCATCGCTGCGGTGACTTCCCTCATCACCTGGTCACGGAGAGCCTCCTCATTCTGTAGCATCTGACGTGTATGCTCCTCACGCATGGCCTGGAGCTTCTCCTGATGTGCACATTCGTTCGCCTCGACCTGGCTTTTCAAAAGCTCCATCTGCGTCTGGAGCTGTGAGATACGGCTAGCAGGAGTAGAGGAGGTACCGCCTCTGAAACTCTTCGAAGCCATAAGAGTTCCAAAACATCCCATGCCAAACAGCCAACTCTTCTTCACCCCGAATGTCTGTAGATAGACCGTGTTCTCGTTAACGGAGGCAGGATCTGGTGATGAAGCACGAGCCTCCTCCAGACGTCTCTGATACTCCTCCTACAATATTTTTATTGATGTATTATTTACAGTTACGAGGATTAGAAACGAAAGATATATACTTATATTAATTACATCTAAAAAAATACTTACAAAAGTCTGTTGCGACTGGGTATTAGTGAAGAGTCGTCCGGTCTCTGGTGCATGATCAGGAATAGATCGGATGCATTGGGTTCCCTACCCAGATCCTCGCGCTGTTTACAACATCTCAATTATGAAATAATTAGTTACTTACGAGTTAAATTTACAAACATATTTTAAATTGATTTACGAGCCGATGTGCATGACCAATCGCAGTGCGAGACCCTCCTCTGTGCTTGGCTAATCCAGTACTAGGTCCACTGGGATTGCTCAGCTTGTTTCTGCTCGCTTGCTCCGACTGCTTATTTTTCTCTGGCTTCTCGAACTCCACCATCCATCTCTTCCAAATTTTCTAGCCGACGCACGTGGGCACCTTCCCCTCCTTTTTCAATGCCTTCTTCCATTTGTTGAGACGGCTGTGCCACGTGGCAGCCATAGAACAGTAGAAGTTCTTTTGTACGACCACCTCAAAATATACACTCGGGTCCCAATAACAGCGCTTCTGCAAAACAAAACAAAATAATTTGATTAATAAAAATCATTATATATAATAACTTTCGAAAATAAAATTAGTTTAATTACCAAAAACTCGGGCCACCACAACCGACGATAAGAATGGGGAATATGCTGGTACTTTCACCCATCGAGGTGTACACGAGCCTCGTGGTTCTCCAAAGGATAGTCGGTAACTCTGACGAGTCACTGCGTATCCTGGTAAAATATAGAGTTTATTAAGGCAATATATCGATCATGTCAGGACGTGGTGGCATGAGTCCTCTCGATGTACTGGCCTCGGGCGGGGTGGCTGGAACGATCGGCTGGGTCGCTCCCGATAAGTCCATCATATCATCGTCTATCTGACGATGAGACGATGATGATGAACAAAGAGAAGCATGACCCGAATATGGGCCAAGAGAAGAACGCCAACGACCTCTACCTCTCATCTAAAAAAATATTAAAATTTAAGTACAATTGAACCGGGTATGCAGGAAAGCCCCTAAATAGAAAATATAATTTTTATGTGTGGGGTAAAAGTAAAAGTGTCTTAGTCAATACATGTGTGGTCAATAGACACGCTCCACGTGTTTCAAATCAGTTTCATTTTAATTTTACGAAGAGTTTTATATGGGGTGATGTGCAAAAAACACAGCAGCTTTTCTTCTGCTAAAATACGCTGCCAGTCTTAAAATATGTAAATTAAGGTAAAGGGCATATCTATAAATTTACAAATATATTTCAATTTTACATACGAGATGACGTGCGTGACCAATTGCAGTGCGAGACCCTCCTCTGTAAGCTGCCGTCGGGTTTCCAATATTTTTTAATTTACCGACGGACTTTCACCCGTCGGTAATTAGTTAAGTAAATAAATTATAATTTAATTTTACCGACGGATTGCACGCCGTTTACTAATAATTTAATTATTTAAATAAAAAAATAAGATTTTTTTGAGCAGTGAGCTTGCGCACTTCGTTTACTAAATTCTCAAGCCCGACTTTGTACACTTCAACTAACTTATCTGACTCTAGTTATTTTTTCAGTTTCAACTCATCGATAGTTTTATTAGTCTCATTCAATTCCTCGATCGTCTTAATAGCATCTGATTTTCTCGTGAGTCAAATAATCGATCTCTATTAATATTAAATAATAATTCAAGAAGTTGGTTTTAAAATTAATGTATTTGTTATTAAAATTTCAAAATTTTGTATTGTTATCATCAATATTACATTTACCAAGATATGAATTGATATTTAAAAAAAAAATATTAATTGAGAATATATCTAAAAATAAAAAATTAATGATATGTTAAATATTATAACTGCACTATCATTGTGGAACAGACGAAAATAAAATATTAAACTATATTTGTGAGACGGAAGAATAAATTCTTTTTCTTTTCACATTTTAGACTTCCCTCTCTTGAATACTAATTATGAATATTAATTTTTGGGTTTTTATTATCCATTATATTATTTGTTATTATATAATGCACCACAATTATTATTTGTCGATTTTGTATGCGGCCTCCCCAAACTTAGGATTCTGAATCCGCCCCTGTCCGTTAGCATACCCGTTGACTTATCAAAATACTGACGGCTTGCTAACGGGCTACTCCCTGACGGCCTCTGCCCGTCAGTAAGCCGTCAGCACAATTCGCCCATCAGTGGCCGTCAGCATTGCCTTATTTTTTTGTAGTACGTGCCTATATATCCTACCTATAGCCATGACACAAATATTGTTGTTAATTTGTCCTCCTTCTTAAACTCATTTCTTGTAGTGTATCTTATTTAAAGTTATTAAATAAAAGTGTTAAATTAAAAGTCTACTTAGAAATTTTATATAAAAGTGTTAAGTGTTACCCAAAAATTGTTACTTAGTTAAATGATATTTAGAATATACTAGTTATATTAAAGTGTTACTAATGTAAAAGTATTGTCTAAAATTGTTAAAAAAAAATGTGTTAAAAAACTAGGAAATAGGTGATTATGGGAGAGCTGACTGGGAGATCATATGCGATTAAAGGTGTGAAGAGATGAGCTTATGTGTAATAAGGTGTCAATAGGCGGATGGCATAAATGTCCAGGACATGCTTCTAATAGTACGTACCATGCAGCATATGCCTTTCTTGAAGGAAAAATATGACACTGACACAATTATGAGCCCAAAGAGCTGTGAAGTTTGCTTCAAGGCAAAGCAACATAGAATTCCTTTTCCTGACAGTACAATACACACACTCCCAATGCTGTTTTGAGCTGCTACATGTGGATTTATGGGGACCTTACGTGCATGTATCTTCCATAACAGGGACCCCTTATTTTAAACAAATTACACCTGATGAGAGATAAAACACAATTCACACAGCTGCTGAGATTTTTTTTATTGAAGCTGAATTGAGTCAAGGGAAAGATTATTTAATGACCTGTGTTTATTTCTCTGTACTTGGGTTTATTCCATGTATCGGTAAATATATATTGGTTGCATACAAAGTCATCACCATCACACGTATTGTTTGTTGATCTATAATAGACCAGGAGCCACTTTGTACTTGTACTTCAAAGTAATCTTTTTTAATTATTTGTCCCCCTTGTCAAGAAGATTGACTTAGCAGTTTAATAAAATATTAGTTAGTATAGTTAAAGTATTATCTTTTATCATCTATGCCTATGATTAATTAATTGTTTATCAATTAAAATGAAAAACAACTACATATACATAATGTGGCAACAAACGTATCATTTTGGAACACCCAAAATATGAAATTATTGAAATAATTAGGGGTATTTGTAATTTTGAAATATAACTGTACTTTTTCGTAATTTGGCTTAATGACAGCGTAAAAAAGAAAGGAATGTGAAGCAAGTTACATATGAATGGAAACTGTCAAACTGGTAAAGTGCCAAAAGTCTTTCACGCGGGCATATGGATATGGTGATTTGAGGTAATAAAACCTGTTCATGGTAGTCCCAGTTTGGCGTGGGAGAAAACAAATTATTACAAATTTCCATGCCTGTGAAAGGGACCGCTATAACTTATATGCGTACATTAGTATACTGCATTCTCGATCAATCCAACGTTATCAGAAGGTAGAGTTTTAGGCATAGAAAATTGTTTTTTAATTTATTATATTATCGACTTTTTGACATAAAGACCATGATATTGTTTAATATCAAAATAACTACACTAAGTTGATAAACTTATCGATAAAGATATAAAATTATCCGATCGGGCTTTTTTCCTGACGTGACGTAATTCAATACTTTCTTATCATTTTAATTTAATTTGAAACATTAAATTAAATACAAAAACCTAGAAGAAAATTCATTTTGGTCCCATTATAGTGGTCACATTACAGAAAACATACGAGATATTAGCCATCGTCAAACCGCATCTGCTAAGTTGACCAATTCATCCAAAAAAGTCCAAAAAAAATTGATCGGTGCATTTTCTGACGTGACATTATTTTATATTTTCTTATCATTTCTTTTATTCTAAACATTAAATTGAATACAAAAATTTGTTTTGTCATTCATTCCTTTTCCTTGAATCAAATTAATAAACTTTAAAAGAAAATTACAAAAACCAATGATAAATATAAAAATATAAAATAGATATTAAAAACTATAAAATAAATATAAAAGCTATAAGATTTTTTTACTATTAAAAAGATTTCAATTATAATAATATCATAATGAATATTAATAAATTATAAAAATATATAGATATTTATATGAAAGAATTTATTTTTTTCATATAAAATTTTATATTTATTTTAATATTTTTTGTCATTTATTTTAGGTTTTTATATTTATCTTTAATTGTATTAGTTAAATATTTTTTATAATAATCAATTTTCCTAAAATATAAATGTCTATATGTCTCAAGTTTTTATTAATTCTTTATTGATTCAAATTTTATTAAGATTAAATGAAGAAAAGCGAAAAATAAAAGGAGGGCAAAATAGTTTGTAAGTTATAATTATAGAAAAATGATAAGGAAATATAAAATCACGCCACATCAGTAAAAACCTCTACCAAACTCTTGTTTGACCTTTTTTGATCAATTGGTCAACTTAGTTGACCTGGTTTGACGATGGTCAATGTCACGTACCTTTTTTGAAATGTGGCCAATAATATGATGGACCAAAATGAATTTTATTCCCATTTTTTTTCAATTTAATGTGAAAAATTAAAGAAAAATTATAAGAAAGTATTGAATCACACCACCTCAACAAAAAAGCCTGCTCAGGATTAATTTTGTATCTTTTTTGATAATTTTACCATTTTAGTGTAGGTGTTTTAATATTGGACAAAATAATGGTCTTTGTTTCAAGAATAGAGAAATAATTTTCCCATTTCAGGTACGATATCATTTCATTTTGGACTTCTTTGAAAACATGTCATATTTATGAAAAAACATTGTAAGAAAGATTTTTGAGAACTATTTTTAAAGATAACTGGTTATTTTGTAACCCAAGGTAGTTTTTTAATTATATTATTAATTTTTTATATGTTTACAACAAAGCCAATCAATTAGATTGTATTGGACATACTTGAGAACTTGGTAGAACACCCTCAAAGGAAAAGAACAACCTCATTCAAACAGAATAAAACGTGCGAGCCTAGAAACCCAAAACAAAACTATGCCAACGAGACTACAAGCCAGTTACGTAACTAAAAAAATAGCTCATGAATAAGCTTTTAACGCTTCATAAGAAATCCACGCATGAAAGATACCCTATGGATGAGTACTCAATGGTATAGAGGCCTCTGTTGGCTTAGTCGGGCCAAGCTTTTATAGATATCATCTCCATTTTAAAAGCATTCGGAGAGGAGTCTACTAGGACTTAAATAAATTTTTCTTTAAATGCTTCTTGTTTTTGAGATGAAGGTTTATGAAAGAGAGGAGTATGTTGTTACCGAGCACAATGAGTATCTGACTCCTCAATAATGTCAAGACACTGATTGAGTTTCTCCTCTTCACCTAAAGCCAAAAACCCTCGTATCATGTTCGCAACTTGTATCTTTGATATATTAAAGAGTTTATACATAACACCAAGCTCCAACTAGATCGGGTTGTGCGCCATGAGTTAGTCATTGCAACTTCGGCATTTAAGAGAAGAGGTGAAAAAGTTGTCGCCTTTTCTTCCTCAATTTGATTTTATTATATTTAAATATTTTGATTGATGACCCTCACCAAGGAAAGAATTTCTAGAGAGATACTCATCTTTCTTGGTTAGTCCAACTCTAAATCCTCCAACACAGTAAATTTATTAACCTAAACAAGTGTATTTACCTCCAGAGGCCAATTATTACCCCTAGTCGGAGATGTGATGCTCTCTGTGTGCCATGGGTGACTCGTTCTTAAATACACTCTTAAAATAAGAACACGGGGTCGGTCATAGTGCGATGAGATGACTTCAGTCATACTGAATGAAATATAGAAAATGATGGTCACTATCTTTCTCATTAAGAAATTGTAACATACACACACACGCGCGCGCGCGCGCGCGCACTATATGACTTAACCACCAAGGAATGCCTAAACAATTATTTAGGAAATATCAAGTAAATACGACTAATAGGAATTATATTATTACTTTTCTAATGGTAGACTAAATATCCCTAATACCTTCCCTCCCTGAAGTACAGAATGAAAATCAAGAATTCCCAACTTGCGAAGGAGGTAATCAAATTAACTCTTCCCGAGAGCTTTGGTAAAAATATCCACCAATTGTTGAGCGGTAAGAACATAAGCTGGAATAATGAGGCCGACAACTATGGCATCATGAACGAGTGACAATCAACCTCGATATGTTTCATTCGCTCGTGAAATACCAAATTATGTGCAATTAAAGGTCCGGCTGACTATCACAGAAGAGACTCATGGCTTGGGAATGATTGACACCCAAGCTAAGAACCCTTTAACCATTTCAGTTCACATGTAGCTTCCGCCATACACCTGTACCTGGCTTCAGCAGAGGAGCGAGACACCATTTTGTTACTTCTTAATTTCCTACTAGATTAGGGAGTGGCCAAGAAAAAAATACCAGCCAGGAAAGGAACGGCGAGTGATAGGGCAGCTATCCAATTTCGAGTCACACTATCTTAATAATGACAAAGAAGTATTTAAACTAAGAAGAACTCCCTATTCCAAATTTCCTTTCAAATAATGCATGTAGAATTTGTGAGTATTTCATTATAGCTTTGATTAGACTTCCATGGAGCAAGAGCAAAATAATCATTTCTAAAACTTTTTTTTATATTACCATTCTTCTAGATACAAAGAATGAAAGATGAAGCCTATTTATACTCTATTACATTTTTCTTCTAACTGGGATGGCCTAACTTATAAGCAAAGTATTGAGCCATTAGCGTAGGCTCCAAGTAATGCAGTTCGTAGGCTCCAAGTAACGCAGTGAGCTCTTAAGAAGACCTCTCTCCATGTAGTCTCTCCAAGTATTCGCAATAAGCTCTTATTGACGACCTTTCGTACGACTACCAAGTCAGTACTACGATATACCAAGTCGATATTCATGCGACCTGAAATTATCAGATCACTGATTAGGTCAGCTCTCTTGCGACCTCATGTTATCTCTTGCGACCTCATGTGATTAGGTCGCTAGTAAGCTCTGCACTCTTGAAACCTCAATTGCCACACACACACACACCCCACCCCCCTCAAGTTGGGTATACCCATATTGGAAACAAAATTGTAGAACAAACCAGGACCCAGAGCTTTAGTAAATAAATCAGCAAGTTGGTTGGCCAAGCTTATTTTCTGAGGAGAAACCGGACCTCATTTGTATTGATCCTGAACAATATGGCAATCAATCTCAATGTGCTTGGTTCGCTAATGAAAAACTGGATTAGCTACTATATATAGAGCTACTTATTGTCACAACAGAGTGGAATAGATCTGGGAATAGGTAGAGAGAAATCCACAGCTAGGTAACTGAGCCACTGAATCTCACAAACAGTAGAAGCCATAGCTCTATATTCAGCCTTAGCAGATGATCTAGATAATGTGGTCTATTTCTTTATTTTCCATGAAATAAGAAAATTACCTAGAAAAATGCAGAAACTTGTGATTGACCTTCTGGAATCAGGACAACAAGCCTAGTCAGCATCATGGTAGGCTTGAAACTGAAAGAAACCTTTAGTAGAATAAAAATGACCCTGAGAAGGACAACCTTTTAAATAATGGAGTAGGTGAACACTCTGCATCCCAGTGAGATTGACAAGGATTGTTTACAAATTGGCTAAGCTGTTGAACATGAAATGTGATATCTGGCCTGGTCATGTTAAGATAGAGCGATCTCCCAACCAATCTTCTGTATATATCAGGGGTAGAGAGAGGATCTCCACTCCCATTGACCAGTTTTAACCCGTGAGGAAAAGGTGTGGAGACTGGTTTGCAGTTTAGGAGTCTAGTCTTGTAAGATGTCTAGTATGTATTTCCTTTGATGTAAGTAGGTGTCTGAATCAGTTCCAACGATCTCAATGCCTAGAAGATATCTAGTAGGTCTTAGATATTTGATGGTGAATAGAGAGTGTAGATAAGACTTGACAGCTTCAATGGCATTGAGGTGACTACCAATCACCAAGATGTCATCCACATATATAACCAGGTCAAGAAATCATTTATCATCCTTTTTGATAAATAGACAATGATCATCCAGGGACTGTGTGAAGCCAAAACCAATAATTTTACTGCAAAATTCACTGTTTCATTGCCTGAAGGTCTGCTTAAGGCCATACAAACTTCTTTTCAGATGGCAAGCCTTATGAATATCACCATTTAGATAGCCTTCTAGAATGATCATGTAAATATCATCATCCAACTAACCATACAGGAAAGCATTATTGATGTCCATCTGGTGGATTGGCCAACCATTCATGGTTCCTACAGCAATTAGAAACCTCACAGTAACTAGCTTTGCTACTGGAGAAAAATTATCGACATAGTCCACTCCATATTTCTGATGGAACCCTTTTGCTACCAACCTTGATTTATACCTCTCAAATGTCCCATTTGGATTTATTTTAATCTTCTACACCCACTTACATCCTATTGCCTTCTTTCCAGGTGGCAAATCCACCAAAAACCAAATGTGATTGGATTCCAATGCAGTCAATTATTTGCTCATAGCCTCCACCCAATGGCTATCCCTTCTTGCTTGAGCATAACTAGTAGGTTCCTGCAAGTTAGATACATTTGCTAGGAAGGCAATATATGTGTCAGAGAAGTGAGGTGACACTGTGTAAGGAAAAGTGTTTAGAGGATAGTTAGAGGTTTGGGAGGAAGTTGAGCTCGTTGGTATATGGTCAACGACATTATAAGTAACATAGTCCTGAAATATGATGGGAGGAACAATGTGCCTAACTTACTTTCTGAGAGCAATAGGTTGCACAGGAGATGAATGAGAGATAGGTTGTGCAGGGGATGAATTTTCACCAATGTGATTGTCAATGGATTTTGAATAATCTGGTGTAAAGCAATTTGATGTAGGTAAAGGGGTATCTATACATTGAGGTCGCACAGAAGGAAATTCATTTTCAATGAAATAAGCCTCCCTGGTGATTATGATTTTCTTGGAGACCAGATTAAACAATTTATATCATTTCCTTCCACCCTCATATCCCAGAAAAATACGCTTAACAGCTCTAGAGACAGATTTGGATTTATGAGGAGTTAAGTTGGTGGAAAAAGAAGTGCAACCAAAAGGTTTGAGGTGTGCATATTCAGGGGATTTGTTGTATAGCATTTCATAAGGAGTTTTCCAGTTGAGGAGAGAGCTCGAAATCATGTTAATTAAGTATGTAGCTGTGAGTAATGAGAAAGGCCAAAAATCAATTGGCAGTTTGGATTGAAACAATAATGACCTAGAGACCTCAAGAAGATGCCTGTGCTTTCTCTCCACAACTCCATTTTGTTGTGGAGTATAGGCACAACTCTTTTGGTGTATAATTCCATGAGAATGAAATAGGGTAGAACAATAATTAATTATGAAGTCCCCTCCATTATCCCACCTGAAAACCTTAATTCTTTTTTCAAATTGATTTTTAATCATGATGATAAATTTTTCAAGAAAATGAGTAACTTGATTCTTGTGTGTCATGAGGTAGGTCCAGGTCGCACGACTATGATCATCTACAAGAGTGAGAAAATAAGGAGTTTTGTAAAACATATTCGCAGAATGAGATATGTGTGTGTGGTGATGATATGAAAAGGTTTTTTGTGTTGTTTATACAAATGACAAACTGAACAGTTCTTTAATACCTCAGAAGAAATTTCATTACAAAAGAATTTCAGAAAATAAAAATTTTGTAACGTAGAGGTAGAATCATGGACTAAAAGTTTGTACCAATTGTCAAGCACATTATTACAATGGAAAGAGCCTTCTACAGAATTACAAGAAGGTCTATGATTGCGAGCTAAGGTATGAAGTACATAAAGTCTTTCAATAGCCTGTCCTACGACAATTGTGTGATCAGTCTTCTGGTCCTGCATTACACAATGAGATGGATAAAAAGTACACTTGATATTTGTTGTTTGAGTCAATAGTGATATGTATAGGAGATTGTATTTGAAGATGGGACTAGCAGGACATCATTAAGTACAAAATCTTCAGAAATGTGAACTTCTCCAGAGTGTGTGACTATCTTTGAGGAACCATCTGGAAGGCAGTGACTTCGGAGTTTATTGGCTTTATGTGATTGAGAAGTAGAGAACTGACACACATATGCCTACTAACTCATGTATCTAAAATCCAAGAATTTCTACTAATATGCTCAAAAGTACTAAGGGTAAAATGTGGCATTTGATTACCTGTATAACCAGCAAAATGAGCAAAGTCCCCCTTGGGCTCAATGCCACCTGTTCCCAGAGCATCCATGTATTTAGCTAGTTCCTTCTGTATGATCCCAGTGATATCTGGTTGCACTAAATCAGTCTTTGAAGCCCCATGTACTTTGTCATCCTTGCCTATATCAGAGTGAGTCGTGTTTACATTTAATTTGGATTTTTGATCTTTTGGTTCCCTCGTACCAGTCTAGATAACCATGAATTTTGAAACACTCATGTACTTCATGACCATTGAAATGACAATAGCTGCAAGTCAATTTTTCTTTTTTCTTCTTTGGTTCTTCTCATGTTGTTTCTTCCCTTAAAGCCTTATAAACCTTCTTATCCTTATCCAAATGTTCTTATATGTCTTGAAGTATTTCCTTGCCCATTCCACTTTCGATAAACCTGACCTCCTTTACTATAGTTATCTCCAAATTCCCTCACATTAGCCATCATAGCTGCATTATCAATACCTTCACCAAAGGTTTGATTTACATTTCTCTATTTTTCTCTACCCTAAGAATCATAGAATATGCTCTATTGATATCTGGCAAAGGATCCATCAGAAGCACCTGACCCCTTACATGCTCAAAACTTTCATTCAATCCCATTAAAAACTGTATAAGCTTGGTGTTTACATCATTTTCTTGCCAAACTTTGTGAGCTACACAAGTACAGCTCGGTACAGGAACCAAATTAGAATATTCATCCCAGAGTTTCTTCAGTTTTGAAAATATGTCACAACAAAATCATTACCTTGATTTATGTTCGCAATTATCTTTGAAGCTGATAAAGTTGCGGCCCATTGCATTGCCCAAATCTCTGCTCCAATTCATCTCATAGCTCTCTAGTGAACTGCGCATAAATGGATGCATCCACAATGTCACGAGATATACTATTCATCAACCAGCTGGTAACCATAAAATCAATCTTCTACCAGATCTCAAAGTTTTTTAAGGATTCAGCTGGTTTTAGTACTTTGCCATTCATGAACCTTGATTCTGTCTTCGCCCCCAGTGCGATTATCATAGCTTGTCGCCATAGCATATAATTGTTGCTATTTAGTGAATTAGTAACTAAAACCATTCTTAGATGATCTGCACCGTGCAACTGTAGAGGATCGTCTTCTTGATATGTAGCTTGATTTGCGTAAATCACATTTTGTGCTCTGCCAGAGCTGTAATTTCTTATGAGAGCTCGTTTCCATGGATCAATGTCTGAAGGCACCATATCTATGTTTTATCAAGTTCTAGCTCTGTTACCATGTAGAGTTTGTGAGTATTTCATTATAACTTGGATTAAGCTTTCATGGAGTAAGAGAAAAATAATCATTTCTGAAATTATTTTTGTATTACTTTTCTTCTAGATACAAAGAGTGAAAGACGAATCTTATTTATACTCTATTACATTTTTTTTCTAATTGGGTCGTCCTAACTTATAAGCAAAGTATTGGGACGTTAGCGAAGGCTCCAAGTAATGCAGTTCGTATGCTTTAAGGAATACAGTGAGCTCTTAAGACGACCTCTCTCCAAGTAGTCACAGTGAGCTTTTATTGATGAACTCTCGTATGAATACCAAGTCAGTACTAAGACTTACCAGGTCGGTATTCATGCGACCAGAAATTATCAGGTCGCTGGTTAGGTCAGCTCTCTTGTGACCTCATGTAATCAGGTCGCTAGTAAGCTATGCACTCTTGCGACCTCATATTCAACAATGCACGATGCACAAGGCGGCATCCCAATGATTTCACCTCAAGTTTTGCATACTGGGATGTATATGGACCAAATGGGAGAGTGTAGGACACATTATCGAGTGATAGATCAATTCCCCAAATTATACGTTGATACGACTCGGGATCATCAAGAAGTAGACCATCTGCCAAGGCGAAGCAATGATCTCGCTCCATGGGAAAATCAACCGGTTTTACACCAAATAACCCTACTTCAACAATAATAGCAAGTGCATATTTACTTTGGCAAAGAAATATACCTTGTAGACCGTGTGCCACTTCAATGCCCAGAAAATTTTTAAGAATGCCAAGAAGATTCATGTGGAAGTAAGTACTTAGATAATCTTTAAATTGCTTAAGAAGACCAGGAATATTTACTGGAATAACCAAATCATCTACATAAATGAGGACATTAATCTGCATAGACCCCTTTTTCAAGGTAAATAAAGAGTACTTCAAGCATGATTGCCGATGTCCATAGTTTTTAAGAGCACTAGCTTATTTAGCAATCCAACACCGGGGTGCTTGTCAAAGCCCATACAATGACTTTCAGAGTTTACAAACCATGGCAGGTTGAGTCACGAAAGAAATGGGATGAACCTTCATATAAACCTCTTCATCAAGATCCCCATGGAGAAACACAGTGTGAATATCCATCTAGTGGCAATAAAGGCATGAATAGTCATCATTTTAGCAACTAGGGTAAACATCTCAACATGATCCAAGATGGAAATTCAACGTTTTCCATAAATAAATAATCACGCTTTCATTCACCTAATGGTTTCATCAGAATTATACTTTATTTTGTATAAGTAAAGACCGACAAGAGCCCATTTTCCCAGAGGCAATGTCTCCATACTCCATATTTATTATTCTCCAAAACATGGATCTCTTATTGCATATAATCTCTCCATACAAGATCTTTCATTACTTGCTTGATAGAGTTTAGTTTATGTCATGCAGTTAAATCTGCAAGGAAATTCCTGCGTCGCAAAGAAAAACACTCACAATTTATATAATGTTCAATATGATATGGGTTACCTGAGGAGTGTTGTTGAGTAGATGCATTGCCATAGCAATGTGGATCTCATCTCTAAATGGTGTTCGTCACATAGTCATGAAGTCGCACTGAATTGCTCTTGATGTGAAAGCCTCGACCCAAGGTGCTTGTACCCCCATTAGGCTGTCCCTCTGGTCTAATATCACTTGGAATGCCGTCGACGTTGTATTTAGGGGATGCTGACATATCAGAGTGTCCAGCTACACCTTTAGCCTCAACCGGTTATGCATCCTTAACACTAATCACCGCAGATAATTCATCCACGATTGGTGCTATATTTGGCATCTCATTCTCAATGACGGGATGTGCATCCATCAAAGGTGGGTGTTGAGTCGAACTTTTAGTTTCCTCTTTTCAAAATTAAAATCAAGCTTAAACAATGCGCGTCTAAGTTTTGAAAAAAGTTCGCCCGCAAGAGAACGGGGTCACTATAGTCCGGAAAGTTAAACCGAGTCGATTCTCTCAAGGAGTGGAAATTCAGAATTGACGGAGTTTATCATAAGAAACACAAGTTCTAATACTAAATACACGAACGAGGGGGAATTGATTTGAGTATTTTTAACAAATTAAATTTGAATACTAACCTTGTAACGAGAGTGTCAATCTCTTTACAAGAACTTAACTATGAAATTATAAACTAATTTATAAACAATCCAAACATTTCATCGAACACATGATAAGTATTAGCAAACTATTAATAACCAAACCAATAACCAAACAAAATAAGATTATTAGCAACTAATTAACCAACGTAAAACAAGTGTAAAACTAATTGAGTGATCTCATTCTCCAAAATAAACACTTATCATTCATACATCTGATCAAACACTTGAAATTCATTAACCAACTATAAATCTAATAAGATCGAATACTAACTAATAACCAGACCATAATGAAAGAGATTAACAAATTAACCAACACAATGCTTATCATATAAACCAAATCATTCATAAAGAATTCAGAAACAATGACCCAATACTCAATTCCAAACAAGAATTACTACTTAAAAGATTCAGTACCATAAGGTAAATACAGAGTTTAGAGATTACTAAATTAGAACGAAAGTACGATCAACTAGAGCGGTGAAAACTATACTATCTCCAGCGATTTCGATGAATAGATACTCTATGCAACAAATTTGGAAGTTTGTCACGAACTCCTGATTCCCACGATGAAGGGTTACTACTAAACCGATCGAACGTCTATATTATTTGCTATAAGGGCTCTATCGAGTTATTCTCTCCAAACCGATTTCAAGAGAGAGATGTGTCAAATCTCTCCCTGTAGGATTGTCCTCTTTTTTATCTCTAACATTTTCTCCCTTTTTAAGCTCCAAAAACCCGTTCGTAACTGAAAGATCTTTCCAAATCCGAGTTTGTAACGCCTGCGTCTGGTCGGATGATCAGAAGGATCCGACCGGATAGAAGTTTCTGTCAGCCAATCCGGTCGAATGTCAGATCCATCCGACCGGGTGTTAGTCCTGTAGGTTTGTCCGGCAGGTCATCCGATTGGTGCCAGTTTAGGGGGTTGATCTGGTCGATTGTCAGATCCATCCGACCAGACAAGTGCCCTTGTGACTACTTTTGTGCATTGACTCCCTCATTCTTGTCTCCTGGGCCCGTCAAATGCTTTAGCTGAATGAGAAAATACAAGAATTATCTTAAAAAGACAAATTATCGATCGATAAGTCGGAAAGTTAAGTAAAAAGCCAAAGAATGCAAAATTATGCAAAATAGACTAATCTTAACCCAAAAAAGTTAACAAAAAGAATCAAACATGACTCATAATATATACAAAAACCATGACAAATACGTACGAATCAGGTGTTATGCATCCCAACCAAACACATCATCTTAGACAACTTCATTAACAATTGGAATGGAGTCATTGGTTGCACTTTGTGCTTGGGCGAAAGAAAGTTCATCCTCGAAGAAACTACATCCCGACTCATAAAATATTCCCCCGTATCAAGTCATATGAATTTATTTCCATAGGGGTAGCCGATACAAATATATTTACATCCTCTGATTGGAAATTTATCCCCTTTATGCCGTTGGTTGTGAGCACAACATAGCGAGCTAAACACACGTAAAGAGTCAAAGAAAGGAGGATGTCTATACAAAATCTCATAGGGAGTTTTATTCAAGAATTCTTGACGGAGTTTAATTAATTAAGTGCCCCGTGGCAAGTACTTAGTCTCCCAAAGAAATAGGCATATTTCCCTGAAATCATAAGGCCTGAGCAATATTTAAAACATGTTAGTGTTTCCATTCAACCCATATATTATGTTGTGTTCCCCTCTACAAAGGTTTAATTACATGGTGAGTACCTTGTCGGGGTGAAATAGAGGATGGTCGATCGGTAAACTGGTTGGTCATATAGACATATCGCTTTCGTAGGTCATCTGGTGTTGATCAAGAGTACCCTTTGTATGATTCTACTTCATACCCTCCAGGTGATAGATCCCCCTAAGTACGTTTTTGGTGAGTTAGAGCAGGTGATGGCTCGGTACTTTTGGGGATTGTGGTAGGCAAGGTGAGGAAGAAGATTCATTTGATTTTTTTAGTAGAGAGCGTGTTGGCTTTACTTGGAGGGGGTTTAGGTATTAGGCGTCTCTCGAACTTATCAGGGCTTTCAGCTTCAAGTTACGGTGGTGGTTTTGGGAGGGTCAGTCTTTGTGGACCAAGTTTACACAAGTAATGTTTTGGGGCTTTTGAGTCATTCTCCCTGCTATCGCTAGTCATTCTTGGAGGCGCATGATCAATTTGGTGCGTCCCCGTGCCCGATCATAGTTTTTGGACCCTTGGCTGGGGCGGTGGAAAGGTTATCTTCTAAGGAAGTTAGAGGAATGGATTGTGGATCATTTTAGTTTTTGGGAGATAGTGGATCAGATTGCGGCAGTGCTTATATGTGAGGTGGGTACGGATAACATGTGTTGGAAACTTACTTCTACGGCTACGTATTCATTGACTTCAGCTTTGGGACTCACTTAGATTGCGACACCAGTACAATCTTGTCCTTGGAGCCATTTAGACATACCTTCTCACCCCTACCATATATATTTTCATTTGGCACCTATTTTTGCAACGTTTACCACTTGATTCTATTTTGCAGCATTAGGGAGTGCCTATTGCATCCTGATGCTCTTATTGTGCTGCTACAGGGTCTTATCATACGGAGACAATTTTGCATTTATTTTGTGGAGAGTGACATAGTTAGTATTGTGTAGGAGAATTATTCTACGTGCAAACACATTTCCCCACCCAATATTGAAGATATATTTGTGCTCCTAGTTTCTTCTCACATCGCACACACTTTAGGCATGCAGCTTTCATTATTCTAGTCTTGATCATTTGGTTCACTTATATGGAGAGGAATAGTGTAAAGAATAGGGAATAATGTTTATGTCTGCTCATGTCATTTTTTAGGTGGAGAGTCATGTTCTACATTTTGTAGCGGTCGGACTACTTTCTTAGGATCTACGGACCAGGTGCACACCCCAGACCGCTTCTTACAAAAGACGACCCGAGTCCGGACATATTTTCCCATTCCAGTGGTTTCGTTTCGACCTGAGCACCCTTGGGTCAAGCTGAACACTAACGGTTCATTTGACAGAGACACTCAGATTGCATAGGGACCACGCCGAGGAGTTACTTGTAGCTTTCCACTTTTCCATTCGGGTTTCCTCCCGATTTGCCATTGAGATCCATGCTCTCTAGATCGGTCTTCCGATGGCCTCACAGATTTCTGGCCACATTTGGGTTGAGTTGGATGCTTGTTGTAATTTTTACGTTGCTGCAACGGGCCACTAGGGATCATGGCACGCCCAACATCCCCTCATCCGTAGAGGTCAGATTCTTCTTGACAATGACATCGACTATAGAGTTACAGATATTCTTCTTGACAATAACAATTGATTATTTGGCAGAGTGCCGCCGCTCACGGTCTTCAGCTACTCTACCATTCTTACTTTTAATATTCAGAGTCTAGTAGATTTTGTGTTGAAGTGGTTCGTGGTTGATATCTTTTGATTGAGCTAGGTTCAAACTGCTCGCAGTTACTTTTCTCGCTCAGTCAACTCGTTTGGACCTCACTTATCGCACCTTCTTATGGTTTAGATACACTTGGTTCACTCGTTGGTGGTGCAAGTTGTTACTGGGCCTTTTTTCTTTCTTTTTTTTACTACTATTTTGAGGTTTTGGCCCGTTTTGTCACTACCTTGGACCGAGATATTATTTTGGTTTTGGGCTCATTTTGGGCTTGTTTATGTGATAGGTTGGTGTGTTCCGATTTTCATTGTTACGTGTAACATTTCGGACATTAATTAATAATCTTTTGCATGAAGTAAAAACTTTCTACTATCATCAAGTGAAAAGTTCTTTGTTATCGTATTAAGTAAAAAATATATAATAATATTTTGTTTCATAAGATTTTTTTAAAAAAAGTTAAAATTGAAATTCTGTTTAATAATAAGAAATACATAATAACAATTACACATCAAATAAGAAAACAATCATGTACGAATTTTGCCATCAAATAAAGAATTTATTCGCACATTAAGTTAAAAAAAATTGAACATATAGTAAAAGATTTTCAAATACATAGTAAGAAATATTTGATATATATTAAACATTTTGAAAATATATTAAGAAATATTTTGGGCCAAACAAAGAAATCACCGGAAAAAAATTATGTTGGCCGTCTATTATTATTATTATTATTATTAATTTATTTTAAATAATTTTTAATTATAATAGTGTTTTGGTATTTTGATGTTATAATTTTGCAGTAATTCACAAAAATAAGGACTATTTAATTTAAAATTGAATTTATAATTAATTGACAAATCATTCTCTATTTGAATTATTATTTGACAATTTTCCTAAAAAAACATTCAGCACTACCTCGCCTTCGCACACGCCTATCTGTCTCTTCTCACTTGTTGCCGTCTAACCGCCATCCTGCCGCTGCTAGCTGCTGCTATTTAGGTATTTTGGTAATTAGTTTTGATGCTTTGGTAATTTATTTACCAGTTTAATAATTTGCAAGAGCTACGAAGTTTAATGAATGTTTATGAAATTGAGATTTTTTTTTTTTTAATTGTTATGTGAGAGGAGACAAAGGTAGGAGAAGGAGGAATTATGTGAGGCAGAAGTTTGAAATTACAAATATTAGAATTCATTCAACTTACTTACGTAGTCAAGGTGTTTGATGAAAGTACAAACGAAGAATTTAGAGAAATCTGATCTGTCTTCAAGTGTGAGTTGATCACTAACTTTGTTAATTGTCAAATGCACATGGAATAATGGAAGTGTCAGTCTAATTTGCAAATGCACTCGTATATTTTGTAGTCACACTTGTGAGTCTATGATAGTGAGTGAGTTCCATTTCTTTAGCTTTTCAGAACTAAATACTTATACATGTGTTGTTTATACATTTCACAAAAATAAGGACTATTTAACTTAAAATTGAATTTATGGTGAAAAAAATCAAAATAGAGTAATTATGCCTTAATTCTGAGCATCGCTCTAGGGGCTGGTTTCCTTTTGTTTTGCCCGTTTCTGCTTCAGCAAACCTCCGTCCTTCCCGTTGACAAATGGGTAAAAATTTATATATAATAAGGTTTTAAATTTGAGAAAAAAAATAATAAGATTTCTTAGCATTGCATTTGTGGATATATAAACTTGTATGATGTCTTTCCCTATCTTTGTTTTTGGAATGGAAATAAATAAGGGCGTAATATAGTGTTTCCTCCAATTGGGCATAAGATTAACTTCTCTTCAATTTTTTTATCCAATACCTTAATTTGTATTCTTCATAATTGGATCTGGATATGTATTAGGTTAATTTATGATTAACTTGGCAGAAATCGGATGAAAAACTATCTTGTTTTCATTGTTTTGGCTAACTTGTTCATCAGATGAAGACTTTTCATCCATCTCTTTAAAGGGATTTCTTTCACAGGTTGTTATGACATTAGTATTTGAGTGGGTATATTGAGTGAAATAAAAGATGCCTTGTTAGACTTTCAGCAAATGAATAATTTTATTCAAGATATTTAATAAAGTAAAATCATTGTATTTAAAAACACTAACAGGAGTTGTCTTATAAAATAGAGGCCTGAACTAAAATTATGGATATGTTCTATATTGAAGAACTAAGTGGGGATTTGCATAATATGTCGTTAATGAATTCTTGTAATGAAATCGAAACAGAAAGGAATTGTTATAATCTCATGTTTAGCAATCGTTAATTAGTAGGTATTGCTTTGAGTCTGCCTTAATTGTTGACTAGTTCATGATTCCGAACATAATTTTGCAGTGTTTCAATTATGTGCTGTGGTCTTTTTCTTTTCAATATAATTATCTAATGTAATTTGATGCAGATTACCTGGTTGAAAATCCACTTAATCTTTTAACAATGTTACCGATTGATCCGGCCAAAAAATTATCTTTTAATCACCTCATAACAGCCGGAGATTTAGTGATAGTATATGAGAGATATGATTAGTATGAAGTCGGTCAAAGTGTCTGAGAATGGAGTTTTACAAAACCGGTTTGGTGTATTTAAGCATTGTGATTGGATTGGAAAACAATTCGGCTCGAAGGTGTTCAGCAGTAAGGGTGGATTTATTTACTTATTGGCTCCGACTCCTGAGTTGTGGACACTGGTTTTAAGCCACAGGACTCAGATTTTATATATTGCGGATATTAGCTTTGTTGTTATGTACTTGGAGGTAATCCCCGGTTGTGTGGTGCTCGAGTCTGGGACTGGAAGTGGATCGTTGACCACCTCGCTTGCACGTGCTGTTGCGCCATATGGGCATGTTTACATGTTTGATTTCCATGAACAGAGAGCTGTGTCAACTAGGTGAGGAGTTTTTACAACACGACGGATTATTTGATTTTTTTTTTATTTATTTATTTTTTTTGTACATGATTCTAAATAATTAGGGTTAATTACAAAAAGTACCCTTGAGGTTTGACCTAATTGCAATTCATAAAAATCAAACTTCAAATTTACGACAAAAAAAATACCCCTGAATTTTGATTCAGTATTAAAATAGGCTAACTGTGATATTTTTATAAATGTGAAGAGGGTTTTCAAAAAAAAAAAATTGCGTATGAAAGGTTAAATGTAAGACAAGATAAAATCTCAACTGTAGTTTTTGTATTTGAAAGTTAGATTTATTTTTATTTTTTTTGTAATTTGGTTAAAATTCAAGGATATTTTTTGTATTAACCCAAATAATTATGCTATATTTATCATTTTCAATTTTCTGTCCATATATTTTAATTTGCATCCCAATAATCTGAAGGTCATGTTTATTTTGATATATGTAGAAAATATATAGAGCAGGGAAATCTGAGAAAATTTGATTTTTTTTTTTTTTTTTTTTTTAAGAAATAGTTTTTATTTAGGGGCTGTTGACCCAAATAACCTTGTGAAAATGCATGGTCCAATAAGAATCGAACAGTGGAGTGGATTTGGCATGTTATTTTACAATATGTTTTATTGTTTTCTTCAGGGAGGATTTTGTGAAAACGGGATTGAGTAGTTTGGTGACAGTTGGTGTTAGAGACGTACAGGGTGAGGGTTTCCCGAATGTATTCGACTCTATTTTCCTTGACTTGCCTCAACCTTGGTTAGCTATTCCTTCTGCGCCAAAAATGCTACGGCAAGATGGAGTTTTTTGCTCGTTCTCTCCGTACAAAAATCTTGTGACACATTAAAATCATGTTTTACTGGTAGACTTTCTTTCCTTCCTAGATTTTAACATGCCGTTACTATTTAGTGTTCATTGCAAAACCCATCCTGACGTTTGGCCTAATTATAGTAAAACCCAGGGTTAATTACAAAAAGTACCCTTGAGGTTTGACCTATTTACAAAAAGAAAAAAAACAGCTATCTTTCAAAATTACAAAAGGTACCCACGAGGTTTTAGTTTGTCTTACATTTACCCCTTCATGTGCAAAAAAACGTATCAAAACTCCCTTTCACATTAATAAAACCTCAGGGCTATTTTTTGTGATTTTGAAAGTTAGTTGGATTTTTAGCCATTAGGTCAAACCTCAAAGTACTTATAAAAACAGATAATTGGTGCATTTGGTATTCACAGGCTAAGCATCCCTACTAATTATAAAAGCATATGGTATTTTGGTGTTTGTGATTTGCAGATATAAGAATCTTTGAGGTGCTTCTCCACGCAAACGAAGTTCGAGAAGGCAGCTGGCAAGATAGTGATGGGGGTTTGGCGACTCTTAAGAGTTGTAAGAAGAGGCAGCGCTCGACAAACGGACAGGATCAAAATTCGATACCTCATGGCCAGACGTAATGGGGAGGGCATACGGGTTATTTGACGTTTGCCAAACTCATGTAAACATTTTCTATTGGTTTTTTGTTTTTTTTAGTAACTGAGGTTTTAGCTTGCTTAATATGTCGGCAACAAAGTACACTTCCGTTTTTTTTGTTTTTTTTGGGTCAATTCACTTGACAAATCTTTTCATTTCGAAAATTCTACCTATTTCTTCTGATTGTGTTGGCTAAAGCAGAGCTGGGTTGATGAAAAGATTATACATATTGTATGTCTTGGCTATTTTGCATTTGTCGATAAATGATCGTGATGATTTTAATATTTGCTTGATCTTCGCGTAGGTTTGCGTTGGGACTCCTTTTTAATCATGACTTGATAATAAGAACACCTTAATAAGCCACTTGGATCAGTCAACATTTTTTTTTTCTATTAATCTTCCCCTACCTTGTATTTATTTTAGACTGCCTCCTGAAACTCAAATCAGGCCACAAAACCCGCGGGCGGTGATCATGTGAGCCAAAAAAATTTATTGAAAAATATATGTTTTTAAGTGCAAAGACGGTTTTGCCCTCACAACACTCGCTTGATCCCTGACCGGCGGGATTTGTGGTCTGATTTGAGTTTTAGGAGGCAATCTCAAATAAACGCAAGTGTTTGGGAGGTAAAGTCCAAATTTCGGAAAAGTAGGGGAAGCGAAAAAAGAAAAAAAAAAAATCCCTTTTAATTATCACGTGTTACTTTCATTATCCTCGGCTCAAACACAGAACATAAACGACTGCATAGGGTGATACAAAGATGATATCCTGAACCTCTATTTACAAAAATCAAATTCCTTTCTCTCCTTTTTCCTGGAAATCTTTCAACCGTCACGAAAAAACAGCTTAAACAAATACCTGTTTCTGGAAATTCCGCCTTTGTCTCATATACAATAAGGTAGAAATCCTCTATGAACACCTAATTCATACATTTGTTCC
>BMAC01000292.1:883759-907533 GCA_014905375.1 Phtheirospermum japonicum | reverse complement strand
ATCGGGACCAACATGCTTCTTCCCAGCTGCCAGCGTCGATCAACGCTCACATCGACGCCCGTGGTTGAGTACCTCTTTGCACGGGCCCGTCGGACAATCCATCGATCGACGTTCCGTCTGCTGCTCCATTTCCAGTTCAGTCGCCCGTTCTAGCTCAGCCGCCGCCTGTTCCTAATCGCATGCAAACTCGGGCAAAATTGGGAATTTTTAAAACTAAGACATATACACCAACTATGCTCAAACGAGCTTGTTTAATGCGCTCTTAATAGTACACGAACCTCGTGGCCTCAAGTCGACTTTGAAACTCCCTCAATGGGTCGCTGCTATGAAGGAAGAGCTCTCTGCCGTTCACCCAAAATCAAACTTGGGATTTGGTTCCACGGCCCCCGAATACAAATGTTGTTGGATCAAAATGGGTGTTTCGTACAAAATTCTTAGCTGACGGAACCATCAACTGACATAAAGTGCGACTTGTTGCTCAAAGTTTCTCTCAAATTTCGGGTTTTGATTTTTCCCACATGTTCAGCCCCGTAGTTTGGGCCTCCACCGTTCGTATAATCCTCTCTATTGCTGTTCTCAACAACTAGCCTCTTCATCAGTTAGACGTCAAAAACGCCTTTCTCAACGGTGTTCTATCAAAACCAGTTTTTATGGAACAGCCACTGGGTTTCATTGATGCTCGATTACCAAATCATGTGTGTCGTTTGAAGAAAGCTTTATACGGTATCAAACAAGCTCCTCGTGCCTGGTTCCAACGACTCAGCAATTTTCTCCTAAGCATTGGTTTCACTTGCAGTCGCTCTGATTCGTCATTATTCATATATATTCATGGCTATTCTATGTTATATCTCATTGTCTATGTAGATGATTTATACTTACAGGTAATTCTCCAGATGGTCTACGAGCTTTCATATCTCGCCTTCATCAAGAGTTTGCTATTAAAGATATGGGGCGTCCAAACTACTTCTTGGGCCTCGAAGTCCATACACATCAAGTGGAATTTTTCTTAATCCAGCAAAATACGCTCATGACATTCTTCAGCGTGCGGGTCTTGAAAATTCCAAGCCTGTTTCAACACCTTTGGTGGCTTGGTTGTCAACTCTCAACGAATGGCGAGATTTTCCATGATCCCTCTCTCTATCGTTCTTTGGTTGGAACTCTGCAATATCTCATAATTACGCGGCCCGATTTATCTTTTGTTGTCAATCTTGTAAGTCAAACATCTTCACAAACCTACCATTGACCACTTTCAAGCAGTCAAATGAATCCTTTGTTATGTGAAAGGCCCCGCTTTTGGTCTCTCCTTTACTCGTCATTATGACTCATCATTTGTTGCCTATTCCGATGCTGATTGGGCTCGGTGTGTGGAGACTCGCCGTTCCACATATGGTTACTCCCTATACCTTGGGGGCAACCTTATATCCTGGAGTGCAAAGAAACAACCAACAGTCTCTCGTTCTAGTTGTGAACCGTGCTCTAGCAAATACGGCCTCCGAAATAGTGTGCATTCTTCATCTGCTAAAGGAACTTAAGGTTCATCTTCCATCATGCCCGACTCTCTATTCCGACAACACCAGATCGGGACCAACATGCTTCTTCCCAGCTGCCAGCGTCGATCAACGCTCACATCGACGCCCGTGGTTGAGTACCTCTTTGCACGGGCCCGTCGGACAATCCATCGATCGACGTTCCGTCTGCTGCTCCATTTCCAGTTCAGTCGCCCGTTCTAGCTCAGCCGCCGCCTGTTCCTAATCGCATGCAAACTCGGGCAAAATTGGGAATTTTTAAAACTAAGACATATACACCAACTATGCTCAAACGAGCTTGTTTAATGCGCTCTTAATAGTACACGAACCTCGTGGCCTCAAGTCGACTTTGAAACTCCCTCAATGGGTCGCTGCTATGAAGGAAGAGCTCTCTGCCGTTCACCCAAAATCAAACTTGGGATTTGGTTTCCACGGCCCCCGAATACAAATGTTGTTGGATCAAAATGGGTGTTTCGTACAAAATTCTTAGCTGACGGAACCATCAACTGACATAAAGTGCGACTTGTTGCTCAAAGTTTCTCTCAAATTTCGGGTTTTGATTTTTCCCACACGTTCAGCCCCGTAGTTTGGGCCTCCACCGTTCGTATAATCCTTCTATTGCTGTTCTCAACAACTAGCCTCTTCATCAGTTAGACGTCAAAAACGCCTTTCTCAACGGTGTTCTATCAAAAACCAGTTTTTATGGAACAGCCACTGGGTTTTATTGATGCTCGATTACCAAATCATGTGTGTCGTTTGAAGAAAGCTTTATACGGTATCAAACAAGCCTCCTCGTGCCTGGTTCCAACGACTCAGCAATTTTCTCCTAAGCATTGGTTTCACTTGCAGTCGCTCTGATTCGTCATTATTCATATATATTCATGGCTATTCTATGTTATATCTCATTGTCTATGTAGATGATTTTATACTTACAGGTAATTCTCCAGATGGTCTACGGCTTTCATATCTCGCCTTCATCAAGAGTTTGCTATTAAAGATATGGGGCGTCTAAACTACTTCTTGGGCCTCGAAGTCCATACACATCAAGTGGGAATTTTTCTTAATCCAGCAAAATACGCTCATGACATTCTTCAGCGTGCGGGTCTTGAAAATTCCAAGCCTGTTTCAACACCTTTGGTGGCTTGGTTGTCAACTCTCTAAGAATGGCGAGATTTTCCATGATCCCTCTCTCTATCGTTCTTTGGTTGGAACTCTGCAATATCTCATAATTACGCGGCCCGATTTATCTTTTGTTGTCAATCTTGTAAGTCAACATCTTCACAAACCTACCATTGACCACTTTCAAGCAGTCCAAATGAATCCTTTGTTATGTGAAAGGCCCCGCTTTTGGTCTCTCCTTTACTCGTCATTATGACTCATCATTTGTTGCCTATTCCGATGCTGATTGGGCTCGGTGTGTGGAGACTCGCCGTTCCACATATGGTTACTCCCTATACCTTGGGGGCAACCTTATATCCTGGAGTGCAAAGAAACAACCAACAGTCTCTCGTTCTAGTTGTGAACCGTGCTCTAGCAAATACGGCCTCCGAAATAGTGTGCATTCTTCATCTGCTAAAGGAACTTAAGGTTCATCTTCCATCATGCCCGACTCTCTATTCCGACAACACCAGTGCAGTCTTCTTAAGTCAAAATCCAAGCTCTCATTGTCGCACCAAACACATTGACATTGACTTGCATTTTGTTCGTGAACTCGTTTCTGCTGGTTGTCTGGAGACTCGGTTCATCTCTTCCAACTTACAAATCGCCGATATTTTTACAAAAGCTTTGCCTCGTCTACTGTTCGAATTTTTTCGTCGCAAGCTTCGAGTTGGGCCCCATCCCACGTCTCGTTTGGGGGGGGGGGGATAATAGAATCAACAACAATAATATCAAAGAACTGTTACCAAAATCAAAGGAATTAAATTTAATTTAAATATTTCAATAGTAATAATAATTAATAAATAAATTTGACATGCACAAGACACAAATTAAAAATATATTATTTAAATTTATTGATCTATCACACTATTTATCAGCAATTTATATCTGTCACAGTATGAACTTGAGAAAAAAAATTATCAACGAACAGGAACATGAAGATAATACAAAAATGATTATCAAATTTATATTTTTGAGAATTCTAAGTTCTCAGTTAAGATTTATTATTTCATATCAAATATTCATTACTCGCATTTATGCAATATTTATTTTTGATTGTAGATACATAATAATGTTATCATGTGCACAGAGTCTAAACAGAGTCCCATACCGCCCTCCCATTTCCCTCCTATTAATTACTTCCACCCTCTTCCCCACGTGCCCCCCAATTTCACACTACTTCATTATTTAAATTGTTTAATAAATTAACACACTCACGCTGCGTGATTGTGCGTGCAGATTGCGTTAGCGTTACCATATCTAATAGTAATAAATAATCATCCATTGAATCTCCCCACAGTGTGTGTGTGATAGTGGGGCGGTTATATTGACTTGGCTAGATTTTCCTTACTAAATCATGATAAACAAACATAAAAAGACCGTCGTATCAAACTCTTTTTATTAATAATTTTGGAGAAGTTTAGTAGATTGTGTGTTTATTGGTAAGCTAATTTATAAAGATAATTTATAGAACTAACAATAAGACCTGCTTGAATATATAATCACATCTTAATTAGTGTGTGAACCATTTTTAAGTCCCATGCTCCAAAGTCACTTTACTTTGTGCTTTGTTAGGTCAAACAATACAAAAAATAATTCAAAATACAGTACTTCAAATAAATGTATTATACTCCCTCTGGCATCTTAAACTACTGTGTGTACATACATATTACCGAAAGAAAAAAATCAATTTACCTAATAGATATTGTTAGTAAATACTAAGAATAACGGTAACATGCATGTAAAATAATTATTTGTGTAGATTTGAAAGTCCTAAAGTTGTTATATAAGTATTAGTAAATGATGTTAAGTTTAGTGTTACAACACTAGAACTAACATCAAACAGTTTCAGAGTTGTAAATATATAATAAGAACAGTTTTAAATCAGATGTTGAGACTGGTGTTAAAACACCAAAACTAACATCAAAAAGAGTTGTTAAAATATGCAGCGGAATAAATATTAAAAGGAGAACACAACAATTTAAATTTCGTTCGTAAGTAAAAGTACTTACGAACTTGGGTATACAAACCCGAAAACTATATTACTTTTCATGTTCAAGATCAAATACAAAAGATGTAAAGTAATAAATGAAAACTAAAGTATCAAAATAATATGATACTAAAATACTTGTCGCCACAAATGACGATCTTCTCCGTTGGTCACGCAACTTCAAATATCTGTGAATCTCGAATGGCTTCAAGTATTCTATGAGCTTGTGTTCTTGCTTTGCTTTGCATCGTTACTTGCTGCGTCTTTTATGAAAAGCCGTATCAAAAGTTGTCCTTCTCTTGGCTCTTCTTGTCTTAAATAGACAAGACTCCTATACTTGGTAAACAAGTCTTAAACATAAACTAGAAAACCAAATAAAGTCCTAGACTCCATCTAGAAAATAAATTTAGAGCCCTAATTTATTTTGAGCCCAAGAAAGACAAACACTAAAAATGAAAAGTTGTCAAGAATAAGATTTTCAACAATCTCCCCCTTTTGCCTTTCTGGATAATATACCACGACGCATCAAACTGTTTAAACCAAACTCTAAGACTCCTCCTAAATTAGAAACTCCCCCTAAACACATGACCATTGTTTAAAAATACAAACCAAAATAATAAAAATATTATTCATCAGATACAAATTAAAAACCAAATAAGCATAAGGAATTAATGACTATGCATCCTCTTCGATCGGCGAGAAGTCATCCCATCATCCTTATCTTTCCTCTTCCGCAACATCTTCTTCAACTTCTTCATCATCCTCTTCCTTGACTTGATCTTTCTTGTCCTCTTCTTGGCCTTGGCTAAGCTTGCCAACACCTCCGCAACAGCATCATCATCATCATTGCCTTCAACAGCATCATCACCAGCGTCGTCATCGTTATCATCTCCCCCTTTTTGTCCGAAAATCAAAAGGGCCTCCACGAACGAGCCTCTAAATACCTGCAACTGGGCAATCTGGGCCCGAATAACCGGAGCAGAAAGATGAACAATGGGAACCGTTGTGAGAAACACCGGAAACGTCACCAGAATCTCCACCAGCCCGAGGAGGCGCCTACCATGGGAGATCAATGACACAGGTTCCAGCCATGTGCTGACCATGCAAAGAGAACCAATCAGGCTCTCCAGTGAACACATCTTCGTTGGTAGGCTGAAATCCTTGATTTTCCAACAAGCTGTAAATAAGAGACGGAAAGCGGAAGGAGGACGTCGCTTTTATCGTAGAAAATCTCGTGAAAGCATCAATCACATGTTGGCCAAAATTGTATTTCATTCCACGACCAAGTTTGAACAGAAACAACGCCTGAGGTCGAGTGACAACTGTGACATTCCTTTGTAGGAACCCAATTGTAAACAGCCACCTTATGCAACACCGAATATAGAGACAATAGGCGAGTGACCGGCAGTTGCTCACGCCATTCCCTCATCAAACCACCAGACAAGAATTCAACCACTTCATTCATATCATCCACCGTGGAATCACCATGGTAGTCCTCAGTGCCAAACAGTTTGTTGATCAAGGCAGGAGTAAAAGAAAACACCCTCCCACGCACAAAAACTTTCCCAAAGTTCACAGACTTGGGATCAACAACAGATGGAAACATGTTTGCATAAAATTCTAGCACAACGCTTCGAATGAATGGCATACCAGTAGATACAGTGGAGTACATACCTAGGTTCCTAAAGTAGGTAATCAAATTCTGCATCTCAAAAACATCAACAGGAACTCTTCGCTCAGTGATCATTCCACGGGTTTGATAGCCATCAAACATCTCTTCAGCCTCCGTAGTCAGGAACCTTGATGACACAGGCACCATGTCCTCAATTTCAACACCATGAACAACAACATCATCAAAATCATCAGACACTTGGTCAAATGCGGTCGGTGCATGTTCAAGGGTAACAACATTAGTAAACTCGGAGCTAGAAGATGAGGCAGGATCGGTTGCAGGGGATATTGGTTTCGGTGACACTTCACCAGAACCAACATTAGCAGACGGAGCAGCTGCAGAAGATGTTTTGTTTGGTGACACAACATTCGAACTACCATAAACCTTCTTGGCAGATTTGAACTTCTTCTTGTCTCTCTTCAAAGCAGACAAATAATCACGGAGGGGAATGCATCGTCAGAATCAGGGGAGTAATCATACCCACACTCAGACTCAGGCTCGGGTTGAGCCATGTTAAACGAGGTCAAGGGGGATCAGCAACCAAAGGGGCGGAAGAACTCGCTACTTCGCCTGTGAAGAAGTTAATAATTTCATACGGGGGCTCAGAATAGCTTGTCTCGATTGACGTCGATGAGACTTTGATAGATGCCAGTGGATTATTCTTGTCAGCCAAGCGAATAGTCTCTTTTTGACGAGGAGTTGCTGACTTCATCATTCGCGAGGAAGAGATGGTTGGCAGCGCGGCAACTGGTGTAGATGGCACAAATCCTCATCATCGGAGTCCGTCATAGCTGTGATGTCCTCGGCCATGTTCATGTGCTCAATTGGCACATGACATCGCGCAACTGCTTTACTTTTTGGAACAGTCATCGGAACCACACCTGGGGGAATATTGCGCAGCCTTCGTGACCTTCTCAAGTTCGGATTCCCAACTTGGCCAAAAATCTCCGCAATGAGCGGCAGATTTGGCAGATTGTCCACGTCGATTTCATTGCCCATTTGTCCGGGGGCAAGCTGAGCAGTCAGAATTGTGTCGGCGGCAGTGGCGATATGAATCAGCTCTTTAGAATTGACCGATGGTGGATTTGTGTCAGTAAGGGCATTCGGTGATGGGTTCGGTGACACATCACCACCCATCTCCACACGGATGTCCACCGCTGTGTACGTCGGCAAGTTAATCGGAACCTGTTCGTCAGTGGAGTGGTGTACGTCGGCAAGTAGTTCTGGATATTTGCTTGAAGACGGTGAGTTCGACATTCTGCAAATAGGTTATGAGGAAAAAAAAAAAACAACAACCACAATCGAGGGAGAGAAGATTTTGCTGTTTGAGAATTTTCGAACCGTTGGCAGTAAAATCAAGAATGAGGAGAAGGTGAGAAATTCCTAGCTTATATAATCAAGAAAAGTGACTGTTGTGGGGTCGGAGGAGGATAAAACAAAATAACCCCTTTAGTAACAAACTTTCCTATTTTTAACCCCAAAAGATTTTCTTTCCTAAACAACATAAACCCACTCTTCCTTAAAAAAGGCACACGATCTCAACCCAATAAACCACTATCTCATATATTTTTTTAAAAAGGTTACAACTCTCCAACAATAAAAACTGAGATAGAGCTAGATGAGTAAAGCCATCACCACAGTTGAATATTTTCCTAGCAAAGCAATTTTTCACTCTCCATATTACCCCTTTATTACCTTACCAACCCTCCGATTATAACGCCACCGAAACACTTGGTTAGCAAGATTCACAACACGATTAAGAGAATTCAAGATAGACATAAGCACAAGCAACAGAACACAAAGCATAATGACATCTTCACAAAGTATGAATGTCCAACTTGATGCCTAAAAATTATGACCTAAAAAGATAAAAAAGTATATATACAGCAATTGATTTAGGTGACATGATCAGTGTTGCTTTTTATGTGATGACATTATAACTAACATTGTTTCGGTGAAGTCAATGAAAACAGACCTCTTAACCAAAGTTAATGACTACGTCGAGATCACTCAAGAGGGTGAAAATTAAAGATTGGATCTTTGTTAATCCAGATTATTTTCATCTTGTTATAGACTTGAAGAGAAATTCTCTTTGCAATTGCTTTTAACACCCCTTGTTTTTGGACCTGGGAGAAAACCTGTTTCTGCGGGAAAGTTCCACAATCACCTACTTGAAGAGGTTAGTCTTTGTGTCACCACTTTTTAACACAACACGTGATTTTTCTGCACTTCAATCAGACCCAATGCATTTAGGATATGTATGAGAAATTAAGTAAAAAATGCATGCAAGTTTTACAGATGTCACGACTGATGACAGTTTAGGTGTTATGACATCAAAACTAACATTGACTTCAACAATGCACATTTCGAGATCTCTTCTCAAACGAGAGAAGGTCTCTGTATCTAATGCCTTTGTGAAGATGTCAGCAAGCTGATTGTCTGTCCCTATATGCTCAAGACTAAATATCTTCCTCTCAACCAAGTCACGAATAAAGTGGTACCTTATGTCAATGTGTTTGATTTGTTAGTGCTGGACCGGATTTTTTGAGATATCAATAGCACTGGAATTATCACAAAGCACAGGCAAAATTCTACTTTGTGGACCGTAGTCCTCTATCATTTGGTTCATCCACAACAACTTTGTACAGGCACTTCCAGCTGCAATATACTCGGCTTCAGCTGTATAAAGAGAGATGCAATTTTGCTTTTCACTATACCATGAGATAAGATTATTACCCAAGAAAAAGCAACCCCCAGTAGTACTCTTCCTATTTACAACATCCCCAGCCCAATCTGAGTCCGTATACAAGTTCAGTACTTGTTTCTTTAGTATACCAAACACCAAATCAGTCGTACCAGCTACATATCTAATAATTCGTTTAACAGCCTTTAAGTGTGACTCTTTAGGACTGGACTGGTACCTAGCACAAAGACACACACACTATACATAATATCAGGCCTACTAGCTATTAAATACAAAAGACTTCCAATCATGCTCCTACACATGGTGTTATCAACACCATTACCAACATCATCTCTAGACAGTTTCATGGATTTGCCTAACGGAATTACCTTATGCGTATCATTCTTTAACTCAAATTTCTTAACAAGGTTCTTAACATATTTGGACTGAGAGAGAAAAATACCGTCATCCAACTATTTAATTTGCAAACCAAGAAAGTAAGAGAGATTACCTTCCATGCTCATCCCAAATGTGTCACACATTCGAGTTATAAACACTTTCAACATCTGCTCATTAGTGGAACCAGAGATTATATCATCCACATAAATTTGGACAATCGAAATGTGCTTGTTCGATTTAAGAAGAAATAAGGTTTTATCAACTTCCCCTCTTCTAAAATTTGAAAACAACAAGTGTTGAGTCAGCCTTTCATACCAAGCTCTGGGAGCTTGTTTTAAACCATATGAAGCCCTTTTCAATTTAAAATAAAATCTGGTTTGTGAGGATCAACAAACCCTTTAGGTTGCTCAACAAAAACTTCTTCACTTAAAACTCCATTTAGAAAAGCAATTTTTATGTCCATTTTATGTAGAGATATTTTCATATGACAAGCAACAACAAGTAAGAGTCTTACTGATTCAATGCGAGCTAGTGGTGCAAATGTCTCATCGAAATCGATACCCTCAATTTGAGTGTACCCTTGGTTCAACCAGGCGCGCCTTGTTTCTCACAATATTTCCAGCCTCATCCGTTTTATTCTTGAAAATCCACTTGTACCTGTGACGTGTGAATTTCCAGAACGAGGAACCAAGTCCCACACATCGTTCTTGGAAAACTGATCCAACTCCTCTGGCATGGCCTTTATCCAAAATTCATCCTTCAAAGCATCTTCTACACGCTTTGGCTCCGTCTTGGAAAGAAACAAGGACTCTCGGATTTTAGAGCAGTTAGTAGAGAAACAAACATACCTGGCCATCTCTTTGAGATTTATTTGACGCTTCCTTGTACTTCTTTCATCGAGATCTCCAATCATCTGGTCCGTGGGATGGTTCCTTTGAATTCTAGAGGGAATGTCCCTCTAATGTAAATCAATCTGTTCACCTTGATCTTCATCATCAGATTTTGAATCAGATTCTGGAACCGTCTGTGTTGGTGTTATGTTTGGTGTTACGTCACCGGAACTATCATCACCAACATCATCACTTTCAACACCTGCAGGTTCATCTACAACAACTGTGACATTATCTTGAGGATTCTGATCATAAACCAGATCATTGTCCTTGACAGGTTTAACTCCACTAATTAAATCATCAAACTTGACGTTAACCGACTCAATCATGCTACGTGTCCTAAGATTAAAAAATCTGTATGCATGACTATTTTGAAAATACCCCATGAAAATACACTTATCACTTTTTGAGTCAAGTTTTGCAAGATGATTCTTATCATTTAGCACATAGCATATACACCCAAAAATATGAAAGTAGCTCAAATTTGGCTTTTTTCTCAACAATAATTCATAGAGAGTAACACACGACCCTGGTCTAAAATACACCCTATTAACTATATGGCATGCAGTACTCATAACTTCAGCCCAAAATCTTTTAGCAATGCCATTTGAAATGAGCATAGTCCTAGTCATCTCTGGAAAAGAGACCTATTTTTGCGTTCAACTATCTCATTTTGTTGGGGGTGATGGGTGAGGAAAATTCATGAGTTATACCCATTTTAGAACAATAGTTTGAAAAAGAAGCGTTCTCAAATTCTTTCCCATGATCAGACCTTACTCTACCTATACTCACACCAAAACGAACACTCAAATTTTTTTCAAATTTTTTAAAAGTTTCGAAAGCCTCAGATTTTTCTTTTAAAAATTATACCCAAGTAAAACGAGAAAAATCATCTATAATCACAAGAACATACCTCTTACCTCCAAGGCTTTCTACTTCCAGTGGTCCCATTAGATCCATATGAAGAAGTTCAAAACAATTTGATGTAGTGAGACTTTGTACATTTGGATGAGACACCCTAACCTGCTTCCCTTTCTGACATGCCTCACATACTTGGATTATTTTAGTGTTATACTTGGCCAATCTTTCCAACATCTTGTAATTGACATGCCCGAGCTTTTGATGCCATACTTCGACATCACTCAATTGGGACAGTTTGCAGAACACATCACCATTAATTTGGTAGCAGTTGTCGGAAGTCCTCTGGCCATTGAGGATGCAAGCATTTCTCTCGTCATACACTTCACAGTTTTCATGAGTGAACTTAACACTAAAAACACCATCGCACAGTTGGTTAATACTTATCAAGTTCACCGTTAATTCTTCAACAAGTAACACGTTCTCAAGCTTTGAAATACCAGGAACATGAAGAGTTCCTTGCCCAATGATCTTCCCATGTTCACCTCCACCATACTTTACTTTTCCTCCTTGAAATTTAACAATATTCGAAAGAAGGTCTTCCGAGCCGGTCATGTGCTTAGAGCATCCACTATCGAAGTACCAAGCTCCAGGGATGTGAGACTTCAGAGAGGAATAGATCATATGAAATTTGATCTCATTCTTTTTCACCCAGACTTGTTTGAGCCTGGTGTTGGTTTTGGTGTTAGTAACACGGAAACTGTCATGGGTCTCGGCAGACAGCTATTTCCTTTGAAAATGACTTTTCTCGCCAACAATCTTCCTGCCAAAAGGACGAATGTGACCTGGATCACCATAGTGATGACACACATACTGTCTTCTTCTCCTTTTGTGGCGTTTGTTTGACTTCGATTTTTTGCTTGATTCTGGCATTTGCTGATCAGGCTTGTACCCAATTCCATGTCTCGAGGATTCTGGGAAACTCATATCCAGAACTTCATCAAGCTTGGTCTTGCCCTTGTTGGGGTTTGTGATGGCTTCTTGGACCTTCTTCAAATCAGTCTTCTAGCTCAGCATCTTTTCTAGTCAGTGCTGACTCCAAACAGACAATGGTGTTGAGTAGATCATCATTTTCATGAGTCGGTTTGTCCATCTTGATCATAAGAGCCTTGGCTTTGAGCACTTGATTACCCTAGTTGGCAAATAACTCATCATACTCAATTCTTAGCATCTCGTAACTATCAAGTTCAGCTTCTGCATTTAAGCACCAGGTGTTGGTTTTGATGTTACCAACACGGATGTCGTCATCCCACACAACATTTGCAAACAAAGATGGAACAGACTTGGAAGAATTAGAATCACTGTCGACTTCGTTGAACTCTGTAGCAATCAAGTTCTTCTTTCTCAGAGTATTTGCACATTCATTCTTATAATGTCCCCAACCCTTGTACTTATGACATTGAACTTCACTGAGAGGCTTCGGCGAGCTGGAGGTCTTTGACTCCGAATGTGAAGACTGGAATCTAGCAAGAGGTCACGCTGTCGATTTTGGTGTTAGCGTCTCTGACTTGAATTTAGAGCTGGATCCTCCAATATTATTTTTCTTCTTCAGAAACTGGTTAAAACGTTGAGATACGAGAGACACTTCATCTTCTCTAAGTGTGGTAGCGTCAGGTTTATCTAGTATCTCTCTCCAATCAATGTCTTCATCATCATAATTAACATCAGAGGTAGAGCAACATTTTTTTTTAGTTTAAACCAAGGTGTTCCATCTCGAAAGTCTTGGGGGAACCTACTAAAGCGTCGAAGTCTAGATCATCTGTGTCCTTGGCTTCTTCTATGGCTACTACTTTAACGCTGAATTTCTTTGAAATTGATCTGAGCAACTTTCCCACAAGGCGTGAGTTACTCATCGCTTCACCAAGTTCCCCGCACTCATTTGCGATGTCTGAAAGTCTCATGGAATAGTCCATGATGGATTCTTTCTCATCCATTCTCATCGACTCAAAAGTAGCAGTCAGCATTCTTAATCTGGATTTCTTCACACTTTAGGCTCCTTCACACACCCTCTGCACTGCATCCCATGCATCTTTTGACGACTTGCACTTTTTGATAACTTTATAATAGTTCGAGTCAACATATCCACAAAGGGTGTTGATGGTCTTGGAGTTCCAGTTCGATTGGGTTATTTCATCAGCAGTCCAGTCTATTTCTTTCTTGATAATTGTATCGCCATATCAGTGACAAGTGGTTTTTCCCATCCAACCAGGATGGTTCTCCACGCATGTTCATCAATATTTTTAATGTGTCAGCGCATCCTCTGCTTCCAGAGAGAGTAATTCTCTCCATTGAGGATAGGGGGTCGAGGATTCCCCTGAGCATCCATAGCGTCCTACAAATAAGGATCAGTAAACTTAGTACGTCAAGTAACATGCTCTATATGCCAATTGTAGATTTGAAAGACCTATGGTTGTTATATAAGTATCAGTAAACGATGTTAAGTTTAGTGTTACAACACTAGAACTAACATCAAACAGTTTTAGAGTTGTAAATATAAAAATAAGAACAGTTTTAAATCAGATGTTGAGACTGGTGTTAAAACACCAAAATTAACATCAAACAGAGTTGTTAAAATATGCATCGGAATAAATATTAAAAAGAGAACACAGGAAATTAAATTTCATTCGTATGTAAAAGTACTTACGAACTTGGGTACACAAACTCGAAAACTATATTACTTTTCATGTTCAAGATCAAATACAAAAGATGTAAAGTAATATATGAAAACTAAAGTATCAAAACACTATGATACTAAAATACTTGTCGCCACAAAAGATGATCTTCCCCGTTGGTCCCGCAACCTCAAAGATCTATGAATCTTGAATGAAGTACTCTACGTACTTGCGTTCTTCTTGCTTTGCTTTGCGTCGTTACTTGCTGCGTCTCTTGTGAAAAGCCGTATCAAAAGTTATCCTTCTCTTTGCTCTTCTTGTCTTAAATAGATAAGACTCTTATACTTGGTAAACAAGTCTTAAACATAAATTAGGAAACCAAATAAAGTCTTAGACTCCATCTAGAAAACAAATATAAAGTACTAATTTATTTGAGCCCAAAAAAAGAAATGCTAAAAAAGGAAAATTTTGTCGAGAATAAAGTTTTCAACAATTTGTAAAATAATTATAGTTAAATATTTACCAACAAACTCTAAAAGTGTATGCATATGCCTCCAATATTCCTCTTAGTAAATTGAAAAAAAAAAAAAAAAAAAAAAAAAAAGCTTTTTTAATTTGTAGGTATTGTGTTAGGTAATCATAAAACTTAGCAACAAAACCATTCACCTCCATAGTGTAAAAATTGCAATTTAAAACTCCCGCATATAATTTCTTTTACTTTTTTCCATGCATGCACATATATATTATATATTATAACTAGCTACCAATATTATTATATACACACATAGAAAGAGAATAACTCCGTCAGATTATATAAACACAGCCTTCGCAGACGGATTTGACGGAAAGGGAAGAAGAAAAGAAGACCAGCGTTGAGAGAGAGAGAGAGAGATCAAAATCGAATCGAGATCGAGTGAGACCAAAAAATAAAAATAAATGGACAAGTATGAGTTGGTGAAAGATTTAGGATCTGGAAATTTTGGTGTAGCAAGGCTCTTAAGGCACAAAGAAACCAAGGAGCTTGTCGCCATGAAATACATTGAGCGTGGACACAAGGTATTAATTATTTAAATATATCTATATTGTGATTCACCTTTATTTTTTCTTCTTTTTTTTTTATGATTTTATGAAAAATTGCAGATTGATGAAAACGTAGCTAGAGAAATTATAAACCACAGATCGCTTCGCCATCCAAATATAATTCGTTTCAAAGAGGTTGAAGTTTATATATATTTCTTGAATATATGTATTGGTTATGGAATTAATTGTTTTGGTACAATACAATATATTGAAAAACAATTAAATAGGTGGTTTTGACACCAACGCATTTAGCAATTGTGATGGAGTACGCAGCGGGCGGAGAACTATTTGACCGAATCTGCAGTGCTGGTAGATTTAGTGAAGATGAGGTCTCAAATTACCATCTAAGAAATACATACATACATACATACATACTATTGTTTTATGTTTTTTCTTTCTTATTATGTACTGCCATGCCATGCCATGCCATGCTATCAGGCTAGGTACTTCTTTCAGCAGCTCATTTCTGGAGTCTGCTATTGCCATTCCATGGTATATTAATTAATGCGTTAATTACAATTTACAGCTGGTTTTCAAAATGTTTTGTACTATAATGATGTGATGCATGCAGCAAATATGCCACAGAGATCTGAAATTGGAAAATACGCTGTTAGATGGAAGTCCGGCGCCCCGCCTTAAAATCTGTGACTTTGGCTATTCCAAGGTCAGATTACCTTTTTTCCTTTTTTTTTTTTTCTTAAAATTCATCTGCCAAATTGATACTATATAATAATAGACCTTCATTCAGTCATCGGTGCTGCACTCAAGACCAAAATCTACCGTTGGAACACCGGCTTATATAGCACCTGAAGTTCTCTCTCGCCGGGAATACGACGGCAAGGTATTGGGTTCTAATATTTTAAATCTTGGATATTTAATAATTTAAGTTGACAAAATCTAATTTCCAACTCTTATGAAAAGTTGGCAGATGTATGGTCTTGTGGAGTTACTTTATATGTGATGCTGGTAGGAGCTTACCCTTTTGAAGATCCCGATGACCCCAAGAATTTCAGAAAAACGATTTCTGTGAGTACATAAAATCACTTTTTTTAAAAAAGAAAAAGAAAACAATCAAATACAGGACAATAAATCCACTCTGCAGAGAATAGTGGCTTCTCAGTACAAAATCCCAGACTACGTTTACATCTCTCAAGACTGCAAGCACCTTCTCTCTCGTATTTTCGCCGCAAATCCCTACAGGGTATGCTTACAATTTTACACGCATAATAAAAAGCAGCTATGTTCTACATGTCATCATTCTAACAGCCTTAATACGACCAACCTTCAGAGAATCAATATAAAGGAGATCAAGAGTCATCCATGGTTCCTCAAGAAATTGCCAAATGAACTTTCCGACACCAATCAAGCAGTCTATTACCAGAAAGACAAGCCCAGCTTTTCACTTCAGAGTATTGACGAGATTATGAAAATCGTAAGTGAAGCACAAAAACCACCTCCCATGTCCAGACCTGTATCTGGCTTTGGATGGGGGGGAGAAGAAGAAGACGAAGATATAGAAACAGAAGAAGAAGACGAGTACGAAAAGCATGTGAAAGAAGTTCATGCAAGTGGAGAGTTTCATATCAAGTAATAAGAAATTCACTTCTTGAATTTAACAGACAAATAATGTTGTATTGTGCAATAGTTAATTGTATTTCTTCAAATGTGCAAGATTTTACTCTTCAAATAAAAACCCAGTTGTCGAATAGTATTTATCAGCAATACAACTAGGAATTCATCGTCCGCTCTGTATTTTCATACATGTAAATAGCTCCATCCCATAAGAAATGGTAGACAAAAACAGATCACGGTGCATGCAGTTAATGGAGACTCATAATTACAAGTTTAGAAAAGAAAAGAAAAAAAAAAGTAACAGTACGACAAGAAACTGAAATGGGTAACAGTAAGGCGTTGAAAACGAAAGAATGTACATGCAAATGAGGTCTAATGTTCTGATTATACAAAACTTAAATAAAAATGCATACAAGTACAAAGGAATGCCAAGATATAGCACCGTGTTCATTGGGCACCATCTGAGCCACGATGATCTTTGCAACATGACCCATTCATTTCTATCATATTACAAAATTCACTCCAAAACCAGGCCTTAAAGTTTGCATGCGCATTCAAGATCTTCCAAAATTTGTGCCAGAGGTTTGATGATGTGCACATCTTTTTTTCTTTTTTTTAATACCTGATTTGCACAAAGCTATGGCGATATATTTTCATTCCTTTGATTCTCCTCCAAAATTTTCAGTAACTTGTTAACTAAAGCCCGTATTTATGTATCATGTATACATTCAAAGAGGTGAAATTATTATCTTTTTTTTTTTGTTATCGAGATAGTGGCAATATACCCCACTGATGCAGAAAACCTTCTCCAGTGGTCACCTCAAGTACGAGCAGAACAAGAACTGCCAGCATGGCTGCTCTTCCGTTCCACGTTTCGGCGCTTTTTGTCCAGCCCCATTCCCACACTACAACAGGCGGAGGCAGCTCCCTACGCTGCGAATCATATGCTGCCAGCAGCTCTTCTACACTGCCAAGTGGAACTAGAGACTGCAGAAACACACAACATCGTAAACACATGTTGTTTTTTCTTGAAATGACTTGAGTTAAAAAATATATATATATACCATAGCTTCACTAATGTGGAATTCATTTGGAAACATGCTTGCAACGAACAGTCTAATTATAATGAAATAAGTTGAATATTCCTCATTTATATTTTGAAAAACTATGGTTAGTTTAAAACACCCTGCTTCACCGTAAAGTTAAAAAGTAATCATAATTACTTGTCGTGCTTCGAGATTTGAGACAGCCATTGCTCCGACATAAGGAAGGCTTTCGATTACTGCATCAGCTAAATCTGAGATGAAAGTTGGCTCACAGCCAAGTGCAGGAACGCGACCCCATTTCTCTATGCCAGATTCTAGAGCCAGTTCTTTGTACTCGACATCTATTTCCTCCAACGTTTCAATATGTTCGCTAACAAAACTGTGGTGAATTTGATAGCAAAACACGCGAATAAACAACTTATCAGACAACTGTATGGATTGCGAACAGAGTGGTTTAATCAATAACCCATTCAATCTCACCTAATTGGGACAGCTAGAAGACTTTTCACTCCTTTTCGTCCGAGCTCAATGATTGTCTCATCTGTATAGGGTCTCAACCATTCTACAGGTCCAACTCTACTCTGTACCAGGTTGGCCAACCAAATCAAATTAGAGCAAAATCACAATAGCACTCAAGAAATGAAAAACAAAACAAAACAAAATAAAAAAAGGAAAGAAAGAAAAAAAAAAGAATGTAATAGAAAATAACAAAAAGGACAAAAGGACAAGTACAAACTTAATAATGTGATGCTCAAGAGTTATATAATAAGATACAGACAGCATGAAGTTCGATTTGCTGCAATGGCACCACAGACAGAGGACCAAACACAGAAGCATGTTATCAAACAAGTCAAGATAGTAAAGCCAGAAAAGAAATGGATCTAGAGAACTTTTTATGTTGTTATACATAGTTTGTCACCATAAGGTCTGAAGTGTAAGCCTTATGCCTTACTGACAAGAGACAAAACCCCATGCTGCAAAACAGAATGTACTAAATTTCAACAAATTTTTTTGTCAGGTCGAAGACAAAATGAAGAGAAGGCAGTGGTGGTAGCAGGCTGTGGTGCACAGGAGAGAAAACAAGATACAGACGAGGGATGGGAAGAAAATGATGAGCAATAGAGAATAGATTTCAATTGTTAAACAGAGACTCATAATTCATCAATTTTACTGCTGATCTCACTAAGTGGAGTACTTGACTGAATTACTCTACCCAAGCAGACCCAAAATATATCCTTCAACTTATCGGTCCTAATTACTTGTATCGCCCAAAGGAAATGGAGTATGAAGGTACAAGTAATGTGTGTTTGTGTGTGTTGGTGTGTGCAGGTACATATACCATCTCAAGAATTTTAAAATCTCCTATATCCAGGAAAATGAGTGTCCAAAATCTATTCAAAAGTTCTTGATTTCATTTATCTGACGTGGAAGATGATATGTACAACATTGTTAATGAGCCACAGTATTTTACATGGTAATACCTTAAAAGAATGGGACATGTTTTGATGCCCGGCTTATCTCAAAATCAACGTGTTTGTATGCTTCACAGATCCATAGCAATGCACCAGTTAAGGCACAGAGAAATGCCAACAAAAGAACTTGGCACGTGGAGCAGAATTTTTGTGATAACTAACTTCATTAACTATCCAAATGCTAAAGTTGATTTTCACTATTAAAATCATGGAGATGGAAAATTTAACATAAATGCAAGGTCAAATTGTTTCTAGTAGATACCTTTGGAACTACTCATGCCAGATCATAAATGTGTGGCAACTGAATTTAGACCAACTTACGAGATCCTAACATAGATGATCTAAAAACCAGGACTAGAAATTGTGCAGCAGAATATAAAGTTCAAGCGGTGAGTTGTAGAATGCTTGTGATGCATCAAGATCATATGGCAAGACATAAAACCTGATAGGCAAGGGTATATGCATTATTTATCCTTCTCTTTTCCAATTCTTCCATGATCAAGTCTACACACTCCTCCATCTCTGCTTTGTATGGATCGCCAGCTTCCTCCACATATGCAAGTGGTACCCCATGAGCACTAAAGAATATCATCACCTGTGATGCAAAAAATATTTATCCAATGAAGGAGGACGAGTATTTTATCAAACCAACTACTCAGAACATTAGCATCTTCTTGTTCAATCATCCGAGTACAAACAAAAAGAATGGAGAATATGAGGATTACCTCTTGAGAGCAGTCAAAGTTTTGCAACTCCTTTTCAATTAAATCTGCCATGGCTTTAATATATCCTTGTCGTTGGTACCAAGAAGGAATTACAGTGTGCTGCATGTTGACTAGATATTCATCCTCCCTAAAGTTTAACAGATTACCATAAAACTGAATTTTTACAGTCCTTACAAATTTCATGATGAATGTTCCATATCCAAACAGACGCACCTGAATATACTCTCCAGTAGGCGAAGGCTTGAACCACTGGTTGATATTGAGAATTGAGGGTACAGAGGGAGCACAACAAGTTTTGTAATTCCATCTTGTTTGATCTAGATAAATGAAATTCAGCATTATAGTAATATTAACACGAATTATAGAAGCTCCGGAGGAGGGAGAACTAATAACTGAACAATCTCTATAAACTTATAAAAAGATATCGACATCGCAGTGAAATTAATAAAACACTACCACTCGTAATGTTGCTGGATTCAAATTACTAAAGTTACCAGTGAAATTATTGACTCAAAAAATGTAGAAGATTTGACTAGAAAGAGGAAAGACAAAGCATATAATTACCAACAAAGAGAACATAAAATAAATATATAAACTAACATACGATTTTGTGAATTGTGAGACACCGGAATCTACTGCAGCCAGAAAAAAAAAAAGAGAGAGAGAGAGAGAGAGATTTAACGCCATTGAGAATTTAAGATTCTAACAGTAGAGCACATGCCTTGTCTTTTTTTACCTCCCAAAAGATTACAATCCACGAGGACAAACTTATGCGAAAACTTGAGAAATGTCAAATATGCAGCGCATTGTAATAAGTGGGAAACTAGAGCCAAGATATTCAAGCCAAAGACTTTCTACAAATTGTGCACAGCTACTGTAAAAGCTTAGAGGGGTGTAGCAATGACACAATGACCATCAGCATCACCGATTAAATTCAAACCACACTGTAGTGAGAATACCTGCTCAATAGCTTCTTCAGTGAATGGATGCCAGTAGCGCATACCAACGTACACCTTCGCTGGTACATTCTTGTCGCATAGTGCCTTTCTCAGCTCCTCAGCCTACAGGTAGCAATTGGATACAGTTCAATGGAGAGTTTAAATATGAAAAATATTGTGAATATTCCTGATATTTCACTGATGTCTGTTAAACATGTTGACAACCTAAGAAATAAAGCAGTCAAGCCATATCTACAGCCATCTGTCAAAAACTCCATTATATAAGTAACAAATATTGAACAGACTGACCGTTTAAGAAGGAATGAATTTAAGGAGAAATTTAAGATTCCCATTAGGTAACACGATTATCCTAGCTCCTTCTATGTGCTTAATCCCTAGTAACAGAATATACTACTTGTTATGATCCCAGAAAATTTATGTGCACAGAAATATATATTCATTTTTGGCAGCTATTAAATACCACCTTTTTGAATAGATATTCTAACTATATATAATCTAATGATAAAAATGAAAAATACCTGTTTCATGTTTTGTTGTTTAATTGTATTCATGACAAATCAAATCGCAACCTTGTAGATATCCTATTTTAAGCAAAAGTAATCCATTATAGTAGACTATCAAAATTGAGGTAAAAAGTTGCATTAAAGTTGAAGAAAAACCATGCCTGAGCATCAGTAATACGCCGCAGGGGAGAACCACCACCGATTGAAGCATATCCTTCTCTGCTCTTTGGGGATCTAACTACGGATATGAATTGTGCCAGAGGCTTCTGAAGGAAGCGGAACAACCTTGGCAGTCGAATAATATCCTAGTTTTTAAATATATACATATAAAAAGAGAGAGAGAGAGAGAGAGAGAGAGAGAGAAAGGAAAACTGTAAACATCCATTTTCTAAAGAATTTGGCAGTAAAATCAAAAGAACATACAAAAGAAGAGATACTAACCGGGTCAGCGAAAAGATTAAACAAGAACGGCTGTACATCATCGAGAGTCTCAGGGCCTCCAAGATTGAGCAATAATACTCCAATCTTTTCATTACCAACAAGTGCATTAGTGGACACTTCTTGAGATCCAGAGGCCACCAAGGCTCCTAATTGTGCTGCTGAATGCTTGAGTGATCGCTCTGATGATATAGATGGTGTCTTGGACCATCCTAATATGGACGTTTTCGACAGATTAGAATTAGCAAAAGCCTCCAATGACAGCCTTAAGCAAGGACAAATCCCCTGAGAGTAGAGTTTGACTCGTGGCGGTAGTCTGTAGAAAGAGTAGCATAAAGCATCTTAAGTTACAATCCTGTTATACTATATGCTGTAAACTAGAACAAAAGGCCAAAAGCAATATACTAAGTCTTGGTGCATTCTGCATCTATCGCCTTCAATGAGCCAAGCCTTCACCTTATTCACAAGTTAAGTCACCAAATGAGATTTAGTAGTAACTTAGATTCAAAATGGAATCAATCTATAGAAAGTTTCTCCTCCCTCTCAAATAATCTCTCAGGATTAGAACTTAAACAACGATGAATCCATGTCTTAATGTGACCAAGAGCACCAAGGAGTGGGGAATTTTACTTTACTAATTTTACCCCTACCTTTATTATTTCACAATTTTAGTTATTCGAAACAAAATGACATTATTGTCATTTGATACCTATAATTATAACACTAATCATCTTTCTTAATCTGCGTGAACTAGTCAATTGCGACATATAGAATGGGACGGAGGGAGTACTATATAAGGATATAATAGTAAAATAATGGAAAAGTATAATTAAATATAGAAAGTGAATTATATATTGGACATCTCAAGAAGGAATAATGGACAATATAACCTAGTTGAAATCTTTCCATTCATAGCCTACACATAAATTTAATTAATCATTGAGATGTGGAACATGCCCGAGCTGCCAGCAAATTCATCTGTCATTATAGCATTCTGTTTTGAACGGGCTGTTAGTCTTCTGTAAGAGGATAAAATGAAAAGTTAGTAGGATGCAGTCAGTTTATACCCCATTTTGCTGTGTATATTTCCGTGTACAACTAGAGAAGAACTTGCTTTGGCTAATCAAAAGTTGTGTTTCTCTTTTACTTTCAATCCTCTTTCATATCTTCTTCATCTTCACTTTGAAACTCAGTACGCTCGAAAACTAGCTCAATATATTAGAATAATCCATTGAATTATGAGATTACCCAAACAAGCTCAATAAGATTGTTATTATGAATTTAAAATCCTTAGTTTCAAATTCTTCCATCCAAATGTTTTCTTATGATTCTGACTTGTTGAAGATAAATAACCCAACAGTAACCGTAAAACCCTACCCCAGCCCACAATAAAAAGTGAATATTTTGCATTACCATTAAAAAAAAAGTAAATAATTTGCGACATTGCCCTAAACATAGCTTGCACATCTGCTTACTAGAACAGACAAATCAAAAGTTTTACAAAGGGAAGCAGAAAATTCACACACTACACGCACTGTAAGAATACCTACAGGCACAGCTCAATCGTGCAAAAGCAAAACAAAAATAATATTGTAGAAAAGTATGGTACTTACAGAGATGGAGAAGGAGCTTGAATTCGTATATTCATTGGCTGGTTCATTTTTATGCAGATAACTTGGACGAATTTGTAGGAATAGACCGTGCTTCTTCTTGCCCTGGAGGAGATGAAAGAAAGCAGCAGGTCTTGGTGAGGCAGTAGCTATTTTGTGTATTGACATTTCGCCACGTGTTTCACGGGTTATCCTCACACACACACCAGCGGTAGGTGTATAATTTTCCATTTAATTTCGACCGTGCTAATAATAATAATAATATAACTAGTTTGGAAATTCACAATTATCCGGGTTTATTGATTGATCACGTAAATTAAAAAATTTACTTAATAATACAACATATTCAAATTGTTCAATTGAGATTTTAGAAAATTTTCTTGTAAATAACATTTGTCGTCTTATTGATAATATTATAATCGTCATCACAACTTAGGGATTTTTAATCATTTGCGACTATTGACTCGAAAAATTTCGATGTAGAGTTGGTCGTGACTAAAAATCTGTCTTGACAAATACAA
>BMAC01000292.1:854957-876303 GCA_014905375.1 Phtheirospermum japonicum | reverse complement strand
TCCGATGTTTAGTTGGGCTTTGGAAATCGGTGGCAGGCGGGCGGTGCGGCTGGCTTGGTTGAAGGGGTGAGTTTGGATTTGGGGAAGAGATAGGGTTTGGGGATAGACGGGAATGAGACGGAATAGGATTGACAGAATTGATTTTGGGATTAAAAATTACGGGAGGATTTGTTGGCATTTAAACTGATTAGAAGCCTTTATAAAATTACATAAAAGTCCTTCTCCTTCCATATATATAATTTAACGAATTTAAAAAATAGAAAAAATTTGGTCCACACATTTTATTAGATCTACGGGCTAGATTGGTCCCTAGGTTCGCATATATTGACGTGGGTTTCATTTGAACCCAATCCTATATATATATTATATATATATATATATATATATATATATATATATATATATATATGTGTGTGTGTGTGTGTGTGTGTGTGTGTGTGTGTGTGTGTGTGTGTGTTTCATACACACATACGCAATATATATTAGGGTCAATCAACTAATTCTTTGTCAATCAACTAATTAAGTTTGGTATATAAATTAGATAACTATAATTAAAAGGCGGGTTTGATTTCATAAATTACAACACTTTGAAACATATGTCGATTACATATGGTAAGTGACTAATTACTACATATATGGTATGTAAGAAGTATTAAATTGGAAATTCGATAATTTCGTTTGTCGATATAAGTAAACAATTATTACATGAATAATTATTATGAAGATTTGTTAATGACGACTTCAATTTGGCTTGAGATAATATTGTCTTCCATGATTATGATAATGTCTTAAACACAATAAATACTTGTTGATCCATGAAAGTTCATAATTTATGTAATTATACACATTGCGACACTTACACAAATATGTCATGGTAAGTGAATTACTATAACTGATTTCATATGTAAGAAGTATTTAATTGGAAAATCGATAATTTTGTTTGTTGATCATTCCTAAAAAGCATAATTCTCACCATGTTGGGTTTCCATTCCTCATTTTTTAAATTAAGATGTTCATGCATTTTCGTAAAAACATAAATTTATTTCTTTTGATCTTGCCATGCGTTTAGAAGTTCTTCATAAGCTCTACCAGTTCAGTATTAACAAAAGCATAATTCTCACCATGTTGGGTTTTAATACCTGCCGTTTCAATAACATTTAAACACATAAACGAACAGTCGGGAAAATATATACTGGATGCAGCAAAAAATGTGACTGGAAATGTAGCAACATTCTCAATCACAAACTGCCTAATATTATGAGAAACGACAGATCTTCTTACACAATATCAAAAGGGGATTGTTCCTCATCCTTGGGTTCAATCTCGTCCCCAGCCTCACAATCACTTAAGGTAGCATTAAAACTATTTTCATCTAACGTGTTTGTACATTTGTTAGAAAAGTGATCAAAATTATAATGAGCACGACACCTTACAGGCTCAAGAGTTTTAATACCAAAAATTTTCATCAAGGAACTAGATCTCTTGAGTTCTTGAAGTTGTAGACTTTTGAGGAAATTTGGACACAATTTTCTTAGAAAAATAATTTTGACAATGAGATTTTACAAACTTTCAAAATAACAAGTGATAAGAGAAGTGCCTTCGTCGACTAAGTTAGACCTGTCAAGCTCAGTTGAGATTTCAATCATCTCATTAGGACAATATGGCTGATTGGTGAAGGATTTACTTGAAAAGCAACATTCATTCCTTTTGTTTGAAAAGATCTATTGAAGAACTTTAACTCAAATAATTGGAAATTTCCAATGAGTTCATCAAAGCTAAGTGTAGATTGATCATGATATTCTTAAATCAAAGACACTTTGATGTCAAATCGGGCTAGAAGAGAGCATAACATTTTGATAAATAGACTAAAGTTTGAGATAGCTTTAGCAAGGGATTGTGAATCATTAGTTATGTCATGCAGTCTCGCACTATAAGAAGAGATAGTTTCATCATCTTCATTACTTTTGCTTGAAAACATGTATTAAAGAATTTGAACTCAAATAATTGAAAACTTTTAATGATTTCATCAAGGCCAAGTGTAGATTGATCATGAGATTCTTCAATTAAAGACACTTTATGTCAAATCGGACTAGAAGAGAGTGTAACATTTTGATAACTAGCCTAAAGTTTGAGATAGCTTTAGCAAGGGATTGTGAGACATTAGCTATGTGACGCAATTTCGCACTATGAGAAGAGATAGTTTCATCATCTTCTATATATAAATTCTCAAATTTAATAGTGATCATTCGAAGTCTAATCAGTCTAACGATTATGGATCCCTCACAATGAAGTTGAAGAGCATCTCAAACATCTATCTGCAACAATATTCAAAAGTATGCGAAACATATTCAATAATTGCTCCAAAGATATCCGACAAAGCTTTAAAATTCATGTAACTATCGAGACGATCATTTTTGTCCACAACATCTCGTCTTATGATCTAAAATCACAATCTACATCAATAAATGTGGTGGTGCCTATTTATTAATGATAATGCTTCATGCCTTTCATCAATTGATTTGATGTGGACATGTATTTTGACCTTCCATGTACCATAGTTAGTACCATCAAAAATAGGAGAATGGAAATTATATCCACTAAACTGTGAATCCATTTGCCTTACAAGACAAAGGATCAACACTTAGTGAAATAAAGTGTTGGCTCTAATGCCATTGGAAAGAATTACAAGCCTCGAATTCACAATAAAAACAATAAAATACGTTTGTATATTGCAGAGTGTAAATATTAAGCATCAAAAATTTAAAAACACAACGTATTAAACTTTTGACTATAATAATAATTATTCTTATAGTCGAGTCAATAGGGCTAAAATATTCACTAATTAAAACTTTCATGTCAATGATACAAAGAGGTATAAACTACTAAGTAAAGATAAATTCAAACTCATAATGAGTAAATATAATTGAAATTAGTATGAGCTATTATTCACAATAACAAGGTTGGATCTTAAATAAAAACAGAAGGAATAAAAATAACTCAAAATGCAAGATATCATCGCAGACGCCGAAAGCATTCGCTACATAATAGAAAATCTTCATTTCGAATAAATTGCTCTCAACTCTCAAAACTTGATCTTCTTCCTCTAAACTTATGTTACAAATGTGAGTATATAGACACAACTTACTTGTGAAAAGGACCTATAAAATAAGAAAATAAGATGTACACAATGTATTGCAATATATCATTAGTAACAAAATAAGATAAAATCTTAGGTGTTCTAAATAATATAAACTATGCATATACGAATTCTAATTTATGGAAAGAGAAGTAAATACTAATATAATTCTAATATTATACAATATAAATAACAAAGATGATAAATATCAAATATTTCTTAAATGATTAAAAGTTGGCAAGAAAGTCAAAATAATAATTTTGACAAAATAAAACTTAAGAAAATTAATTAATCACGTATGAAAATACTTGACTTAACATGACATAATTCACGCACTTCCCTTTTTGTCGAACAATCAATCTTGGGAGCTATTGATGAAAAAGGTGTTCCACGATAAACATTACCCTCGACAATTGCTAAGGAACGAAAAGGAAATTGCACCAAATTATTGTGGACCACCACTTACTGTAGCTGGAATATTTCTACTGTGGATTTTGAAGTGTTCACCTCATCTTCACAAACTCATATATTATTGTAAACCATTACAAGTGGAAGAGAACAGTTATGAGGCATATCGATATCGATATCCGGATCTTGGCTTTTTCACTTTGCTTGAGTCACTCAACATGACCTACATTACTTTTGTTGGAAAATTAGTTATGTTATGGCTAATATTTAACTTGTGTAAAATTAAATAGAATAATATTATTCCACGTATTGAGTAGATAATTGTAGTATATTTATTTTCTCAAAACTAATATTTGGTGAGTGAGAAATAAATTGTGTAAGTTAGCCATTTGAAAGAGAAAGTGTATAAAATCCCACATGAGAATGTAAGGGAAATTTATACACTTTATGAGTGAATGTTACGTTATAATGAGCATCATGTGCTTAAGTTTATGCACTAGTTGATAGTTCTTGCAATGGTGGGTTTGGGTCTTGGCCTTGGCTTTGCATATTAGCAATTGACTTGGGAATTTGGACTATTTGGGTCTTTGGGTCTTGGGCCTCTCTTGGGATATAAGAGATTGGTTTTTGACCAATCTAATTTTTTTTTCTTCTGATTTTTCAAAAGATAATGGGCTCGACCTATTAAGATGCTCAAATCTATTTGCTTGGTCAAATGAAAATAGGCTCGACCCATTATCTGCAGCCCAACAAGGTTGTAACATTTCAACTTCATCAGTAGCATTTGAGAAGTCTCAAAGCTATGATGATGGAGTTAGTGGTTGTAGTGGGGAGTTAAACCCACTAAATGCAGCAGCTCCATCCTTTTCAAATACACAAACCCTATGTGGTGAAGTCTATAAACAGACTTAGAATTTATAAGTAAAAGAACATGGAGAATCAACTCATTCTACATTTTTCTACACTAAAAGTCTCACACAATTTTCAAAATTGTACTCAGATTTTGCACCATTTCTAGTTCATTGGAGCTTTGAAGTTTGGTGTACTACAGTTTCAAAGACGTTAAATCATTATATCTTTTGGGACACTACTCATATTCTATCAGCACTACACGGGGCTTATTTACCTTGTGGAAAAAGATCTTTCTCGCCTCGACTTGTTGATCAATTTGGTTCGGTTCAAGAAGGTGTTATTATTCAGTTTTAATTTGTTTTCCAATTTTATTTCTATTTTAACATTTGTAAAAACTGTAGTACAGTTTAGTAGCATTTCCCTTTTCGTATTTTTATTTTATAACAATCGCAAGACAAATATTGTTTTTGTACTGAACTCTTGGAGATCGTCAGTCAACAAGTAATAAACACTGGCAAAATAATACGAACCATTCAAGCAAAAAACACTGGTGAAGAAACACAAACCTTTATTCAAGATGTTGTTATTCATGTTGCCAACGTTCATGCAGAAAGACCTAAAAATTTCAACGGTCTTGATTTCAAGAGATGGCAACAAAAGTTTCTTTACAAAACCACTCTGGGCTTGGCTAGATATTTGAAAGAGGATACATGTTTCATTGTGCAAAATGAAGACAATGTTGACTTACATATTACATATGATGCTTGGATCCAAGGTGATTACCTTTACCGATACCATGTCCTGAATGGACTTAGCAATCAACTGTACAATGTGTACAATGTTTTGAAGATTACGAAGGGACTTTGGGATGCCTTGGAGATGAAGTTAAAGTCTGAAGATGCTAGAGCAAAGAAGTTCATTATCGGGAAGTTTCTGAACTACAAGATGGTCGATACTAAGGCTATCATCTCACAAGTCCAGGAGTTCTAACTAATTTTGAATGATATTCATGTTGATAGCATGTCCCTAAGCGAATCCTTCCAGGTAGCTTCTATGATTAAGAAGTTACATTTGGTTGAAAGACATCAAGAACTACTAAAAATACAAGACAAATGAGATGACACTTGAGAGGTTAATTGTCAAGCTTCAGATTAAAGAAATTAATAAAAAATCTGAGAATAAGATAAGTTAATCTCCAATGAAGGCTCGTGCTAATCTGTCAGATCAAGGAAACTCCTTTAAAAGGAAATTGTCTCATGCTCAAAGAAATAAAGGCAAACAAGTTGCCAAGGTTTGAAGTTTACTGGGAATTTTCATAACTGTGGCAAGCCACCACATGGGAAAAGATTGTAAGAAGCCCGAAAAGAATAATGGGAAGTATCGGAGGCAATCAAGTACTCATATTATTGGTCTTGAATCGGTTGAACTAACTGGCTTTGATATGTCAGTTGTGGTGTTTGAAGCCAGTCTGGTTGATAACCCAAGAGAGTAGTACATTGATACTGGTGCCACTCGACATGTCTGTTCTGGCATAGATATGTTTTTCAACTACACTATTCCAACGGATTGTAATATCCACATGGGGAATTCGCCCTCATCAAAAGTGGCTAAAATTGGAAATGTTTCTCTTAAGTTAACTTCTGGAAAAAAGATTTTGCTGAAGGAAGTGCTACATGTCCCTGACATCCATAAGAATGTAGTATCTGGATCACTACTAGTTAAGTATGGGTTTAAATTAGTCTTTGAGGCTAAGAAATTTGGGTTCAGAAAATTTGGACAGTTCTTAAGTAGGGGTTATCTTGACAAAGGATTGTTCAAACTGAATGTAATGCCTACTCACACTGTAAACTCTTCAAGTATGAATGAAAATGAATCTAATTCCATTTACTTGCTTAAATGTTCTGATTTATGGCATATTAGGTTAGGACGTGTTAATCTAAATGGAATAAAAAGACTTATGAATTTGAATTTAGTACCAACTTCAAAAATTGATTCACAAAATAGATGTAAAATTTGTATTAAAGCTAAAATGACTAAATTACCATTCCATTTGATGGAAAGATGCAATGAGCCTCCAGGTTCGATTCACACTGATATATGTGATCTCATATTTGTGCAAACTAGAAATGGAAAGAGGTTTTTATAACTTTCATTGACGATTGCACATGGTTTTGCTACTTATATTTGTTAAGAAGCAAATATGAAGCTATTGAAACTTTCAAGATATATAAAACTGAAGTAGAGAATCAACTTGGCAAAAGGATTAAAATAACTCGAAAGGATAGAGGCAGTGAATATGTATCTCTGTTTGAACATTATGTATCGAATGAGGCATAATACATCAAATGACTGTGCCTTATTCACCACAGTCCAAAGGCATCGCCGAACACAAAAATAGAACTCTTAAAGAGATGATAAATTCCATGTTGATTAACTCGGGTTTACCCCAGAACATGTCGGGGGGAGGCTATTTTGACAGCCAACCATATATTAAATAAAATACCATTTAAAGGTAAAAATGAGACACCTTATGAACTTTGGAAAATTCATAAGCCATCATATAAATACGTAAAAGTGTGGGGGTGTTTGGCAAAGGTCGCTGCACCTGAACCAAAGAAAATGAGAATTGGACCAAAGACGGTAGACCTCATTTTTATTGGATATGGATACAACAGTAAGGCATACCAGATTTTAGTGCACAAATTGGGGAATCCTGGGATTTCTGAAAATACTACGATTGAGTCAAGAAATACTATATTTCTTGAGAATATCTTTCCATGTAAAGATAATATAGAACCTAGTTTTAACAAATAAGGTATGAAACTGAAAGTGGTTGAAAACTAAATAGTGATTAAATAAAGAGAAGGTTATGGTTTCTTCAACACATACTTGCTGGTAAAGAGGATAACATCCATTAGAGTACTTCTTGTAATTACTGCTTTGCACAATCTAGAGATTCACCAAATGGATGTGAAAAATATGTTTCTGAATGGGGTTTTGGAAGAAGAAATATATGTGGGTCAAACTGAAGGATTTGTAGTGCTTGGTGAAGAGAAAAAGGTGTGCGAATTAATCCAGTCATTGTATGGACTCAGGCAAGCTCCAAAACAATGGCAGGTGAAGTTTCATGAAATTATGTTATCAAATGGGTTTAAAATTAATGAATGTGACAAATATGTTTACGTCAAAGGAACATCAAATGTATATGTTATTATATGTCTATATGTGGATGACATGTTGACCATGGGTAGTAATCATGATTTGATCATAAATACTAAGATAATGTTAAAAAGATACTTTGACATGAAACATATGGGAGTTGCTAATGTAGTCCTTGGGATTATATAAATAAAACTCAAGATGGAATTATATTATCACAATCTCATTAAGTTGAGAAAGTGCTCAATATATTCAATGTCTATGATGGTCCATCTAGTAGGACGCCCATTGATCTAAAGATAAATCTTGTAGCTAGCGAGGTTGTACCAGTTTCTCAGTTAGAGTATGCTCGGGTCATAAGAAGTCTAATGTACTTGACGAATTGTACACAAACAAACTTAGCTTATCCTATGAATAGACTAAGTAGGTGCACAAGCAATCTTATGTATGTGAAATACATAATGAACTATGGGGTTATACTGTTCTAGATACCAAACATACTTGAGTGATATTGTTATGCTAGTTGGATATTAGATTCGAAAGACTCGCACTCCACTAGTGGATATATCTTATATATTGGGGTGGGGCAGTTTCTTGGAGGTCTATGAAACAAACTTGTATAACTCGATCCACAAAGTTGGTGAAGCAGAATGGCTTCATAACTTTTTGGAAGATATTCCATGTTGGAGTAAGTCTATGCCACCTATGTTAATTCATTATGATAGCCAATAAGCTATTGGAAGGGCATAAAGTAGTAAGTATAACGGAAAGTCCCGACATATTCATTGAGAGCATAACACCTTAGAAAATTGCTCTCAAAAGGAGTAATATCTACTGACTATGTTAAGTCACGGGATGATATTGTTGACCCTTTCATGAAAGATCTTAATCAAGATCAATTAAGAGATTTGATAGAGGGAATGAGTTTATAATCCACAAAATTAAATAATGGCCATAGTGGTAACCCAACCTTGATGAATAAAGATCCCACGAACTTAGTTCAATGGGAAAACTAAATTATGGTAATTTACATGAGCACTTGAAATACATTAAATGTTCTAATCTCATCCACCAAAAGCAATCCAAGTGAATTCACCTGAGAATTGTGGTAATGTTAAAGTCTCTGGAATTTTTAATGAATCACAAACCTTTGAATGTGAAGTATATCAAGATACTTTTAATGGGAATTAGCCTATATAAGTGTGAGGTGAGGGCACTTCAAAATGTAAACACTTATGAATCTAAAGTGATTTCCATGGATAAAACGGATACAACTTAAGAACAGAAAGGTATTAACATTTTATTATGTAATTATCATTGTTTGATATACACTATGGAGGTATGTTCAATGTATTGAGTCCACTATGCCACAAGTATATTCGATGATAGTTACTATAGAAGGTTAAAAGACACAAACTACCTATCATGATGAAATAACGTCTTATGATGATTGAGCACAAGAGTTTGCATACATACATGCACTAATTTTCACTCATTTGGGGATTGTTGGAAAATTAGTTTTGTTATGACTAATTTTGTTGGTTAAATATTTAATTTATGCATAATTAAATGGAATAACATTATTATACTTATTGAATAGATAATCGTAGTATATTTATTTTCTCAAAATTGATTTTCGGTGAGTGATAAATAAATTATGTAAGTTAGTTATTTGAAAGGGGGAGTGTATAAAATCCCACATGAAAATGTAAGGGAAATTTATACACTTTATAAGTGAAGGTTAAGTTATAATGAGAATCATGTGATTAAACTCATGCACTATTTGTTGCTTCTTGTAACGGTTAACTTGGGCCTAGGACTTACCCTTGGCCTTGGCTTTGCATTTTGGCAATTTACTTAGGACTTTAGACTCTTTGGGTCATTGGGTCCTGGACCTCTCTTGGGCTATAAGAGATTGATTTTTAACCAACCCAATTTTTTATTTGGAATTTTCAAAGTAGAATGGGCTTGACCCATTAAGATGCTCAAATTTATTTGTTGGTCAAATGAAAATGGGCTCGACCCCTTATCTTCAGCCTAACAAGGTTGTAACCTTTCAACTTCATCAGTAGCATTTAAGAAGTCTCAAAATTGTGATATTGGAGGTAGTGGTTGTAGTGGGGAGTGAAACCCACTAATTGCAGCAGCTCCATCCTTTTCAAATTCACAAACCATACATGGTGAAGTTTATAAATAGACTTAATAGTTATAGGCAGAAGAACACAGAGAATCAATTGATTCTGCATTTTCTACACTAAAAGTCTCACACAATTTTCAAAATTTTATTCAGTTTTCGCACCATTTCTAGTTCGTTGGAGCTTTCAAGTCTAGTGTGCTACAACTTCAAAGACGTTAAGTCATATTTTTGGGGACATTACGCATGTTCCGTCAGCATTACATGGGACGTATTTGTCTTGCGGAAAGAGATCTTTCTCGCCTTGATTTGTTAATCAATCTAGTTCTTTTTCAGAAGGTGTTTTTATTTAGTTTCATTTTGTTTTGCAGTTTCGTTTTTATTTTAACATTTGTAAGAAATGTAGTACATTATTAGTATTTTCTTTTCGTAATTTTATTTTGTAACACCTTTCATGGGAATCATGAGATGGCGAAGATGATCAACTTCCCCTCGAATATAAGAAAGCTAGTCGGTTTGTGCTTGCCTTGGGACAACATGTCGATGATTGGGAGATTGGAAAATCTAGTGGTGCTCAAATAGGATACAATGCCTTTGTCGGAGAAACACAGGAGCAAGATCAAACGACTAATTTCAAAAGCTCAAATTCTTGAAACTGGCAGATACAGATTTGGCTCAATGGAATTCTAACGAGGGGGAAAAGAAAAGGATATGGATGACTCGTACGAGTTAAAGTTTAGGTGAATTGAGGATTATGTTGGTTACACTGTAACCAAAAAATGATCATTAAGAGCATGTTAGGCTAAGCTTATAAACTTCTTAAAATAACTTATAAGATATTTGTGAGCTTATAACTTTTATATAACTATTTGGTAGTTTTTTTTAAGAAAAATAGCTTATAAGCTCCCAAAATAAGATGTTGGGAGCTTATACGTTGTTTTTATAAAAGTAGGGAAATATCAATTTATTTATTTTATAAAAAACTTGTTTTTCATTTTTTTCTTTAACTTTGATCATTTAATTATGACAATGCTATTACTAACATCTTATAAGTTATTTAATATTATTTTATCGAAACACTACTGCATCTTATTTCAAAATAAGATTCAATGTGATATAAGTTCTTAAAACATCTTCTGAGATGTAGAACTTATAAGTTATGTCAAATAAGTTTAAGCAAACACCCTGTAAATCTAAATAATAGTGAATTTGGGATTGAGGACGGATAATGGCACGAATATTATATTAATTTTCGGATGAAGTTTTGAATATTATATTAATGTTCGCATGAAATTTTCGAATACGGTTTAATATTCGAATCCTTTTGCAAACATACTTTAATTTTTAACGTATTTAAAAATTTATTTAAATGCCCTAAAATTAAAACATTGGATAAACTCGCTAAAAGTGTATCAATATCAGCGCCTCAGGGATTATGTTTGTTACACCTGTTTTCCATTGTCAAAAACCTTCCAAAGGACAGGTTTTCGGTTGTTTTTCTGTTTTCCTATTTTTTTTTTTTTTTGTGTGTGTGTGTTTAGTGATATATATTAACATTATTACTATTCAATTATCCAAATAAATTGTTTTAAACAAATTAGTCTAAATAAATTCGAGAAAACTCGAATTCAATTTTTAATTTCTAAAAAACAACTTTAATCTATAGTTAATATAACCTTTCATCCTGTAGTACTTTGCTATAAATCCATCCTGACAAAAAACTTCAATGCATTACACACAAAAAGAATGCGAATTCTGTACCGAAGAAAGTCAATAAACCAAATAAAACAAAACAAATATAGGAGGTAAATCAGTATTGAGACCCCTTTTCTAAAGATAAAATTAAGCTACACATTTTGCTGTAAACCTATAAGTTTAAATATAGAAGTTCTAGTCAACTCTAAGATACAAGTGCAGATCCACAGCATAAAACACTGCCCCTCTGAAACCACACCTTTCAGCCGAACAACCCGACGGCCAAATACTACTCGCAATCAACCCAAACCTCAACACAAACACCACAACATCCACCCAACAGAACAAAAACGAGCAATATCCCCCTTGGCTCAGTCGCTAAAATCCATGCTTCCACTGCGCGAGCTACTCGCATTTCTACTGTGTAGCGAGAGGTCTCTTATGTGGCCGTTAAGAGTCAACCCATCTGTCTTATTCTCCTGGAAGAACTTTTCACGCTCGACGTGTTTAGCCGGTGGTGGTGGAATTGCCACTGCCGGTTTACTACTTAGGTTGGCTTCTTGATTCGGCGAAAGATGTAACGGCCGAATGGTTTCTTGCTTGGGCTCCGTAATTGGGGGGCGTATAGTTTCTCGTTGACGCTCGACAGTGAGTGGACGTATGAGCGGGCGATGGATCATTTCGCCAGGAACGGGGAGGCCAATTAATCCCAGAGGCCGATCTATGTGGCGGTTTTCGTCTTCCGGTCTTACGCAAGCCTTTCCTTTTCTTATCCTGTTCAACACAAAAGTAGCTTTATTGACAGAAATTCGAACAAAATGGATTTTTGGGTAAAGAAGCCATTTGGAAAATATTTATATGTTTGGTAGTGATTTTCAAATGGACTTTTACAAAAGTGACTTATTCTAGAACTTCATTTTGGAGAAGCAGAAATTTGTCACTTTCGAATTTGTTTTCTACCACTTCTAGGAAATATGTGTTGAAAAGTGCTTTTACCTAACACTTTACATTGCATAAAAGCACTTTTTGAAAAAGCCATATAGAAAAGTCCATCTTAATGGACTTTTTTTTTAAATCAAAAATGCTCCAAAACATGCACATAAACAGGACATGAACCAGAATTACATCTAATTGAAAAAAAAAAGGGATTCTACTTTGTCAGCAATAAAGTATGACTCCATATATTATTTTTACTGAAACATGATAACCCTACAAAGGTTCATCGGCAGCTTATGATTAATCGTTACCCATATTTATGCATACCGTCGGAAAAGTTGTTCAGGTTCTTCCTCCTCCTCTTCTTGTACATGGTCAATGTGATTTGAAGTGGACATTGTCCTACCGGATACAAGAGCGTCGTGCCTTCGTAACACTCTTTCAAGCTGCTCATTAAGTTCAATTGCTCGTAAAACGAGCTTTTCATCCCTATAAGATATTGAAGATTGAGACTTTGAGAACACAAATAGTTGTTACTCATAAACAACTATTCAAATCAACCGTTAATGTGTCCCCTCATATAAACGACCTTACATTAACCTGGATGATATCTTGAAATTACAGGTGTGAGAGCATCACTTACCGTGAAGTAATTGCCAGATGCATTACTCGTTGCTTTTGAAACGAACATTGTTCCACAAGATCTAATGTAAACTCATCCTTTGCGCCCTGTAAGAACATAAACTCGAGCTAGTTAAACATAAAAAAAGAATATGAAAATCCCGGAATCCATTATGAAGCCGTTCATGAGATGCTCATTAATTTTGAAAGTTGAAACAACTAAAGCTATTCCCTTCTCTACTTCCAAACTTGAAATTATGATATCCACAGCTATTTGTTTAATTAGTGTAGACGGTTCATGATATATGGGGGATAACTTAACCTAATTCCAGAAAACCTACGGGTACGTATGGAATTGCTTGCATGACTCTTTCTTTCCCAATTCACACTACAATGAAATTATGTTCGTTTAGTGAGTTCTTATTGGAAATTGAATCATTTCCAACCTTTTTCATGGAAATAGGAAATTCAGACAATTTACCAAACAATTTTGCATTACAATCACGTGAATGTATGACAAAAAAGCATTTCATAAATTATATCTAAACATACTTTCATTTCCAAAAATGGAAATTCAGACAACTTACCAAAACTTATTTTCATATTTCCAAGAGAAAACCAATAACTTCTCAAAATTCATTTTCAACACTTGAAATTGGAAATTGGATGGAAACAATTCCATACAAAACCTAAGATTATATAATGTATGTGTCCTGTTCACCCTCGCATATTTGTTGGCTTCAGCATATATTTATATATCATAAGTATTGTTACTGTTCATTGCAAATGTTGACCATACTATTACAAAGAGTAATTACCTCAGTATGTTGAGTGTCAATGGTATTAAGGACGTCCCTCAATACCTCCAACGCGGTTCCAGCTTTCTGAAGAATACTGTAGAAATATTGCAATTATATCAATAAAGGAATGAGAAACAACAACGCAGTATAAGAAGACCAAGTCAAATGTATTCTTCTTCCTCAGATAAAGGTAGTAGAGTAGTGCATTTTACATGGTAGCAAAACTTATACCTCGATTCGGAAACAGTCTGGGTTTGTGATTGTGGTGCAATTCTTTCGGACTGAGGAGCAGTAGATTTCTTGTCAGGCGGACTATTCTTATTCACATTCAATGTAGAATGAGGTTCTGGGATGTCATTAGCCCTCTGAGGAAATTGCACCCCTGCACTCTGGAAGATAGTATTTTATATTTCCCGTAGTTAGAAAAGTTAAAAAAAAAAAAAATTGAAAAGATATCATGCATTCATTGACATTAGTAATCCATTGCAAACTAGCCGTGTCCAAGATTCCCCATACAAATAATAAATAGCAAGTCGGTAAAATAAATATGTCAAGTACAGAAAAATGAGGGTCGTCCCAAGAATACCAACCTAAAATCTTTAACAGATCAGGTGAATGAAGAAACATTCTGGACATATTCAGAATGAAAATAAATGAATAATAATTAAATGCAAATTTATTTAAAAAAAAAGAAAAGAAAAGAAAAAGATATCAGGCATTCATTAACATTTATTCCTTGACTGGCCGCCTCCAAGATTTTCAACCTTACTAAATCTATATATTGTTTTTATTGTAAAAGGTGCTCTTGATCCAAGTGAAGCAGATTTAGTAAATAATTGTCCATGTTAAATTTTCCAAAAAAGACAAAACTGTAACATGGATGATTAAACCATTAAAAGATTCGCATTAACTTAGGCGGCACTAGGAAAAAGGAGTTTTACGGGAATAGACTCAACGTGAAAGTGGGACCCACCAATACAAACTTTTTTACAGTTGTAAGAACATGTTAAGTCGCTCATTCAGCATAAGTACCTACCACCAATTCATAGTATGCGGAATAATATTGAGGGAACCTTCCGGAAGCTCCACCAACAGATGTTTGAGCTGAATCTAAGAGCAGAAAAATCTTTTCACGAACACTTTGATCTGACTGTAAAGCGAGAGGAGAGATGATTAATGTTTTGAAAAAGCAGACAAACTGAAAAAAGGGTATGGATAAAATAATGCTCACCTTTTTCTTTACTATTTTCACGAGCATAGGTAGAATGCCTGTATCAATAACCTGCTTATGCACGGGGTCTCCAATATTATTTATCAACATCTCCAGCAACTGTTTCAATGCAATGGTAATAAATCAAGAATAAAAAAAAATGTTATTAATAATTAAAAATGTATATGCATCTGTCAAAGTAAGTGGAGATACTTATATGCACTTACCGCTACTGAAAAGAGTTGAGTGCTTGCGTGTTTGCTTGCCAGACGTTTTTTAATAGCTTTCACGACATCTTTAGCTTGTCTGCATTATCCCATACACAAAAAGTACAGGTGACGGAATAATATTGGCAGTATTAAATTCACATAAAAGTGATCTTCGTATCCTTGCATAATTTACTCAAATCTATCTATTGGAGAAAATGGAAAATTAATTTGGGCAAGTTTCCAAGTTCAGTTTTAAGAATATAAATGAGTTTATCAATTACTGATAAAAAATTAAAGATTGTACTTAGGAACAAGACAAAACAAGAACAAGCAACAAATTGAAACAGTAATCTTTGTACTCGTGCTGTGTCTGTTCACATAACACCAGTCATACTGTAAAGAAGTAAAAAATGCTTCAAGTAGGCAGCGATTTTTGTAATCGTGCAACAATTTACTAAAACGTTCTAGGTCTAGAATAGAAATCACTCATCGAAAACTAAAAAGACTATTAATGAAACAAGTTAAAACAAGAACAAGCAACAAAATTCAGAGTGAATATTAAAAAAGACCATAAAATAACCACTCCAAAGAAAATACTTATGATCGCGCGCGACTAGTTCACAAATCTCGATGTTTTTCGTCCAGTCCATTTCAGTGAGTTTGTCACTCGTAGCAGAACTAACAAGGTCTGAAGCCATAGTTAATATCCCTTCTGCAACAACGATCAGCAAAACATCATGATGCAGAAATAGAACACTGCTATGATCAACAGAAAGCAAAAGACTAATCAACGCTATCAATTAAGTTATCATTTTTATTCTATTTTCGACATGTGATCTGAAAATGCACCATAAATCCCCCCCCTCCCCCCAAAAAAAAAATCTCGTGTAACCATGAACAATTATTCTCTTCTTTCGAGTTCAGCAGATTTTTTTTTTATTTATTTGCCATCTTTTTTTAAGGGACTTAAAATGATTCAGTGACTAGCCATCAGAACAAGATCAATCTATATTTAGTTATTTACTGAAAAGAATAAGCATCCATAAAAAATAGCTTCTAAAACAATTCGTGGTTCAAAACGATCAACTGAAAGTGCCTTATATTAATATTCCCATTCTCAAGAAACAGTAGACTTGAATAACCCAATAATCATCTATCTGTAATCTAGGTGACTTTCCCAAATGTTAAAAATAAATAAATAAATATGAAAAACTAAAATAAAATTGTGTTTACAAATCGCACCCCATTGAACTTCAGATCTAAAAAAATAATAATATCCAAATTTGCGATCTCCATCAAACTCAAACCGCAAAACACTTAAAGTTATTCACAAACGAAAATCAAAACGCAACGTCTCTTACCCGCAAACCAGAGCAAAAATCAAAAATCAAACAGCTTGAGACAATTAAAAAAAGATCAAACAATCAAGTAAAAATCTAGATGGATAAAACACACACCTGCGGAAACCAGCAAGAGAGCAAAACACAGGACAGGAGCCTCTCAACTTTCCAATTTGTATGTATGTATAGCTGTAATCACTGATGACACGTATATACTACAACTGTATTCATATGTGTATCAATAATAAAGAGAGATAAATTAAAGATTCTCTGCTAACTGTGTGCATATATATATATATATTTATTTATTTATTTATTTTTTCTTTTTTCGCTTTAATAAGGGCCTTTATATTCTTTCCATAATTTTAACTTTTTCCAAGTATTAATTTAAGGATTCTAATATATTAAATAAGAAGAAGAACTATTGAGAATCTCTGTTGGAATTTTTTAATTTTTTCTTCTTAAACTTATTTATTAATGCGACTGTGTTTTTATTTTCACTTGTTTAGCAAAGAGTCGCGACTCGTGAAAGACTGAAAGTGATGGTGTGTGTACGCTTACGTGGATCAATAGCGGCGCCTGCTATTGTTACTGGCTTGCCGAGAATGGCTAGCCACACTCCATTCATTGCTCGTATCATAAAATATATTTAAAAGACATCTCTTTTTTTTTTTTTTTCTATTTCAAATTCACCCTTTTTATGTTGGTTCGGGTGAAAATGTTAGTACATTTTTTTTGATTTTTTTATCTAAATATAAAATAACACTTCTTTTCCCTTCATTAAGAAAAGTTAAGTTTACGTGCATATACGTTTTTGAGACTATTCATTAGGGATTTTTTTTTTCTTTTTTTTAATTATTAATTTTGGTGAAATCAAATGTTCAAGGAATGATTTGTTTAGGATTTTATTTCTATTTATAATTGATATTTGTGTGTTTGTTCAGATCTGAAAAAGTAGAGTGATAAATAAATTTGATGTATACATTTATGTTTTCAATCTTCTTACCTAATCTAATTTTTTTTAAATCATTATTTATGATGAAATTAAGAACACAGTAGAAATTTGTTTTAGTATCAATGGTTTTATTTCTATTTGGAATCGAATAATATTGGGATATATATACATAAACATTTTTAAGAATCAATGGTTATTTGTGTTTATTGAGTTTATTTCATCCATTTGAATATACTATTTGTAGGATAAACGAAGAGATAATTCATATCCAACATATCTATATAGAAAGTTTCGAACTAACGTATACTCTTTTGGTGTTTTATACATTTACTTGGAAAATTTTGGAGGTTTTAAAACTTACTAAAATATACATTCTAATTTTTAAAGTCTCATATCTATCTGATTAGTACTTTTCTTTTATTCTATTTTGCTTAATTTAATCCTTTTATTTTATTATATTTTACCTAATTTTATTATTTTCTTTTATTATTATAATATAAAAATATAAACGAGTCTTATATAATTAAAGAATTTAAATTAGTTATCTTAATTAAAAGAAAATATTAATATAATAGAATGTTAATTAAAAAAAAACTTAGTTATGAAAAAAAGCTAAATAAGTTGTATTGATAAAAAAAATGTTAAAATAATTTTATTTTTTAAAATTTCAAATATTATATATAAGTACAATACAAGTTACTTGCCACAATTTAAGTATATAACTAAATATTATTAATTAATTTAATATAAACATAAAAATATAAATTTATATAATGATTAATAAATATTGATTAGACCTTCGTATATTGCGACACGGGTTGAATATGACATATTTTGGATTTTTTAAATATGTAACTAAAAATTATGAACGACTTGAATCTAAACATGAAAATACAAAATAATAATAATAATAATAATAATAATAATAATAATAATAATAATAATAATAATGAATAGAGAGTAGACACGTGTTGAGAATGTGACATCTTTTAAAATCTTCAAAATATATAAATAAAAGGAATCATTATTTTCTGCCCCCCCAAACTATTGAGTTTTTTGCAGTTTACTATACAAACTGAGATACGAACTATGTGCAATTCGTAGCATGACTTGTTGTGGTTTTGTTTCCAAAATCGAATGGCGTGGAACAACCTGATTGTGCCAAGTCATCCGATTTTGGGTACAAAACCACTAAGATTCTTGTTTAGGGGTAAACTGCAAATCGCGTATAACTCTACTACAACAAAATTATCAAATTCCAACGGGAAATATCTGTTGAAATTCAATACAAATTTCCGTTGGAATGCTTAATACCAACAAAATTCCCAACGGAATATAATTTGTCGTTAGAAAACTTGTCGTTGGAATCACCAAATTCCAACAGTATTCTTACAGAAAACAAATTCCAATGGAAGTTCCATTGGTTAATTTCCGTTGGAATTGTCAATCTTTATAATAAATTCCAACGCAAATTCTATTGGCCGTTGGAATTTTTTTTTTTGGAATTAGGCATTCCAACGGAAATCTGTATTGAATTCCAACGGATATTTTCTGTTAGAATTTGACAGTTTTGTTGTAGTGTTCGTATGACGGTTTGTCCCAAAAATAGTTTGTATGGTAATTATAAAATGACCATAGTTTGGGGGCAAAAGGTTTTTTTTCTCTAAATAAAATTATTAACCAATTTAATCTAAAAACTAAAATATAAACTTATTTAATAATAACTATAATTAATAAATAGTGATTGGACATCGATACAAGGCATAAACATCTTTTGGATTTTATGTAATTATCACAAATATTTCTTATATGGGCAACACTCTTGTTAGGCCGAACTAACAAATCATCCGTTAGGCCAAAATTTCATATCAATACATTATAGTGCAACAACCAATACATTATAATAAAAAATCAATACATCATAATAAAAAAATATTACAGTACAAAAACCAATACATCATAGCACGGGTCAGAGATTTATGAAAAAGTAATACTTTACAGTACAAAAACCAATACATCACAATATAAAAACTAATACATTATAATAACGGGTCAGATGGCCTAACGGGTCATGACCCGTTAATCTGGCCTAACACAAGTGTTTGCCTTTTTATATTTATCTTTTTGATAATCTCGTGTAAGACACGAATATTAAACTAGTGTGTGTATGTGTGTGTAGAAAATGTTCCAAATGAGAACTCCTCCCTTATTTGAGAACCTAGAGTCAATTGCTAGACTCAAATCTAATTAAGTGTATGGACCATGTTTTTTGTATTTTTTCATATCTATATATCTATATAAATAGAGAGTTTGACAGGAGAGAGAAATAATTCATAAGAAAATGTGAGTTATCCCCCCATTTTTTGTCATTAATTTTCTTTTCTTTTTTCTTTTTCCCATATAAAGTCTACATAACTCTCTCCCCTCCGTCTTTCGTTCCCATTTTTTTTTTCATTCACTCTCCTCTCTTTTTATACACCAGTTGAAAGTGTTAATTCATCCATCCATTTTTTCCACTACGTCTTGCGCAAAATACATTTAAATATCTATAGAGCTCCAAAAGCTATGTCCACAGTTGAGATTCAAAGATCTATAGATCTCCAAGAGCAATCTTCTTAAGATATATTAAATACATTTAAATATATGTAGATCTCCAAGAGCTATGGTCCACGGTTGAGATTCAATGATTATAGATCTCCAAGAGAAGTCTTCTTAAGATATATTGTATGGCATCTTCACCTCACAATATTTTGTTTTCCCATTGAAATTGTGTTTTTTTTTGTGTGTGTTTTTTTTGTATGTGTGTTTTTATTATTTTATTTATTTTTATTTTAGTTTTTGTATTTTACAGGTCTAATTTATCCAAAGGATATAGTTGAGATTCAAAATCGATTAGTTCTCCGAGGATTTTTAATTATATATATAATTTATTATGAATCGTAATTTATTCTTCGAGATCTATTTTTGTAGTTTATTTTGCATATCTTTTCTTTTCACATTGAATTTAAATTTTTGTTTTTTGTAATTCGCAAGTACCGACTATCCAATAGCAATAGTCGAGAATCAAAGATCGAATAGATATTCATTAGCAATAGTTGTAAATTATTGTGTACAAGTATTCTCAATTATGAATTTCTCTTTTATATATATATATATATATATATATATATATATATATATACAAAAAGGTGATATTTTGCGTTATCTCTTTCTTTTTATACTATGATTTCGAAAAATAAAAGTATTTCATTATTATGATTATGAATTTCCAATAATCAGTTATATTGGATATTATGTTATATTAGTTTACTATTAGTTTGTTTATATTGTATTGTATATTATTTAATATAAATCAGTGTAATTGATAAAGGTTAATATACAAAAAATATTTTATGGTAATTAATATACTAATTTATTAATTATTCGATTAAGGTAACTGAAAACTTTAAATATAGCAAATAATTTGTAATCGGGAATGTATTAACTGACTATGATATAATATATAAGGTAAATAATAAACAAGGTATTGATTAGCTACTTTATATATATTAATACATTTTCAATTAAATTGATGTTAATTAACAAAATAAGGTAATAAATTATGACTTTACAAAATAATTGATATTCAATATCTTACAATTATTCCATATTGGTTATTTATTTACATAACCATAGAGGTGTGTCATTAATGAATTTCTTGGATTGTGTTAATATATCATAGTTATTATATTCGATATATTACATAGTTGTTATACGTATTACATAATTAATATCCGACAATTACTTGGGTGAGACCGATCTCATAGTATGGGACCACTTTTTACCATGCCTATTTGTCCAAACCGCCCGTCCACCCACCCGTCCTCTAACTAGATATAAAAAAGAAAAAAA